>OZ023281.1:17037089-17526007 GCA_964007245.1 Hypomecis atomaria | reverse complement strand
CTTATAATAGGTATTGAAGTATAGTAAGAAAAGGGATAATATAAATTGCATATCAAATAAATAATCGCCTATCAATACATACTCATCATTTATATTCTTTTTTACATCAAATAACTTTGTTAAACATTTTAACAAAACTCAAACTGCAGATAATTCGAAATTTTACATCAATATGTAAATTAGTGAAGACATTAGATTAGGTGTGATACAAAAATAGGTTAGGTTATGTTAGAACATGACAAAACAACAAAACAACAGAAGCGAATCGCCTTTAACAGGCATAATGTGCATTAAGATTATTAGCTGTGCATTGATGAAAAAGCTTTTTCTTTAGGAAAAATCGCTGTACGCTGCGAAAATAAATTGTAGTGTGTTTAGTGATATTTTGAGTTGAATATTATGCTGTGCAATCAGTAATTTTGATGGGAATTTGGAATCTTATTGCATAGAAAAAGGATATTTTTTGATTTGCGTTTAAATACTACCCGTAAGAAAATGAATACAGAAAATCGTTTTTGGTATCTTTACTACAAAATAGGAATGAAAATTATTTCATGGTAACTATTTAAAAATATTTCTAAGTCCATTGAAATATTTACTAGTTTGGAACTGGGTAATGAGAAAGGAGAAAATTTTCTTCGTTTGTAACGGGTTACAAAATTGGGTTTCAAACGCGGCCGAGAGGTCTAATTAACAGATGTAGGTATGATCTAAGTATTCTTAACTTTAAGTTCATATTATTCATAAAACTACGAAAAGACAGAAAGAAATGGTGCCAATTCAATTGCCTGTGCAAAATTAGGTACCCATTGTCACTGTTTTTAGTACATTGTGATCGATCTTGTAGATCGGTTAGTGATAGCAGTCGACAGCGTCACTACATTTGTGTGACGATTTGCAACCGTGGGACTTCATGCATATTACCTGTTCTCTTATGAGATACTTCATTGTTAGTACCTATTATATGGAGAGATTAAAGAACAAAGATTACAGGATCACATTTATGTTTCCGTAGATATAGATTATGAATGCCGTTAAGATTGTACACGTAATTAAAACTGATATCGATGTGGGAAAAGTAAAAAATGTGTTTAACACCTATTACCGAGTATAGGATATACACGGTAATAGGTGTTAAACGCAAAACCTTTTTACATACGTTTTTTTTTCTGATAGACAGTAAACAAAATTGCTTACCAGTGCTTAAAGAGATGGGAGAATTTATGGAGACCTAGGCGTGTACCCTACAATCGCACTATGATTTGTCATCTCGATATTTTTTCGTCTTCTGTGAAATGAAATAAAACGAATATATATACCTACAGGGTCATAGATATTAAACGCAAAACCTTTTAAGGGCGGGTCTAGTACATCTAGACAAACAACTTTTGTTCTAGGACTTTGGATAATCACGAAGAAAAAATCAGCTTTTTCATACAAAAAGTTCCTCAACGTGCGGCAAAATGTACGGAGAAGCGAATTTTTTTACGAATTTTCAATAGTCGTAGTACAAAAGTTGTTTGTCTAGATGTACTAGACCCGCCCTTAAAAGGTTTTGCGTTTAATATCTATGACCCTGTAGGTATATATATTCGTTTTATTTCATTTCACAGAAGACGAAAAAATATCGAGATGACAAATCATAGTGCGATTGTAGGGTACACGCCTAGGTCTCCATAAATTCTCCCATCTCTTTAAGCACTAATAAGCAATTTTGTTTACTGTCTATCAGAAAAAAAAACGTATGTAAAAAGGTTTTGCGTTTAACACCTATTACCGTGTATATCCTATACTCGGAATTTTAATTCGATTCCAGATTTGACATTAGAAATCTGGAATCGAATTAAAATTCCGAGTATTATAGAATATGCCATTTATTGATGTGAGTAACTCTGTCCTTTTCCTCTCTGTTGTCCTGATGTAGTTCAGCATATTTGATTGCTATTTCAATGTTGGTTCCATAGTACAACGTTGGCCATAAAGGTGAGTACAATGATGTCTTATTGAGAAGACCGTGAATCGACCGGTGATTTCGCGTCGTCTGCTGAACATCGAGATAATTTTAAGTATTTTTTTTGATAAAATTTACGTTCCTGGAGAAAACTTTTTTCACTCCTTAAATTGTAACGTAATGTTATGTTTTTGGTGTCAATAGCTTGAGTAAGAAATATTGCACGCTCGTATGTCTTATTTTGTTCAGAAAAGTTTTTAGTTTTAGAAAAGTGTTTAGACAAGTTTTTGCGTTAAAATATGACTTTTTAGAGGCTTATAACTTTAAGGTCATTTGAGAAACTGTAAAAACTAAGACGTTTAACCCTAGCGATCGAAGTACTGATTACATTAAAAAATAACACTCAAATCGGATAATATTTAGAGGTACATATAACAACTTATTGTTTTTGTACAGCCAAGTTCGCGGTTCACACTAACTTTAAATTATACTAGATTTTGCCCGCGGCTTCGCCCGCATGATATTGCGAAGCCCTACCTTACCACCCTTTATAAAGGAGGTGGAAATAAAAAACAAAAAAAAATCGAATTGACATTTATTCGATTCGACAGTTCTTTTTTGACATTTCTTGAAGCGCACGCTAGAATAGCTCGCAGATGGCAGAATTTTTCCTACTTACTTTACACTTATTATTATAATATGGAAAATTTACGCAATATCATTATAATTTATAGCCTATGTGTTATTCTGATGTATAAGCTATATAATTGCAAAGTTTCATCTAAATCCGTTCGGTAGTTTTTGCGTGAAAGAGTAACAAACATCCATCCATCCTAACAAACTTTCACCTTTATAATATTCTTCAGGTACCTACATCCCAATCCCATGCAACATAAAGATTAAAGTTGGGTTTTTCATCCCTATATACTAATGAAAATCTGTACTGGCCTTTTAATAGTCCACTGCAGCACATTGGCCTACTCATGAAGGGCGTTTGGGCCATATCCACCACGCTGGCCTAGTGCAGATTGGTGAATTCACATCACCATAGAATTTCTTCTACGGTCAAATTTCTTCAATGCCGTTTGCTTGACAAACCAGTGGTGTGAAAATCTTTACGTAAGAAAGTAATTCAAAGAACTAATCGATACCAGAGCGAGATCTGAACCCACGGCCTTTCGATTGAAAGACGTGCGTGGCGTAGGTACTCCCACTACCCAAGAACGGCTTCAGTAATAATAAAAATATAAGCAAAGGCTGGTGTGTAATAGTCAATTTAACTTATTATTTTCATTTACTATTTAATTTTAATAGTGAAAGGTAGAGTAGCGGCCGAACCGTAGCTGTAGGGGCAAATAGGCAAATTCAGGCGTTCTATTTGTATTCCACGGAACAGGACAAAAGGCCGACCAGACTGTGTTGATGACATTATAGTATGCTTTACCTATCAACTGCGCGTTTTGGACAATAGGGAAGCCTACATCAGCATTTCATTTCATGGAACGTAACGTTTTATTTTAGACTAGCGACCCGCCCCGGCTTCGGACAGATGTATTATACTTATAAACCTTCCTCTTGAATTACTCTATCTAATAAAAAAATCGCATCAAAATCCATTGCGTAGTTTTAAAGATATAAGCATACATGGGGACAGACAGCGGGTAGCGACTTTGTTTTATACTATGTAGTGAAGTAGAAGTCTATGGAATCTAGTAATTCGTACCTTTCAATAATCCTTTCCGTAATAATAGGTTACATTTTTTGTTATAAGTTCTCTTATAAATTAAACTTAGGCGTCCATGTGTTTAAAAAAACCCAATCGTGTATGTATAGGTATACACACTGTATACGACATATTATGCAAATGTATGAACTGCTCATTTTGGACCATAGGGAAGTCTACATCAGCATTTCATGTAGGTAATCTTTTATTTTATTGATCGTAAAAGTCTATTAAATCTTTTGTTCGAACATTTCAATAATCCTTTGGTTCTGGTTTTGTTGTTATGTACCTAAGCTGAATTAAAAGCTAAACCTCCGCGCCTGTGTATGTATAATTATAGCATTTAATTTTATGTTTGCTCAAAATAACTTTTTTGTAAAATGACGTCATCATCATCATCTTGCCCTTATCCCACTAGGTGGGGTCGGCACAGCACGTTTCCTTTCGCCACTTCACTCTATCATTCGTCATCTCATCATCAACTCCTTTCTCTCGCATGTCATCTTCCACACAATTCATCCACATTTTTTTTGGTCTTCCCCTCCCGCTTTTGCCATTTACCGTCATATTTTGTGACATGACTATCCTCCCTTCTCATTATATGTCCATACCAAGATAGCCTGACACTCTTTAATTTCTCAGTCACTGGTGCTACTTTCAGACTTCCCCTAACATATTCATTTCTAATTTTATCCATCCTCGTCACTCCGCACATCCATCTCAGCATTCGCATCTCCGCTGCATGCAATACGTAAAAAAAAAAAAAAAATGACGTGTAAATTGTAATTTGCCAATAAATTAGTATGAGTATAACTACTCAGAACTCAGTTAGGTAATTTGGTTCATATGTATATATTGAGATAGCGATTTTTTATTCCGAAATAGATCATACTTGCTCTACCGGAAAATTTATATAATTCCTGTAGGCGTTATTCTTATTTATATATTTATAATCTTATCAATATTATAAATCCAAGTGTGTTTGACCGTTTGACTCTTTCACGCAATAATGGAGCGACGGATTGACTTGATTTTTACAAGGATATGTAGTAGACTAAGTAATAGGGTCCCGTTTTTCCCTTTGGGTACGGAACTCTAAAAAGTGATGAATAAATAATTTTAAAGCTCTAGCCCTTTTGAAGAGAGAAAAATATGTACTTTTTCGCCCAACGCGGGCGGCTTTAGGGTGTTGTTTGATTGTATTTCTCCATTATATTCTTATGAAGATATCTTATTTACGACTAAAGAAAAATCTGTTACCAACCAATGTCGAAAAAATGTTTTAACACGATTTTTCTTTTGAATGTTAACATTTTAATGTTGTTTTGTTCTTCTCCTTCTCTTTATACCCGACTCATTAGACAGTTATCTATACGAGTACATATGTAGCAAGCACATCTTATACGAGTACACCGCAAAATTCATGGACCTGTGGAATTTGTAGTGTAAACCATTTTGCGTGCATTTTACATTGCATGGAAAGCTTTCTAATTAGTCGCATAAAACTTAAGTTTAGTGGAATTTCAACTTATTTAATAAATACGAACGTAAATGTATACCGAGTCATCGGAGTATCGCGCAAGCCTGGGAGCTGACTTTTGACCCATAAAACCAACTTTACAGCCTGCCTTTACGTTCGTATTTAATAAGTTGGTTTAAAATCTACTAAACTAAAGTAAACCTTAATAATTTAATAGTAGAAAAGAAACCTAAGTCAAATATTATTTATGATAAACGTTACTTATCCCCAAGGAACTGATATGTTTACTAGATAAAAAGCCTCTACATAATATATACCTCTACCTATAGGTATGAAATGGAAATAAAATATACAATTTGGTATACCGTTCTGAAGTAAAGTGTACCATCATTTTTTTTAACTAAAGTATTGTATACAGGGTTATTTCTATTCAATTAGCATCCTTTTAGGCGCTTAATTTTGTACATTAAAATTATGTACATTAAAACTAGCAACTTTTGTTCTACGACTTTTATTATTTCTCAAAAAAAAAAGTTTTGGTTTCATAGAAAAATATCGTTCACCCTCAACAAAATGTATGGACTGTTTTTTATGTATAAGCTGTTTTTTTTTTGCGTTGTGACAAAATTCGCACAACAAAAATTGTTAATTTTGATGTACAGAATAAGCCCCTAAAAGGATGCTAATTGATTAGAAATAACCCTGTTTAGTGCTTCATTTTTACTTAGAAAACTTTATTTATAGCGTTAGGTATATCTAACTACAAAAAACTGATTAGGACCTCCGAAAGGAGTAGCAAATATTCCCAATATTTTCAAGCTTCTTATACCTACTACGTGACCATTATAGGCTCAGTCATTTATTTACACTAGCATGATTAATCTATACTAATATTATAAAAAGGTAAAGTTTGTGAGGCTGTAGGGGGTAATCTCTGGATCCACTGAACCGATTTTGAAAATTCTTTTACCAATAGCAAGCCACATTCTTTGCGAGTGTCATAGGCTATAAATTAACTCAAAATCACATTCACAATATTTATAAAATCTATCTTCTTTAGCCAATCGCACTCGGGCGAAGCCGGGACGGGCAGCTAGTGTATAATCATCCAGATAGTTACCATTTATTGATAACCCCCGTAATAATAATATACTGCAACTCACCATCATTTGCATCAATCTCAGCGATCGGGGAAACGGATGTAATTCGGAAAATAAGTCCAATTACGAACAAATTTGCGTGGAAATTCATCGTTACTCCGGCATTAAATCACATGAGTTTTAATACTTTTATGTTCGAAAAATAAACCACAATAATTTATGAAAAGATTTTTGATACCTAATTGAAAAGTATACTTTTGTACGAGAAATGGTAACGTAAATAAGTTCGCGTGAGAGCCGCGTTTGCGGTCTCCGTCGGTGAACGTGCGTCGGCGCAAGGGTTTGAATCTGCACTGAGCTCGCTCGCAGCGCAGTAGGGGCAGGCTTTTCCTTTGAATAGGCACTGTTAGTTCAGTCATCTGCGGTCGAAAGGATTTTCAGCGCATTCTACATTGTAGTCATGTACTATGCATAATGCAACTAGCGTGTACCTATATGTCTCTGACAAATAGGTTTAGCTATGATTTGATTTAGATTCTGCTTCATTCCATCTATTCGGAAGTCATGTTTGACAGAAATTTGGATAGTCGATCGACTGTATTTAGCTCGTGAGACAGCACTGATGGCGCACGAAACTTATTGGCTTGAAAAAATGATAAACAAGTCGTTAGATCACAGGATACATATGAAATGATATTTACATTTATTTAGGTACTTATTTATATTATACCATAGTCTGGATGCTTCTACTCCCACGTCTAAATACGAAAACTACCTATATAAAGGACAATGTATACCTACGAGTATGTACACTAAAAAGCATTTACCTCCTTTCCTACAAACCTAAAATAGGGACACTGATTGTTCACAGACTGGCTTTTAGCATCAAATCATAAAGAGTTCCCGCCAACCCTTGTACGTATTTACAAACAATAAACCTAGTAGGTATAGGTAAGAAGACGCCGATTTATTCGCGCACGCGCGCTCAAGCCTCCCGGGAGCTTTTGTATCCAACAATTTGCCACCGTACTGTCTTCCACTCCGCTGTTCCGTGAATATGGTTAGCGAAATATGCGAATCGTTTGAGTTTTAGAAATGGGCAATCAGTTCAAATACGTGGCTATGATAGCCTGTCTGAAAACGCTGTTGTTTGTGTTCAATGTTATCTTTTGGGTGAGTTTATGCTTGATTTTGTCGTAGACGTGTTCGTATCCGTATTCAACAGATGTTTCATTACACGCTACCTATAATTACGTTTTTCTTTAACTATAAGCGCGAAAATGGCTGAATATTTGTTCCCAAGAGACTGTCCTATCCGAGTTTGGGACCCACTGTTAATCGTATAGGTATACAACATTATTATGAACTAGCTGCCCGTCCCGGCTTTGCCCGGGTACGATTGGCTAAAGAAGACAAATAGTAAGGATCCCTAATTTTTTTTGTATGCCTGTGTCCACCAGCCCGGGTAGCACGGCAAGGGGAGAAAACCATTTTATCCACTTTTAATGTCAGCTGTCATTGTCAATTCATACTTTATTTCCTCTTCGAGGGGATATGATGGTGGAAAGACTATTATTCCTTTTGCTATGCTTCCCGTGCAGCAGGGATAGTATAGCTTTCCAACAGTGAAAGAATTTTCCAAATCGGTTCAGTAGTTTCGGAGCCTATTCGATGCAAACAAACAATTAAATCTTTCCTCTTTATAATATTGGAATAGATGAACATCTGGTTTAAAATTGTTACCTATTGTCATGTTTTTGGTAAACTAAAAAAAAACTTCCAGTTTTTCTTTCTCTATACAAATAGAGACTGACTTATTTAACTTCAGAACTTAATTTTTTTTTCGTATGAATTTAATGAATTCGATTAAGTTTGTTTCTCATGACTAGCAGACTCGTGTATTTAAGCACAGCTCATTTGATGCTAATTGGCGATATAATCGAAGATCGTAAACATACGAGTCCTTAACCTTTAATGGAAATTGGCTCTACTACTATAAAGTATCACTTGCAAACAGATTTTCAATTGAGAGTTGGCAGAGTATTGGACCCACAAAAAAGTAATCTTACATATTGTATAGCTGTATAAAAAGTTGAAGTACACGTTGTTTCAACTTTTTTTCTTTGGCCAAAATTCTTATTAATCTTTGTTATTATAAGTATTTCTTTAAGTAAGTATCCTATTCCTCTAACACCAAAAATTCATCTTATTAAGCTTTTAAGTAAACACGGATCAATTAAAACAATAAATATAAATTGGATTTTATAACGTTTTTACGATAAGTGTGATACTCTAGATCTAGAAAGAAGCAGATATTGTGTTGACATTTTATGCTAAATTTCGCTGAGACCGTTTGATGTAGCGTTATCAAGTTATACGTTATGTGTCTGCAGTTGCATTTAAAGTTGGTCACATAAATTATCATCATCATAATTCACAAAAAATAAAAAAAAATTAGGTACAGAGTTGTAACCAATATATACAAAATGTGTCTATGTTATGGTATTTCTTCGAGGTCACATTTTCGGCATCATGGACCATTATTCTGGGCACTATAGTAATTGGTTTATCTGATCTCCTAATTTCTTTATCCGTTTTCGTAGAGAAATTCTCACGCTAGCCTCAGACTACACTAAATAAAGTATTAGCTTCATCTCCCTAGTGCCATAGGCGGAGTAGTTCCCTGATTGAGTGGCTTCCAATAGCGGACAAGCATTCCGTAGACAAACCACCAGCGCGATGGGTTGACGACATCAGACCCATTGCGCATCATGAGTGGATGAGATTAACCCGAGATAGAGGACCCATAATTTCTTTCATACTTATTCAGTTAAGCGGCATCCTCCTCCTGGGTGTCGGCATATGGGCGGAGTTGGAGCTGTATAAGTACCTGGAGTTGTCTCCGGAGTTCTCCGGGACCGGTCCACTGGTCATCATCGGCATCGGCGGCCTCAACATCGTCATCAGCTCCATCGCCTTCTCTTGCATCATCAAGGGACAACCGGTGCTTCTTAACGTGGTAAGAAACTATGTTTCAAATTCCGTATAATTATAGGTAGGTATACCTAATAAGCCGCGCGTCACCTTACGAGCGCGAGCGCCGCCCCGTATACGAATTCTCGACTCGTTTTTAGGGTTCTGTACCCAAAGAGTAAAAACGGAACCCTATTACAAAGACTTCGCTCTCCGTCCGTCTGCCACCAGGTTGTATCATGAAGCGTGATAGCTAGAGAGTTGAAATTTTTACATGTGATGTACTTATATATCTGTTTCCGCTATAACAACAAATACAAAAAACAGAATAAAATAAATAAGCTCCCATACAGCAAATGTGTTTTTTTTTTGTTGTCTTTTGCTTGATATTAAAAAACGCCAACTGGTAGAAGCTTGAAATGGGTCTAAGTGGGATTCCACACGGTACGGAACCCTATGTGCGCAAGTCCGACTCGCACTTGGCCAATTTTTCGATAACGGTCTGGCGTTTGATCATGACGTCTAGCATTTTCCTTACATCGTCATGAGTAGGACTAAGGACTAGGGCCTAGACAAGCAGCTCAATTTGAGCCGCTAACGTTCACCTCACGCACACTCTCAAGTCGATACTACGAGTATCGACTTGAGAGTATTGATCTAACTCTTGCTAATCCTTTTTCAGTACGGCGGGTTTCTGGCATGCATCTTTATGATGATCGCGGGCGTAAGCCTCTCAATCGCGTGCCACCGCGACTCCTTCGACAAAGGCCTCCAGGAAGGCCTCACCAAGACCCTCGGCAACTACAGCCCTGACAAGATCAACTTCGACGAAGTTCAGGCTGGTGTAAGTTATTCCACGCGCCGCTGTTAAGTGAGCTTCAGTCAGGATTAGTTATAGTTTGACTGACTGTCAGCGATTACCAAAGTTAAGCAATGTTCGGCACGGTCAGTCTCCGGATGGGTGACCGCGGGTGGCATTTACTGAGCGCTACCGTTGCTCAAACGACACGTTAAATTGTAGGTCCCGGTTGTATTAACCGTTTAGTTATGTCAGAGGCCTTCAGGCGGCTTAAAAACTCGGATATCTAGTCATATTTAAACGAACTTACCTTCCCTTAGTCAGGATTGGGTTTTGCCATAGATTAAAATGTAGTAAAAATGTTTACTATAATTAATCTATGGTTTTGCGTAGCATGTATAGCAACCTTCATAGCCGCCAAGAAGTATTATTCAACCAATACTTTAAACTACCGCTACTAGCAAGCTGTGTAAAACTTGTTGGACGCTTCCTTTTCTCATGATAAAACGCTGTTATTTTATAGTCATAGGCCGAATCAAACTGAATTGCGTCTGTGAAAACGAGGTGAGTTAATGCGAGTAGCTAATTCATATGTCAGCGGCGGCGGTGGGGTTTTGTGCAGCTACGAGTAACTTCATAGAGGCCTTTAAGTTTGATTTGACCTATAGCAACTAACCTAACCTATGTAAAACTTATTGGACACTTCCTTTTCGTGATTACGATAAAACGCTGTTATTTTTGACCGACGAACCACCGGAGGAGGTACTCAATTCGACTCGTATGTATATATTTTTTATGTATAACCACGCATAACTTTTTTCATAGTAGTCCGATTTCAATAATTCGATAGAGTATACTTCGAAATTGGTCCCATTTAAATTTTATCAAAATCGGCTGAGCCATTTTTGATAAATCAACAACAATGTGGAACATGCTACATCGATCCGTGCGAAATATTCGCGAATTCTGTACACGGGTGAAGTCGGTCATGCTATTTTTTGCAAAAAATAATTATATAGTTCTTCAAACAAAATGTATGGCACAACTGGTTTTTTTAGTTATGACAAAAGTCGCAAAACAAAAGTTGTTAGTTTTGATGTACAGAATAAGCCCCTAAAAGGATGTTAATTGATTAGGAATACCTAACCCTGTATATTCTTATCTCGGATGTCAACATCGCTTGTATTACCTGATCCTGTTTCAGAATAGGTACCTACTTTGCTTTCTTGCTTATTTGAATGACAGCATTACTAAATAGAGCATTTCACTAAAAATAAAACCCTGCGTAACCATATCGCGCTCTAAGCGTTACAAATTTGGATCTGTATTGACACTACCGCAGTTTTTACGGAAAGATGACCTCTCCGAGCACGAATTTGACCCTGGGTAGCTGTAGTGGCACTACAGGCCAGTACACTGTGCCGGCTGTTCAATATGCGCCAATTTCGTTTTCATCGACCGTCAATTACAGAAATACAGAAATTTTTATTTGCAACAAAAATAAAAGGTTTAATACATAAACAACGACAAAACAAATGATAAAACACAAATAAAAACAACAGTATTATACCTAGTATCCCTGTCACAAAACTGGTCCCAACTCAGCGTAATGCTGGTTGCACTTACGAGCAACCAGCGCTGATATTCTGTTGGAACCAGCAAGTGACATTACGCCCGATAAAAACGTATTTAATACCTCGGAAAGTTTTAATAGGTCTAATATTTAAATTGTAGCTGATTGGCATTTAATTGTCGAGTTGCGTGTACATCTAGTAAAGGAAGATATAATTAAATTAATATATATTGTTACGAAATCAGGGCGATAGTTGATAGGTTTCTGTCTAGGTTTTGCCCGCTACCATTATCTAACCCTCGTTCAAAATGCTTCTTTAAAATAAACTTCATACGTGATCCTTCCCATAGATTGAAACCTCAGAGAGCAACGGGACGCGGGTGATATCTTACTAGGACATCTTCGCTCCACCAAGGGATACATACCTGAATTCCATTTAGCCAGAAGTTTTAAAAACAATACTTACGATTTAAAAGCTATCTCAATTATTTCATTCATGGTCTACCTACAATGATCTTGTGTGTAGGTATTCTACAGGATTATCCAGAACTGACGTACTACCGGAAAGAAAGGGACCCAGACCATCATTATGAGCAACTTTTACTATGGGGCGAACCCGAAATTCAAGAAAAAAGTCAGCTGTTCCATACTTGTAACTTGAAACCGGTGAAATGTATGACACAGATGATTCTTTTTATCGAATTTCGGGTTTCCTCCATAGTAAAAGTTGTTCATAATGATGGTCTAAATCACCCCCTTTCGGCTTAGTACAGGGTGAGCAGATAATCATGCATATCATTGATGGGTCTGTTCAAGTGGTTACTAAATACTAAATGATAAAATGTTAAGAACAACAAACACAATGTTACCTCATGTGTGCCTAACTGCCTACTACTCGCCGTTACAGTTGAAATGCTGCGGCGTGTCGAACTACACGGACTGGATCCGTCTGTCGCCCAACCACGTGATCCCGACCTCGTGCTGCATCGACCTCAACCACTGCATCACGGCCAACTACAGCGACGTCTTCCAGCGGGTAAGACAACTACTTAACCTTAACCTTTGACCGCCAGAGTCACATACACTTGACCATCACTTCTGGGCTTAAACGATGTCTATAGTGGACAAAAAACCGGCCTCCATAATATGAAGCAAAAAAAATTGAGTCGGGCGGCCAAAAGGTTAAAAATAACGTCAATCTATACGAGACCAATGCTCATGCTCTCTTATTGTGGGATCTTCGGATCTATACGGCGCAAACTGAAATTCTGTTCTCCATAACTCACTTGTTCATTAATCGCGCTAGTACCTACTTTTGTGTACCGAGCTTTTAGCTTACTGCTGAGAATAGGCCTAGCCATGGAGAGCGATTCAGGCATATCCACTTAGTTGGCCTACTATGGGTTGGTGTACTCACATACGTAATCGCATTTCTTTTACGGATGTATGCAGGTATTCACGATGTTTTCGTTCACCGAAAAGCCAGAGATGTGTAAATGTGTACAAAATTTCCATTGAACTCGGATTTGAACCCACGACCTCAAGATTGTAAGGCCGGTGTTACTACCACTAGACCACAAAGGCTTAGCAGAGTACGTTACGTCGGAATTGGTCTGACACGCAGTAGCTCGTGAGTAATTCGTGAGTGTAAGCTGTTTTTATCTTAGGAGCCTACCCTAAGAGTAGTATATTATTATATACTAGCAGCGCCCCGCGGTTTTACCCGCGTTGTGCCCGTTCCCGTGGGAATTTCTGGAATTTTTATACATATAAACCTTCCTCTTGAATCACTCTATCCATTAAAAAAAACCGCAACAAAATCCGTTGCGTAGTTTTAAAGATTTAAGCATACAGACAAACAAACGAAAATAGCTACTTTATTTTATACTATGTAAGGATTCTTTGCCTAAGAGTATATGTTTTGTCTTTACAGGGTTGCTACAAAGCGCTGACTGAGTTCATGGAAACGAATACCGATATTCTAATCGGCATAGCTGTGGGCTCGGCTTTCTTCCCTATAATTGGCACGGTCCTGGCCTGGAGTCTCGCTCATTTCATCAGGGCTGCTAATTACGACGTCATGAACTGAGAACTGTCATAGATTTCTGGCTGATCACTTTGGCATACAGTTGTATTGATGTATTAACATCTAAGATTAAAATCTTCATTAGAGATCATTCCGTTTCCATGGAAAGCTATATTGGCTAAACTACAACTTGAGTCTTTATCCAAAAAATTGGACTGCAGCTTGCATGTCTGAAAAGTGTTTCAAAAATAATATTACCTACTTATTTACTAATTGGAACATAGTTTTTATTTCAATTTTTATTGATTGAATCATTATTATTTAATTATGGAATTGGTTTATTTAATTATGTTGTGATATTTTGTTGGACGAGTCCATTAATAGGGACATTGATGAGCATTTCATTTTATTTACTTGATTCTTTTCAATGTACTATTATGACAATAAATTATTTTCATTTCATTTTCATTTCATTTTTCATTTTAATGTTATTTTGAATTAAATGTGTGCTGTAAATTTTTCAATGCGACATTGTAGTTTATTTCAATTCAAATTATTATTACGTCTCTTTTAAGCGTGTACGCTATAACAGGGACGCATTATTTCAAGTTTATAATTTATGGTAACGTCATAAAAATGTATTTTATATCTAGCAACCTATATTTTACATCATTTTCGGCATGGTTACTGAAAATGTATACAAATAAGCCATTAAAGAGTGGCAAAAAAAAACACTGACATGCAAGTGGCCCAGTTTAAAGGCACGTGCATTTCTGGCCAATATTACTATAAAGCTCAAAGATGATCTCAAAACACTGCCTAAATCTCACTCTCGGACTGTGAAGTAGATACTTTTTAAATTGTTTACCTTACTTGAAAAGATTTATGGCATTTAAAATTGATATTGAATTTACTGATGTATAGACAATTATGCCTGTTATAATGTTTATCAATTATGTATATCAATTATACTCGATTATTCTGTATTTTTAAATGTTATTAAACTAAAAGCAAACTTTGGTTTTGTTTAATTTTATTTGTATACAAAGAAAAAATTTAGATACTTATCAAACTAATTTATTCTTAATAATGAAAATATAGGTACATTCTTCTCACTATTATATACATGTATAACTATTTTGCTTTGAATTTGGTAAAAAGTAAGGCAACATTTGGTAAAATAAAATAAGAAAAGGAGAAAAAAAATTGAAATTTTGGTAGTAAGTCTATGATTTAGAATTTCAATTCGCCATATTGCCATCCAAAGAATAATATGACAAAGTTTACAGTATAAACTAATAGAGTATTGGAGAAATGTCGCATTTTTGTGGACATCATAATATACAGGGTTACTGGTAATCAATAAGCATCCTTTTAGGGGCTTATTCTGTACATCAAGACTAACAACTTTTGTTCTGAGACTTTGTCAAAACTAAAAAAAAGCAGCTGTTCCAGACATTTTGTCAAGGGTGAACGATATTTTTCTATGGAACAGCATTTTTTTTTAATTTTATAATAGATGTTGAACAAAAGTTGTTAGTTTTAATGTACAGAATAAGCCCCTAAAAGAATGCAGATGATTGATTACCAGTAATCCTGTATTTTCTTGTACAAAATCTATAGGTATTTAAATCTAGATATCATTTTATGTAGGTATACGAGTATATCAAAAATTTACATGGCCACATAAGCCGTTTTCAAAATTTGCCTATGCATAAATATAATATTATACATGTGCAACATGCAGATGGAAAGGAGGTAGACTATAAACAAAATGATTTGAACTAAATAGATGCTCAGGGCCCTAAAAACTAGTCCCTTTAAATTCTCATGGTAATGTCATAACCACAAAACTGCAACATAGAAAAGTAGATTGAAATTATGTAGACATGGCAGACATTTTTAAATTGTTTACCACATACTTATTTGAGTTAGAAATTGTTGAGAAATACCACGATAAATAAAATGGTTTCACAGTCTTGGTTGAAGAAAGAGTACGAGTACCTAGTCACTGTCAGAACTGTTCTTGTCCTCCTTGGTTTCAGGGGGTGCATCTTGCTTGTAGTGCCGGTATTCAGGCTTCAGCTCCCACATGTTCTTGTGAGGGTTCTTCAAATTGTAGTTACATACTTCTTTCAATATCTCCTTTAGGTACACTATAGGTTGCCTCGTTATCTGAAATGATAAGATTTTTATCAATAACAAATGTTGCACCATTGTTGAATCAAAATGGTGATTTTTAGTTTAAAATACAGAAATCTTGTATACTTTGTTTTGTATATTTGGTATGTCTGAGAATATGGAGGCCATTTTTATACCCCTAGATGATGAAGGTGATCTTCAGTTTTTTTTTTTTACAGCAAAACATCATTTGCCAGGGTCCGCTAGTAATCCATATCTTTCTAGTTTTGCTGTACACAGAAAAATCGACTTTTTTTCTAAAAAGTTGTTGATTTTATTGTTACCTAGGCCTGTTGCTGGCTGCAGTAAGTACTAATGTCATGTCATTATGCTCATCAACTTATACATGTGCCATTATAAAAGGACCTGATTAAAATAGTTGCACTTAGTCTTAATTATTACCTTTTGCAAGTCTTTGATATTATAATATTGATGCTTTTCAAATGCAGCAAATAGCATATTGAGAACAGCATCCTTGTCATCTCGCGCCTTCTTTCCTTCTGCTTTCTTTTCCTTTGTGTATTTAATCTGAAAAAATATTGTATGATTGATAGCATGGTACAACAAATAAAATTTCAATATTTATTGTAATTAGTTTTACATCCTCTTTTGACTTTGTTTTCATATCACAAAGTATGTTCGTATAGGCCGGGTGGCTAGCCCTAGTGTCAGAGTTTTTAAGCCACCTGAAATCCTCTGACATGGCGAAACAGATTATTTGGCAGACATGATTATTTCTCGCAAAAAATGGCAAAACAGACTTCAATCATGTACAAAATTCGTATAGTTCGCTCGAATTGACGGACCTATACAATTTTTTCATTATTGTTGATTTTTCAGAAACGGCTCACAGACAAACATAGAACCTCCTCCTTTTTGGAAGTTGGTTAAAAATAACTGGGACATACAATATTACGTGTCATCTTGGCCACTATAGTGTTCAGTTGTAAATGCCACCCATGATCACCCATCCGAAGACTGACCAAGCTAAATGTTGCTTAACTTCAAAAAAAGATAAAAGCAATGTTACGCACATTGTGTTCATGATCTGATACTGGTTTGAAGTTCTGCACTATTCTGTCTAACTGCTGCACTTGTCGCTGAGGCATTGATGCTTTTTTTATTGACTCGGATTTAAGCCTATAGTATGTGTTGTCTGCATACGGCCGACATTCCAGCTTCTGTACTATCCGGCCTTCCATGTAGAGCTTCTCAGATTCTGGTACAACTGCATCAGTATTTGTTGCTATAATCAAGAGAACAGTTCAGTATGTGGTAGACAAAAAACCAATGTAAAAGTACAACAAAATTTAATTTTAGGGACATCCTAGAACTTACATCAACAGTTTCTATGTATTACAGAAATATTATTCAGGATAAGTTATTTTTAACCCCCGACGAAAAAGAGGGGTGTTATAAGTTTGATGTGTCTGTTTGTCTGTGTGTCTGTCTGTCTGTGGCATCATAGCGCCCCAACCACTGAACCGATTTCAGTTTAGTTTTTTTTGGATGAAAGGAGACTTAATCGAGAGTGTTCTTAGCTATGTTTTATAAAAATCGATTGAGCCGTTTAAGAGTTATGGTGGGTTAAAGTGGGGATGGAAGAACCGAAATTCTACAAATGTGCCCAAAATGGTTGTCAATTGAAAGTTTGTTGTCAAATATTTTTGTGTCGGGGGTTTTTTAATTAGGTATATTATTTTAGTCACTGTAGGTGCATTTGTCTTGGGCTCGGTGGAATTTCGCCCATTTCGTCAATAATGCTACTTTTGCTCACTACCCAAAACAAACACTATACATCAAACTCTATATGTAAGAAAACAATCACAAAGAACCCACCTCCTCAGGTGGGTCAAAAGAGGTAGTTCACTATGACATCTGCTGTTTTTAAGCTATCCGAAAAGTGAATGAAAACCGTTTAAAATGCAACTTTTGCTCACACATTCTCAAAACGAATGCTAAATGTGATAGTTGTTGGCGTTTTTAAATGTTAATTTTGCCATCAGCTGGCTACCCGAATGCACCTTATGTATGCAAGTCATTAAAACACTAAACCAATGCTAAATAAAATATATAACAGATTAATGATTACAGCTCTGGTCTCTTAGATAACGGAATGTGAAAAAAAATAACAGACGAATACTTACGTACTGCATGAGAAAATACTCCTAAAGATTGTCTGGTCACATTGGACACGTCAAGTCTATGTTCTTTCGGTATACTTTGTTCACCTTTCTCATTAGGATCTTTGATAAGCACAGCTTCTGACAGCGAAAGCTGCACCTGAGCTTTTTGTCCTGGTGCACGGGATATTTTCAGCTTCCCTACTTCAATATTTCCAGGAGCTTTTTCCCATTTGTTTGCAATGTACTTCGGAACTTTCACGAGCCATACCCCTCGGCCCGTGTTGGACAAGTCTAACTCACGATCAATGTGTGGTACAGGGGCAGGAGTGGTCATCTTTCTTTAACAAACAATTTAGAACAAATAACACAACGAAAGTACAAGAATTATTTAACGATTTATCAATGGCTCAATCACAGACACAGACTACTAACTAAACTACTTTATATGGATACTACGGACGGGCTCAATCATAGAAAAAGCTTACTGGGCTCAATGTTAAGTGGTTAAATTCTCTTTGCCTCTACGTAGTATCCTTTAGTTTGTGCTTTTTGCTTGCTCAGTGCAACGCAATCTACTCAAGTCACACTTAAATCCAGTGGTCTCGAACGTCAAATTGCGAAATCGGTAGAGCTGTCCACTAAAATCGGTATATTTGTACCTATTTGTTCCCAAAATCGGTATATGACAAAAAAAAATACAAAATTCAATTAAATTCGTTTAATTATACAGAAATAGTTAACTTACAAACTAATTACAAACACACTTAAGACTTTTTAATTATTAGTAGCTTATTTACAAAAAAAAACTACAACAAAACAGCTAAATAGGCTGTCAACATAAAAATACTTACATAATTAGTTTTTAGTACCATACCAGTGTTCTTTGGCCATATTCTCAGTCATTTTTGAATTTATTTCAAAGTCATAACAATTTGCGTCATTGAAGAGTCGTTTAGCATGTAATAGACCAGTGATTGACTCAGTAGATAGCCTATTTCGTTGTTTTGTTTTCATAAGATTAATGTGCGAAAATATGCGTTCAACGTTTGCGGATGAATGCGGCAAAGATAAAATATTAAAGATAAAAGTAGGAAACATTTGAGTGTCATCGCCACGCTTTAATAAACTGACTTCATCTCAAAATAGTTCTACATCATCATACTACTTTCTTGCAGCCATCCTGAAAATTCTTCCTCCCATTTTTTTCTATAAATTGTAGATATTTTTTTCTTTTTGCGCTTGTACTCGGTTCCTCGTCACACGACATTTTAACTTAATAATTTTCACAATTTTAAACACTTCGCAAACTTTCTTTTCGAAGTTAAGAATATTAATGAATAAATTAACCCCGAAATCCTGTATATATAGCCGAGCGAAAGTTTTTGGGTAATTCCTGTTATAGGGAATTCCCAAACGGGAATCCCCTATAACAGGGATTTTTTGCGCTTACTATTGCTATTGATGGATTCCCCTTAACTTAAAACATAAATGAAAAGGGCTCCCAAGTTAGAAGTGTGAAATCGGTAAAAAGATCGGGAGAATTTCCACATATTCTCTGAAATCGTGGAAAAATCGTTGCATTTCGGTATTTCGGTAGGACAGAGCCCATATCGGTAGAAATACCGAAAAATCGGTAGGTTCGAGACCACTGCTTAAATCTACATTGCTTGAGGCACAGACAAGTTATTTCGATTCAGATCAGAATTCAGAATCTGACGCTGACATTTATTTAACTTGACATTAGGCTTTTTTTTCTAGCTCTCACTCCAAAGCTGTGCTTTTTGCACCAAACACACGCACAGCAGTGCACTAATCCCTCAAACTTGTTCTCGTAGTACTATGTAGGTAGTAAGTCCCTGGTTCCGTTTCAAGCCTTAGCTCACTAGACTAGGTAAATGAGGCACCTAGCCACACAACTTGGTCAGGGAAGTGAACTAGAAAAGTAGAACATCAGATTGCCATCATACCTACGTTCAATGATCGCGTTGTGTTAGCTGTTTTATCGGCCGCGCAGCTTGCCTTGCCATAACAATATAATTTCTGTCTAAGGAAGGTTTTATGTAGTTTAAAAATTGATTAATGTCAAATGCCACCAAACCATGCCATGTGTCATGCCAATAAACGTCAAAATAGATTTCGTGATACCACTTCAGTGAATAATTTGCTACAAATAGATAATTTAAATATTTGTAGCAAATCGGTAAATTAATTCGTTGTATTATACAAATAGTAATTTTTAATTAAAATATCAAAAACTCCAAATATTCTTGTGTAGGTAGAACATTTTAAATTTGCGTAATTTTTTAGGTGAAAATAATTAAACGAAGTTAAAACTGTAAAATTTTTCTTTTGGTTCGTCAAACTTTAATTACCTAAAGACCGGAAAAAGACTTTTAAATAGAGCTTAGTTATAATAGTAAGGAGAAGAGAAGAAATTATAGTAGGTAACTATTATGTAAGTTCATTATGATCTAACATAGTATGTATTGTCACAGCCCGAACACTCCGCGATTTTTCATACAAAATCTGCTGTCTTACGCACACTAAACAATACTTACTCACAGACAAAACACATACGTACACACGGTCGCTACACGTGCATTTGTGTGCCGAACGTGTATGGCTGTCAGGCATCACCACAACGTGACGACATCGTATTAGGTGAAACCTGTAAAGATATGTGTAATGTGGAAATAAATGAAATGAAATGACAAGCCGCGTGAGTGCGTACTCATTTTGCAAAAATGAGTATAAAGCTAGTGCTTAAAAAAGTATGACAATTACTTAATTTGGAAGCAATTTAGCAAAAAGCAACCGATCTACTTCACATGAAATAAAACATCAAGTCGAGGAAGTTAACAAATAATGTAAAATCAGTTCCTATTAATATTAAATGTATTATTATTTCTTGTTTTGTTACGTATCATTGTTATTCAACAATACACAATACAAGTCTTCCCTATTGTCACAGTCTAGGTAGTTTTTATTAGAAAATCTACCGGCCTGTGCAGCCCGCGCGCAGTGTTCAAAATCTGACCGTGAACGCGGGGTGGAAATGAGGAAGACTCAAACGGTTCCGCACGGAAACCCCCACCGGTTATGAGTAGCCGTTCTATACATAGTATTGTTATATCTTCTTTGGTATTGTGTACGCGTTCTGTCGTTCGGTTTCGCTTTTTCTCCTGCTCGCACCAGTTACACGCGCCACGAAGGCGACCGGGAGGAGAAACGAAGCCGAACTTCATAACGCATACACAATACAGCCGAAGATCTTATTTCTGGTTTCTGGGTTCGATTCGAATACGCTATGTAAAAATAAAAGATCTTCAAACTTAAATTGCTTTTTAGTTCAACAGCGCATTGATGATCTGGCAGCAATGGTTCGATTTTGTTTAGTGATTAGCAAAGAGAATGTAATAGTAGTGATTAGTGCAGTTTGGTGGTGGCATTTTGTCGTTTTGTCGGACGTAATTTTTATTTAATTTTTTAAACATCTAATTTCAGAATGCATTGGAATGTTTGATTGTTTTCTTGCTAAAAATCTGTGGAAACTAATGTGTAATCATGTTCGGTTATAGCAAGGAAGCAGTTAGAGTGAAAGTCAAGGTTTGTAATTTCTCGATACATTTTCGTGTATTTTCTAACTTCGGTCTATTGAAAAGGTTTTTTGTACAAGATTTGGATTAAGTCGTTATTTTTTATTATTTTAGTTCAAGCCACATATCGCAGTGCCACTACATCATAATGGGATTTCCAGATTTGGTTTAGTGCTATGTATTTGTATCTGTTTTATGTGGCTTGGAATTAACTAGTCTTATTTAGTTTTTTTTTAGACAGTAAACTTCAATGTGAAAGCCAAAAATCCAATCTACAACCTCTGAAATCTTCCACCCAGAAAATTTATAAAAAAAATGTATCAATGACCTACTTTTTCCAGAAATGTGAAGGCAAACTGCAGCCTGAACTGCGGAAATTTTCAGTCGACCCACAAATAACATCATTGGAGGTTCTACAAAGTATTTTAGTGAAAGCATTTGATATAAAGTCTGATTTCACATTATCATATAGAAGTGTAGATGACTATGGACAAGAAATCCACTTGCCTCTACTTTCTGACTGGGATCTGGATGCTGCTTTTCTCAAGTAAGTATAGGTATTACATTGACATATTAAGCTATTATGCTGTACTCTCAGACCAAATAAAAAAATCAAGACAGAACATCGTGAACAGACAAGTGAGGCCGGTTTTTTATACTTGTGGTGAGTGTGTTGCACAGCCATAGTTTGACTGACGATCTAAGGCATAGTCTTCTTGTACATGTGTGTAACTGTGTCTGTACACGGCGAGGCATAGTTTTGCCAGCCTCACTTGTTCTGTTCACAATTTTCTGTCTTGATTTTTTTTTGTCTGAGACTGTACTGCTTAAAAAATATCTGCCACTTAGTTGATATAATCCTGATACAAAAACAGATAAGTTAAGATCCAGCACTACTGGTACTGCGTTTTGGTAAAGGGAAGAATTGAAGACATTTGGTCTATGTGATGCCATCAAATCACACTGGTCTTGCATGGTACACATGTCCTTGTTGGGGTAGGCCTATGTTCAATAGTGAAATATTAAACAATCTGATGTGATAATTTGTATAAAACTTTGCTGTTGTAAATGTAAATAAAGTATTAATTTTATCTTTGTTTATTTCTACTCAATTAAAACCGAAAATTAAGAAATTAACTAAATACAACAACATATCAGTAATCAATAAGCATGTAGTATTGTCTGCAAGAGGCAAGTATGTATCTGATATAAGATAAGTATTTATAGCTATTGGATTCTGTATGACCTACATAATATATTTTAAATAATATAATTAGCCGTAGTATTAAATAATTGGGATTTGGATCAACAAACAGAATTTACTTTGTTTGAGTACAAATTACTTTTGCCTAATTATTTTTGTTATACATCTATTTTAAATATATAAAGTCCACATCTCAGTTATTCTTGAACTTAACATTATTATGTTGTATAAATTGTAGTATTTGAATCTGTATATGGTTCATAATAAGTAGCTTATAAATAGATGAAGAAAAACTTAAATATATCTAAAGATATGGGGACACCTTCGTCCAGTAGTAGGATTATAATAAAGATGTGCATGATAACTTATAACAAAAAAACATAATGGTGGCAGGTGGATATGCCAGCTTCCATACAAAAATGTTTAAAAAAAACTGGTCTGGACTGTCTTGATATTTTCTGATTTTATTCCATTTATGTTTCTGTTCATATTATGCCATAGATTATATTGGTTGCTATTTACAACTATGAGATTATTATTTTTTGCAGCAACTGTTTTAGTTATCCATACATTTCAGGGCGCATAATATAGCAGTTACACAAAAATCGGAGCCATGTGTGCAGCTAAAGGTGGACATGAAGCCATTCGCTGAAGCGTCAGAAGACTGGGAGCCTCCAAATGTAGCACAAACGGCTCTGATGGTGAACCAAAACTGTAAGGAACAGCCTACAGTGGCCCCCGCACCACAGGCTGAGAAACAAGAACCCCAGACTGGCTTTCAAGGCTTGATCATGAACCAGGTAAGCTGTACTAGGTAACATTGAATGCCAATATTATAAATCCGAAAATGTATTTGTTGCTTTGTTTGTTACTCTTTTACACACCAACAGATAGAGGTTTTCTTCGTTAGAGGTCTTGGTTTTTGTTTGGCTATAATTTAGTGGTCAGAGAGTATCATATAAAATGTTCCTAGGAGATAGATAGCATAAAAATAAAAATATCACATGGCCAAAGGTCCAAGCAAAATTTAATAAAATATAAAAACTTATTTCAATAGAACTGAGTATTGAGTGATGGTCTATTTTATATTTCAAAAGGTATGTGAAAAGAAGTGTATTCTTAGAAAAGATTATACTTTTCAAAATGCTCACTCATACAACACAATCTTGACAAAATGTATGGAAAGTAGTTAATAGATTTTTATTTCACAGTTTTGTTGGCCTCGTAATTGAGATCAAATACTTATTTATATCCCAGAAAAAAAATCCATTGTGTTGAAAAACTTGCTATACTATGATATTTTTCATGTACACAGCAGCAATAGCAATAATTTAGTGGTTAATTAAATTATAGTTAAGAATTTAGGAATTAACCACTATCTGCTCTGCTTGCTGAAAGCTCTGAAAGTAATGAAATATTTCAACAGACATTGGCTCCGTCTACTTACCTACTGACCATGAAAGTCTAGTTAATTACTGGACCATTTACATCTCATTATGCTAATGCTTGCAATAAAAAATGAATTTCACTCAGCTAATTACTTACATAGGCTACAAAAAGTTAGCCCCTGTAGCTGTTTCTAGTATGATTATCATTTTTTCATATCATTAAATGTAAATAAGTGTAAGTACCGATGTACATTATGTACAAGCTCTGTAATTTCCTCTAGTTACCGACATATAGCTATGTGTTAAAATAGTTCACCTAAAATTGGTACTTAGTTGACGGCAAGAGCAGCGTAGGATGTCCATCCCCAATGTGGACAGATGGACTTTTTATTTAAATTAATTTCTATACGCACCCATTGATCCATGCACGCAATCTAACGGTATCTCCAGCACCCTCTTAGTCAGTTGGCTGGTGGCCCTCTGCCTTTGTGGAGCCTTCTTCTTAAAGTTGGACTAAAATGGGAGGGAGAAACAAGGAAAGGGAGGAAGGATTTACTTTTCAGAGGCCACCGGAATCCGGCTATAGGCCTGCTCATGCTAATCCTAACTAATGTTGTAAATCTGAATGTGTTTGTTTATTTACAATTGACACAGCAACATAGATACGGATTAGCACAGGTAAAAGCTAGTATGAGATTTATTGACAAAGAGACATAAGATATATGTACATGTAAGTAGAATCAAATTTAATGCACACAAGGCGAGTTGTTGCGCAGTATCAATTATTGTCAGCGGTGATGAAGAGTGGGGTTTTGCGCACCTTGTGGCTACGAGTAACTTCACAGACACCATTAAGTTTGATTGGACCTAGGTATATGTAATGTGCGCAGGTAGAAAAGACGTTCAACATGGTGTCGCGAGCTCTCAACCTGTACGAGGAGGGAGGGGCGACGCCGCGGCCGCCGCTGGCCGACCACGAGTTCCGCGCCTTCCTCGACCCCACCGGCCAGATCACCGACTCGGCGCGCCTGCGGGAGGTCATCTACTGCGGCGGGATCGACCCCAGCCTTAGGTAACTCTCTCGGTCTACTGCACCACCTGTACGGGGAGACCACAAGTTCCGCGCCTTCCTCGACCATTACAAAGAACTATACTTCAACCGGTTGCTTTAACTGTTTAGTCTAGGAGCCGTTTAGAAGCCGTCAGGCGGCTTAGAAATTCTGACACCAGGCTGAACTCTGGTTCTGGCTCCGGCCTATACGAACTTGCTTACTTTATACAATTTGGGTTATATTTTCCGACTATCACAATTTTGTGGTTTCATACTAATTAAAGACTTTTTAGAGGTTAGCAGGCAGCTTGCTTAGTTACGTGTTTTTTAAATTGATTTATTTTTTATATTTTTATTGCGAATAAGTTCTCACTTGACGACCAACGCTACTGATGGTAAATGACGTGGTAGATGAAGCAAGTAGTCTTAGCAGTCTTATTCACTTCTATAAATCCATACTTCTAAAAAGCTATCTGCTTTAGTTATAAATCTGCCAACTGCAGACAATCCAATCCTGACTGAAGCTCATTTAACAGTTGCGCGAGGATTGGCAAGCCCTGACCAGGACCTTTGATTCGTGATTTGACAGCAGAATGTTGTAGATATTGTTTTGTTCGTTGACAACAAACAATTTTATTTCAGAAAAGTAGTATGGAAGCACATCCTTAATGTATATCCTGATGGAATGACTGGCAAAGAAAGAATGGACTACATCAAGAGAAAAGCAAATGAATACTACACATTAAGATCTCGGTGGAAAGATTGCATACAAAAAGGAATGGTAAGAGTATAATATTCACAGTCATAAAACTTACCAAAAAATAAATTATAGTTTGGTTCCTATATTAATACGTAATACGATTTCAGGTAAACCCTGACCTAGCTTACGTGACTGGAATGGTTCGAAAGGATGTATTGAGGACAGACAGACATCACAACTTTTATGCGGGTAGTGATGATAACCAAAACATAGCGTCGCTTTTCAATATATTGACTACGTAAGTGCTTTTTACTCTACTTTTAATGTAATAATAATGAATGTAGAATAGAATATACTTTGAAAGAGTTTTGTTGTTGTAGAAACGTGCAGTCTCGGCATTTTTATTTCCAAATCATGGATATTGTTTATATATAAATTAAACAATGTAAGCCCCATAATGCTACCTTGGGGTAACCCAAAAGCGATGCTGAGAGAGCTACTCGATTCATTTCCATATATTAGGCATAATTTTCTCTTACAAACCGAAAAATTATATGAAAATAATTATTATCGGACGTTATGGTTCAGCTAACCTTGGTTACTTTGAAAATTTGACGTTTCCATTAGGTACGCGCTGAACCACCCGCTCGTGAGCTACTGCCAGGGAATGTCGGACCTGGCGTCGCCGTTGCTCGTGACCATGGGCGACGAGGCGCACGCATACATCTGCCTGTGCGCGCTCATGCGGCGATTATATCCCAACTTCCTGCTCGACGGCGAGGCCATGACCGTCAAGTTCGCGCACCTCACCGAGTCGCTGCAGGTACGTGCTGCGCCCGGTCTACACGGAGATATGTGTTGAACCACCCGCGAGTCTCGGCGCACGCCTACTTCAGCATTACGTCTAGATATTATGACTGCAACTACCCGCAAATCGCTGTCTGTATCTAAATGTAATAATTTATTTTTAGGCTATATTTGGATTCTCTTCGTTGCAGGTGTACGACCCTGATTTCTACGGTTATTTGAAATCGCAGCAGGCGGACGATCTTCTCTTCTGCTACAGATGGCTTCTTCTAGAAATGAAACGCGAGTTTGCGTTCGACGATGCTCTAAGAATGCTGGAAGTTTTATGGGCTTCGTTACCGCAGAAAACACCATCCATGGAGTTATCCCTCAAGGAGAGGGAATTCGACCCCGGGGCAGAGCTAGACGAGGACCCGCCCCCCGTCAGCCCGCTGCTAAAGGCTCCTCGAGAAAACGCTTACACTAAAATGTGCGCGATACGGAGACAGAGCTCCAGCTTCAGCCTCGCCAAGACCCCAAAACTGGCCACCTGCAAGCAAATGAACCACAGCCTCGACGAAAACGCGACCCGGAATGCGACCGCCTCACTCGAACGCTCCAAAGAATTCCAAAGCTTCGACGACGCCTCGCTGCAGCGAAGATCCAAAATAGATAGAAATGAAACTGATAAAACTGAAAACGGTCTATTAAATCGTGAAAGTAAATCCCTGAAAAGAAAGAGTATGAAAAGTGTGCCCGAGCACGGGAAGAGCCCCGAGGCGGACGGGCTCGCCACCGCCTGGGCCAGCACCGGCAACCTCATGAATGGCACGCATGCGGACTCGAAAAATACTCCGTTAGGGAATCAGGTCCGACAGCTGCGAGATAAGATATCAGTACACAACAATAAATTCTTCTCTTCCTTGGACAAACTGGATGACTCGGTGAACTCCGCCGGGGACAGTTCCAAACCTAAAGTTAAAATGATCAAAAACTTAAACGAGTTCCTCAACTTCGCGACCGGCAGCAAAGTAGGCGCCGTGACGCAGGAAAAGTTACAACGGACGAGATCCGTCATAGAGCGAAGTACCACAAAAGACTGTCCGAGAATAACTTTAACAAAAACTGCAGCCGACGAGAATAAAACTCTCGTGGCGAAAGACGAAAAACTCGTGAATAGATTGAATAAAAACGTCTGTGCGGACGCGAACGAAGGAAGCAGCCCCGACGACTCGCAAGAGTACTATCCGATGACGACTTCCATGACGAGAGAGTTAAGACTCGAATTGGAGCACTTGGACCGGCAAGTGTTCGGCAATTCGTACGTGAACCGGTGCAGCATGGTGTGCGACTCGCCCTCCGAGTCCACCAGCACCGAGGACAGACCGACCAATGACTGCACCGAGATCAAACAAGACTGCGCCCCGGCCAAGCTGAACCCGCGACCGGAAACCGTAGGACTGCTAGAGAATCTGAAAAGATCTCCATTACTCGACACCGTCAAATCGAACGCGAGAAGCGCGGAAGACATTTATTTATGGGAGAACCCGCTCCACAGAAACACGCCGACGACGCGGACCACGGCCAGCTGCCCGCAGACCCCCGACGAGCAGGCCGAACTCGACTTCGACGGAGACACGGGCGAAATATTCGAGGAACATTCCGGCAAGAAATCCGTCACACCTATCAGATTACTGAGAAAGAACCAATTGGAGCCCCAGGAACAGTTTAAACGTTTAAAAGACACGCATATACCGTCGAGCGAATCCGACTCTTCAGAGAAAGACCCCATCACTAAAGAAGCCCCAAAGAATAGCCAGCAACAAGACGCCAGCACGACGAGGTCGCAGAAGTTCTTTTCGAGCATGTCTCAGGAGTTGGAGAATGCGAAACGGAACTGCGAATCGCTGTTGAACACGAAGCAGCCTAACTTGCATAGTGTGGCTTCGACTATTAATAATTTTCAGAAGAAATATGAAGCGTTGAAGCCCCCCGTGCAGAGAAACGTTTCAGTCGGGTCGGGGAGCGGAGACGGGCCGGTCAAGTGTAGCGTGGGCGGTCTGCCGCCGCCGAGTTTATTCGGCGGGGGAAACCCATTCCTCATGTTCCTATGTCTGACAGTGTTGCTCCAGCACCGCGACTACATCATGCGGAACCGCATGGACTACAACGAGCTGGCGATGCATTTCGATAAGATGGTTCGCAAACACAACGTGAACAGGGTACTCAACCAGGCGCGACAGATGTACGCCATGTATTTAAAACAGCAAGCACATAAGACTGGCGACGTTACTACGTAAGGTGACAAAGATGCGACTAGTTTTCTTATAATTTTGACGAGCTAAAGCTAAAAGTATAGGTTTTTTTTATGTTAGGTAATAATTTCACATAATTATTAATGTTTTAGGAATGTCGTTGAATCGATCATATGATGATTTAAAATGATGATTTTATTTTACATTTACAATTTCAGTATATCCCTAGTTAGCGGCATGTCCTAAATTTTGAGAAAGTATGATAAATAAAAAGTATAGTTTTGTTGAAAAATGAAAAAGTAAAGGTTGTATGGGTCAAAATTGTACGAAAAATGGACGCCGAGTCGAGGCCTTATTGCCTAACTTAATTAGGACGCGGATCTCTTTAATAAATTACGTTGCTCATAAGTAAGATAGTTAGGTGATCTATTGTATACAAATAATATCACTACCGCATACTGTAGTTAAGTCCCATGTTATCAGCATAATCTTGATATTCTTATTTCTTGTAAAATTGCTGCATAAAACCTATGATAATTTAGACTTATTTTATGCTACTTCGATTGATCGTGATTCATTAACTAAGGGCCTTATCTCACTAGGACACGGTGGTTTCAGAACCAAAAAAAAAGGTAGAGAGTTGCAAGGAAAGTACCTACTCACTTGGTTTCTGCTGGTCGTTTTGTTCGTGGGTGCGCAACCATGGTATCCTAGTGAAATAGTAAGATAGAGCCCTAAGCATTTAGCTCTACAAGAAAGCTTAGATTTCTTTAAAAATATTGCATTGCTTTATTAATTTTATGAATTTACAATTATTGATATTTAATTCCAAAGAGCCTTTATTTGACAACTTATTGTGATATTTTTATTTAGAATATATTTTTATACCTATTTGGGTTAGATAAAGAATTAATTAGTGCACAATCGATTGATTCCTGAAAGAAATGTGTAAATTAGTATTTTAGATTCAGGTAAATAATTATAAAAGCAGTATTTTTAGATATACATCATAATAATAAAATGATCTAGTCTTGCAAATGTTTCAAGTTGTTTAAACAAAATATTTATGTACTTACCAACTATTTTGAAATTACATTACCTTTCTTGTAATACACTGCTTAATGAGTTGATATTTTGACGCAAATTACAAACGAAAACATTGTAATTTAAAATCTGTAAATAAATTATTGACTCTGCAATTTTTCTGTTTTCATTTCATAGTAGACTCGATTACTCAATGGTTGGCCTTTGGTTAAACTTATTGTAACGGAAGTGTGCGCAAGCGTTCCCGCAATACCGACGCAGATGCGCAGAGAAGGAATACCCCCAGGCTTTTTAGTGGGTACATCGCCTAAGGTTGGATTCCCACATAACCACCCTGCCTCCCCGGGCGGGGTGGTTTCCATAACAGATTTTCCCTGGGTAAAAGAAAACTTATTGGAGGTTTAATTGTCTGCAAATATTTTATACTAGTAGAAGTCTAAAACGGTGCACGCGTTGTTTGCATCTGCAAATGCGAAACGTATTATTCAAATAACAAAATTCTTAATGGCGCCTGTGAAGTTAGGCTTGCTACACATATATTCGGGCCGGCCTCGATCGACACTGCCGGGCGGTGTGTAGATAAATGTTCGGGTAAAAAGATTTCGCTAGATCGGGCGGCAACGAGCCGGAACGTCCGTCAAAACCACGGATTTAGAGGTATGACGGAGACGTGTTACTGCCGAGTGTATACCGGAATAATATGCCGATTGGATCCGAAGGAACCATCCGATCAGTGCCAATCTCAGAATAAGGACTAGGGGAAGGGCGGGCAAGATGGACATGATAAGAATAAACTACTGTAACTATTTATAACTTTTGTATTAAGCTTTAATACTTAACTTAAAATAATCATTTACTTAATTACTATCATTGGAAACATTGAGATCAATCAAATCTAATACAAAAATTGTATTACTCTTACAATAATAAAAATGTAGAAATTATCTTGCCCGACCAGGGTAGGTAAGATGGATAACATAGTAGGGCAAGATGGATCGTGGAGCTATAGGTAATTCTAGTCATCACACTCATAGCAAAAATACGAGCCATAACCCAGATGAGAGGAGCAAAGTTCGTGTGTCCAGCGTCGACATCCTGAGCATTCAATCCAGTCTTCAATTAAAGGTGTTTTGTATGGTTCATCACAGACTGTGCAGAAATAAACAGGTTCAAGCTGATCAGAGCTTTTTTTGAGCGATCACATTACTTACTTTTCAAAACCTCGAAAGTTCGGAACACAAAACGTAAAAACGCTCCTCCGACGAGCGTCGCGCGCAGGAGACTGGCGAGGACTGAGCGGGGGGAGGCAGTCGGCGCCTAGGCACGCTTTTGTCAATGTGCGTTCGTGTCTTCGAGATATTTCGAGTATCCATCTTGCCCGCTCTATCCATTATGCCCGCCCTTCCCCTATTTTAGTTAGTGCCAATTGGCACAAGCCGAACGTATGTAGTAGCTGCTCTGGGTTAGCTTTGTCGTTCGACAAAATATTGTGCCGAACAGACTGCCGCGCCGGACCGAAAAATAAAAATGTGTAACACGCCTTATTTTAGGGTTGCTACACGCATTAGCACAAAATATTATTCCCGAACATTCATGTTAACATATTCGATTTTACCGCCCGGCAAAGCCGATCGAGGCCGGTCCCAATATATGTGATGAAAATGAAATGCACTTACCTACCATTGTAGAAAATTGAACAAAATACGGGAAAGTCATTAGGGAAAAAACATAGAATGAAACCACAATAATACTGGTAAATACTTGTCAATTTATTAACGCCGAAACTTACATAACAACTTAACGTCTACATTATACATTATATCACATGAAAGCCCCTACGTCGAGTCTCCGAAACAATAGTAGTATCTACGAGGAATATAGCCTTCGTAATAGTATCTACGAGAAATTTAGCCTTCGTTTGAGATTAACTGATGGGTGATGAGTATAGACTAGCGTTCGGGCGATTACTTCCTCTTGTTGCCGCCGCCGCCCGCCACGATCATGGCGATACGCATGAAAATGTTCAATATGTCCAGGTACACGGATATTGCCCTGAAACAAAGGGATGCAAGTGTTTCAATCCTAGGTGGATAGAGGCAACCTTAACTAGTAGAAAGCGACCGAGCTTCGTTCGACGCAAATGTTAAAAAAAGGGTAATCGCGGTTTTGTTTTCTCAAAAATACCGCTTATACAGATAAACTTAAAAGCTCTATCTAAAAACCAAATTTCATCAAAATCGTTACAATCCAAATTGTGTACAAATATACAAGAATCACACGTTTAACCTTTTGACCGCCAAAGTCAGCTATAGTAGTTGACCAACATTTCGGGCGCCAATGATGTCCAAACATAGTCGTCCAAAACAGGGATCCATAACAAGAAAAAAAAATTTGACGTGGCGGTCAAAAGGTTAAAGATACAAAATGAAAGTATAATACTCACGAATTGATAGGGTCATAAGGCTGGAGTCCGTACGCTGGATGCATCTCGGCGCGGCGCACGATGGCCTGCGTGTCGTACAGCAGGAACCCGCCGAACACTATCAGACCGCCGTACAGGCTCAGCGAGTACAGACCTGGAAACAAACAGTCGCCCGTGAATATAACTAAACAAAAACCTCTTTGAAGAATGCTTTCTATACATAATTATATTTCTTTCCACCACCAAAATTCTGCAACACTGTGGCGCCGGAGGTGGGCGGCAGGAACATGCCGGCGAGCGAGGCGGCGAACACGGCGCCGAGCCCCATGGCGAGCGGCGCGCGCATGTTGAGCTCACTACTAGTCAGTACGTACCGGCGCCGAGCGCGGAGGTGGGCGGCAGGAACATGCCGGCGAGCGAGGCAGCGAACACGGCGCCGAGCCCCATGGCGAGCGGCGCGCGCATGTTGAGGAACTCTCCCGACGGCGCGCACACCGCGATAGTGCTCAGCCCTCCCACTACGCCTGCTGTGTACCTGCACACATCACAACATGTCAATACATACAGTAAAAGTTAACAAGAAAGCAGCAACAATATAACTCTGGCGAGGGAGAGGGCACGCGTGTCCCTTGCCCGCTTTCAATACATTATATATTTCTGGCGTAGTTTTAGTGTAGTGGTAAGGCACTAACCAGGCGGCGCGGAGCAGCACGGGCCCGCCCAGGAAGCAGATGGGCGCGATGACGGCGCCCATGATGGCCGTGTGCGCCGCCCACGCCAGCTGCTTGGCGCCCAGCCCCGGCCGGTACTCCATGCCGCGCACCACCATGCCCGACCCGATCATCAGACCCATCGTCACTATTATAGACTGCAACAAACAATTATATAATTATTAAGTATAGGGCGTCTCCATTTTGTTTTAATTTCATATGCGGCCCGGTCTCTTAACGATTACAGACATTGTTGGCACTCGGAAGTGCTAGTCAAGTAAAGGTGACTTTGGCGGTTAACAGGTTAAAGGCTAAACTCACCTATAGTTGAGCAGCACTAGCGCCCAAGCCGCCAAGAAGTTTGATTCGGCCTATACTTGAATTTATCACTCAAATGACGAACACGAGGCGCAGGAGTCTGCCTCATGTTCGTCATTTAATTTGTATCGTACTATAGGCAGGCAATGCAACCCATACAACGTGCCTGTGTCCAGTAGTGGACGACCTAAGGCTTAGATGACGATATCCCTGATGATGTACAAGCCATAACCTTAGAGATAATAGCAAGAGGCCTTCTCTTAGGCCGGCACGCGAATTGAAGCTAGAAAAACCTCTAATATTATTATTTTGCAAAGCTGCATATAAGATGCAATAAAAAGTAGCAGCATTAGCCACTTATAATCCGCGCCACACAAGTCGGCGGATGAGAAGTTAGCCGCAGATAACACTTCGCCATAATTCGCTAATTATAGCGCATGTGTGCACAATGCCGACGCAAGTGGCGTAGTGGTGAGCACGGGCGTAGGGAGAGCGCGGGAGGCATGAGGTTGGCGGGCGGGTATGGGCATAGGCGCGAGTCTCTCTGGCTCTCGCACATACCTATATTTTGCCTTTTGTGCCTTTCTTCCCATCCGCCGACTTGTGTGGCGCTACCTATACTAAATGCAGTTTTAGTTTACAGCATAGCCCTTTATGCCTCATCATTTAATTTTCAACATTCGAGATAAAAATGACAGTGTAATGTTCTAAAAAATACCTATTGGCTCTTTTGCAATGATTGTTATAATTTATGTAATTTTCAGCATTTTCTTATTCTGATTAACATTACATTCAAACAAAAAACATATTTTAGCTTCCACTAGATAAATAAAGATAGCATTTCAATCCGAAAATGCAATACTGATAAACATTTTGAAATCAATTTTGGTTAGGTGAACCAAACAATAATATTCATGATTCATCAAAACTTCAAGATCTAATTTATTTTGGGTACAAGAATCCAAACTCCAAGTAAGTAAATGATGTAATGAGCAAATATTATGTATGTGGTCCACTCCACATATGGATGACCGAAGCCTAAATGACATAAAAAAGGCTAATATTAAATCATGGCCATTTTTACTTCATGGCATGTCTGAATTTGATTAGGCCATATAGATTACCAACATTTGTATTTATGTGGCACAAAAAAGGTTGCCATAGAACCATTCAACATATCCTTAGACAATCAGGTACAGTATAGTAGGATTCAAAATTAATGGCAGCTCGGTCGATGAATGGGATTTAGTGTAGCGAGTAGAGCATATGAGAGCCGCCATAAAGTTTTGATGCGGATTCTACAAGAAATAATAGTAATAATAACTATTAGGGGACATCTTACACATGGTCTCTGACCCCGAACTAAGCAAAGCTTGTCATATGGCTGCCAGAGACTGATATATTATACTACATATGTATACACATTTTTAAATACATACTTATTCAGATAGTACCTAAATAACACCCAGACACAGAGCAAACACCAATGTTCATCAAATAAAATGCTTGCCCTGGGTGGAGATCAAACCCACGCCTCTTTGATCCAGAAGTCAGGGTCACGAACCACTGAGCCGAGGCAGTCAAAGAAAAAAGAATTATAATTTAAAAGTTTACTTACAATCCATCCATTTCTAGCAACAAGATTAAGCAGTGCCGGGGTCCTGAACACGGTTATAGCGCTCCCAGCGGTCAGTACAAGTGACCCAGCAATGTACCCGTATGTTGTTTTGATGCGGTCCCTCACATATTGTGGCCATAAACTGAAAAATAACAAATGGTTTTGTATCTTCAGGTTTCAGTTGTTACATGATTTCTCTCGGTTCAAGCCAATTTCAACCTACAGGCTTATAAGTAGACACCATAAGGCTGATAGTGATCATGAAGACTGTATTTCTAGCCAGTTAATTTGCCTATACTCTAACAAAGGCCTTTTCCCACATAGTTTTGTTCAAGTACACTTATGCAATGGCTGATTTTTTGAGGTTATCAAATACTACTTGAAAAATAGATCATTTATTTAACTTACATCTGAAGTCAAATAGTTTAGCACATCAGAAAAATTGTGTAATTTAGCATATGTTTTAAGTCATAATACAAAAATAGTACACAGATCACTATGACAATGTTTATGATTTTTCCATTGTTTACAATGATATTTTTAGCTCAAATGTGCTAATGATGACTAATGGCTATATTGGCCTCCATAGAGATAGTGAATATTTTAAAAATGTATTGTATCTGCAGCTATTTTGGAAAATAATATTCCATCTCTCTTCACTGTCTCCTCCTTATTATTTTTCTGGTGTCTCCTATCAAATTTACTCAAATGGAGTTAGCATTTGGTGTGCAAATGATTGTATCAAAACACTTACTGTGCTTCCTGTAGTGTGCCAGGTTTCACTCCGGATCCATAATAACAAAGTGCCACCAAACCTACAGCAGATGCTCCTGCCAAAGCCCCTTTTCCAAGACTGAATGCTAAAAATTAATGACAGCAACTTAATTCAGAACCTTCATTCTCAAAAGCATCCAGAAGGTAAAAACAATTATTTTTGCATAGAAAATTCGTCAAAACGATAAATTACCATTTGGTCCAGCAGGTGCCATGAGCCTTTCCCATAATGTAGGCTGAGTCTTTGTAGCAATTCTTGATCTAGGCTCCCGAGCATAGTTCCTGACAGCATAGTTCCTAGGCACGAATCTCTGTGGAACTGGGGTCTTTAATCCTTGTGATAGATTGAATGCAGACCGCGCTACACACATACGAGATAACATCTTGTATTTCCTAAAAGCAGTGAGAAATAATAAGCAATATGTATAGCTTCTGAGAAGAGAAGTAAAATCAATGGCGAAATTGATAATAAGTTTTCTTAGCAATAGCTTTTTTTATTGGAACACGCAGAATTCTTATTTGATGTAGAGTAAATCATGCTTCGTATAGAAGCATTAAACTGACTAGGAACATATTATTACTTGGTGAGAACTCAGGTTTCTATCTTGTGAACATGACATTGGAGCATTTTAACCTGATCTATTTGATCATTTTGGTGCAGTCTGGCAGCGATTTAATTCTATATTGAACCAAACTCTTAAATCCAAGTAGATGGTTACAAAGACGTAGTTGTTTCATAATGATTTCATTACTTACCACCGGTATCGTCTACACTGTTGTATAACTTATAACACGAAAACTCAATTGTATATTACAGTATAATCGAGCGGAGCAAATCAACACAAAATTTCGTCGGATACAAATATTTTCTAGCGTTTTCTTTAAATTTTCTTTCTGGAAGGAAATAGAGAATGAACGTGATCAATCGATGAATCAGGGCTACCAGGTTCAAAAGATGCGTAATCGTACACTGACTGCAAGAAAGTCGTATTCTAAAGAAATATTGATATGAAAAAATCGTACTAAAAGTTAGTATTGAAAATGCTTACAATGAATTCAGTTTCAGAATCATTTATTTTTAGTAAACACAAAAGAACGTAAGCGTACGAAATGATAACTGATCCAGACCAATGAAAAACAGAAAAATTAAATAGGTTTAAATGATGAAAAGATTACGAGACGATGCAAGCAAATAGGTAGGTACTTACATTATTTATATCTAAAATTGAATTTTTTTTCCGTAGTAATAAGTGTGAGCATTATGTTCAATAGCTTTATAGTAATTGGATTATCAGTAAAAATCAGTTTACCACTATCCGCTCTCGTTCGTACGACCACAGATTTACAATGCTCGCTCCCGCTCCCACTTGGTTTCGTGACCATTAGACGTTCAGGCACTTTTATGCTTCAGGTAGAGATAGCGAAAAAGTCAGATGTTTTATGTTCGATCGCCGCTCAACGATGGTACATCGATAAAAAGGCTAAAGAATCGTAGGAGTACGACTTGAATCATACATCTGGCAACCTTGTTTTAGTCAGTCTGCGAAAGAATGAATAAATTGAAATGTGAACAGCGTTGGCAATGTCCATTACCCTAATTATCCAAAAATAAAATTAAAAAAAATTGGTGTGGCTGTGTAGTAGACGTAACCGTGTGTTGTACGTGAATACGTCTCGTTATAGGTGATGTTATATTATATTGTTGTTATAGAAGCGATATCAGTATCCATTTGCATTATTTCAACCGCCTCAGTTGTGGATGTACTGGCACCGTCATTGATCCGTTCGGCTGCATTCATTTTTAGGGTTCCGTACCCAAAGGGTAAAAACGGGACCCTATTACTAAGACTTCGATGTCCGTCTGTCTGTCTGTCACCGGGCTGTATCTTATGAACCGTGATAGCTAGGAAGCTGCGTTTTCACAGATGGTGTATTTCTGTTGCCGCTATAACAACAAATACTAAAAATAGAATAAAATAAATATGGGGGGCTCCCATACAACAAACGTGATTTTTAGGAGTTTTTTGCTCACTGTTAATAACGGCAAGAGAAATGGGGCTCCCATACGGTACGGAACCCTTCGTGCGCGAGTCTGACTCGCACTTAGCCGATTATTTACGTTGCTGTTGCTGGCACTGCTTGACTCGGTTATATGGTGATTGGTGTCTTATTGGTACCATTTGACTGCTTTTGAAAAGCTCTTTCCAACCGTATGCAATATTTAGCTTTTTGATGTGTATACGGCTGACATTTTAAATTTTGACACAGGTAGGTTTTTTATATTTGAACACCTAATTATAGTAGCAGTCACAAAAATGTTATAGCCGTAATTGATTGTCAAGAGCTATATATATATTTTTTTGATTCTTTAGCTATTCAATAGTGTAAAAGAATTAAGAATAGAAATGATAAATAAGAAACTGCATCACCAAACTCTTTCCCCCGATTATGTTGCCATTAGTTTTTGACTTGCCTCCCTTATATTGCAATTTTAATGGTGTTCACGTCAAAATTCGCCAAAATTGGAGCGAAAAATTATTCCTATTCTCCAAAGATATTCTATGGGAAAAATGTGTAAGTTATGTCGTGTTTATGAACAACCAACTTTAGGCATATTTAATGTTAGGTATGCCATTATTTCGTCTAGACGAAAAACCAAGTAGAGATACTAAAAGCAAAATTAAACTTTTACGTATTATTAAACTACATGTTGCTGGACAGAAAATACGTAAAATTAAAAAAATACAAAGTGCAGATATTTACAGAGACATTTCTTCTCTTCTTCTTATTTTCAGCCATAGGACGTTCCAAAGCTGGACATAGCATTTTGAACAATTCCATTCGTTGTGTTGTCACTCTTACAAATGTATTGTATTTAAAATGTTTCATTTCAAACTGAAATTTAGTTCCAGAAACGGCTATTTTAAAAATTGGTAAATGGCATAAGGGTAAAACGTGAAATGGAACTGTGGCGTACTACCATACGCCCATGCAAAACCTGCATCTAAAAAGTAATATTTTTCCTATTCTCAAAAGTCTAAAATTCTTATGCGCTTGGGCCAGCTCCCAACAAGCAGGTTTTGCATGCAGTGTACAACTTGGTAGTACGCTGTGGCGGACTGCGTTCCGCCGGGCCGGCCGCCAGACGCTCGACTCAGGCGCTTGACGAGCGACACCTATAAATCGCGTCCCGCAACTTTTAATCTACCTGTATTGTCCTTAATAATAGTCGCTAGTTGTAGTTTTCGTTATAAATAAAAAATCAGTGTCGCAGTGTTAAAACTTGTTTACATTTTTAGTATATCGCAATATACAAATATACTATAGAACATTAATTATAACTTTATAACTAAAAACCAACAAAAAAATATGGAAGGTGCTTGTTGAACTATCAAACTTTCTAAAAGTGACTAAGATATGAGTATTCGTGAAGTTTCAAATAATCGAAATGAGTACTTGAAGGGATCTTTATCAAAACTGGTCAGATCCAATTTTCACTTATTTTTATTACCGACGAAAACTGTTTTTTTTTTTGCATTGTGACAGCAATCTTGATTGCTAACTACAATATGTAATCGCAGTTAGTAATCAGTAGTTAGATTTCATATTGCCCAACTCTGGCCGCCAGCACCATTGACCACCATTTTTGGCGGGTATCTTAAACGAGATTTTTAAAAGCAATAATTTAAAAATAACAGTGACTTACACACATTTTTTTCTTTCAAATATTTAAAAGTCTTAAATTATATATTTTCTGAGGAATTGGCCGACTTTGATAGTAATGACAGGATTTTACTGATATTGACAGTTGCCGATTCTGGATTTGAACAATTTTTAATGTAACTGTAAATATATGACTGTTTTTGAAACTGTCGTTTGTGAGTGGTCAGGGGGATCAAACGGTAACGTATAACTCAACTTTTATCAATCAAATTTTTATCGGTCCAGTAAAAGATTGATTTATGTGGAGTACTGGAGAGTAGCTCTTAAAAATACACATCCCATCAATTTTGATGAAACTTTTTTCTGGTTGCTCTTCCATCTACATTATTGTACAAATAAATAAGATGCAGTTTCCACTATTTCCGCGACACTTTCCATTATTATTTAAATTGATATTCGTTAAAAACCGGGATAACGCCAACAAACCTCTAAAAATGCAACTCACGTAAAATAAAATGGCCAACGTGTCCTTATTTAACCCTTGAATCTGATTGATTGTTATGGATTTGTCTAATTTTGATTATCAAGTGTTCTTGATTTTGACCGTTTTTCATACCAAAGCCGCATTTTGTGTCGATTTTTATACACTTAACAAGGATTTTACCTCTTTTTTAACAAATATAGCAACTACAAAATTTATTGTTGTTAAATTCTGCTGCATATACCGTTTAAAAATATAGTTTTTTGAATCTGGCCAGTTTTGATACTAATCCTCTCACTTATTTGAAAACCATTCGAAACGTTAATTTCCGTATATTGTGTCCTAGCTGTTCAAATGATTCAATTATGCCACTCCTGAAGCACCATTTGACGATAGATAATACAAGTGAAAGATCCTTTGAAAATTCCCCCCATTTTCCCACTACAATCCCCACACCATTGTTGTGAGTTGGGAGTTGGAATTTCCCACAATATGGGGAATTTACCACAAATAGGCAACGCTGAAATTGAAGGAACGCAAAAGAGGTTTTGGCGGGAAGTCGAAAGAAGCGGGCGTTTTTAATATTCAATTATTCATAAATTTTAATTTTGCAATTCTCTGAGATTTGTGTTGGGTGTTGCGGCGCAACAATAACGTCATGAGCGTTGCTAGTGACGGGGAGGACCCCGTCATTACAGCAGAGAGAAAGAAGAGAAAACTTGCAAAATCCTCAACGAACAATGATGGCTACAAAGTATTTCAGAAGCCCCTCTACAAGAGGCTATTCCCCGAAAATCACAGTGGGGACTGCGTGGTTTACGTTGAATCCACAGAAGAAGAAAAGGTTGGTAATAAAAACCCCATAATATTGACAAATCTTTTCATTGAAAATGTTAAAGGCATTGTAGGTGTCCACCGAATAAATGCCTATAAGGTTGGCGTCACTTTCAAAAAGCCAGCTCCAGCTAACAATTTTTTAAAGATGGATAGCTTCCTGAACAGATATAAGCTGAAAGCTTTCATTCCTGCTTACATGACTGAAGTTATAGGAGTCATCAGGCATATTCCGCTGACAATGTCTAATGAAGAAATTTACAAAAATATTACTTGTGATGCTGATGTTGTCTCAATCAAACGCTTTATGCGAAAAGTAGACGGAAATTTGACTCCTCTTGGAACAGTGGCTGTCACTTTTGCAGCCACCACATTACCTCAGTATGTATACATCAAGCTATTCAGATACCAGGTTCATAAATACTTTCCACCACTCATGCAATGCTACCGTTGCCTCCGATTCAACCACTCAGCTAAGAACTGCAGAGCAGAGCAGATGTGTTCATCCTGTGCAGGACGGCATTCCTACAAGGAATGTGATGTGGAAGAAATAATGTGTGTCAATTGCTCTGGCCCTCACCTTGCCGTGTCGAAAGACTGCCCTGTTAAGCAGAAAAAAATAGAAGAGAAGAAAATTAAACAACAACAAAAAATGTCTTATGCCAATGCGGTAAGTCTGCCACAAATCTCTGATAGAACATCCTTCCCAGCTCTAACACCAAAGCCGAGACAAAAAACCTTCCAAGATCTCAATGCCAAAGAAATTGTTGATAACGATGTAATTATAAATGCCCTTGTGAAGTCCATTGTTGCCCTTGCAAATAGCAAGAATGAACCCATTACAAATAAAAGAATTAAAGAAATTTTGTTGTCAAATTTAATTTAATTTAATTATATGGACACATATATTCGTATAGCACAATTCAATATTCAAAGTTTACATAGTAAAAAAACGCTATTGTTAAAGTTTTTAACTGAACAAAATGTAGATATATGTTTACTAAATGAAACGTGGCTTAAGAAAAACAGTAAAATTCCAAATTTTCCATCCTATAATTTGATTCACAAACTGTCTGTAAACGAACATAATGGGGTAGCTATATTAATTAAACAAAATTTTAAATATGAAGTTGTTCATACCTCATATTACGAATCAATTCAGAACATTTGCATTGCACTTGATACATCATTAGGTAAATTACATGTGTTGTGTATTTATTGTCCCCCAAACAGCGAATTTACTAAATTTAATACTAATAAATTAAAAAAAGTATTCACTGAAACTCCTAAGCCATGTCTCATAATGGGAGATTTCAATGCCCATCACATTTTATTTGGTTGTCTAAAAAATAATAGTAGAGGTAATTCTTTGTACAATCTCATAGATGAGTTTGACTTGTGTGTTTTAAATGATGGTAATCATACTACAATTAAATATCCAAACAAGAATTCTTCAGCAATTGATTTAGCCTTAGTTAGTTGCTCGTTAGCTCCTCTCTGTGAATGGCAAGTCCATGATGATGCAATGGGTAGTTATCATTTTCCGACTCTACTGGATGTAAATGTGAAGCCATCGGTGTATGATGTTCGTCCTGTAGAAGAAAAATATTTGTACAACAAATCAGACTGGTCTAAATTTAAAACTTTATCTGAAACCTGCTTTTCGCAATTAGATTTGGAAAATACAGATCTAGATGAATTATACAATAGTTTTATAAATATCTTGTATCAAATCAGAGATGAATGTATTCCTAAGCAGAAATCTAATCACACTCCAAAAATTCTGAGAAAACCAGCTCCATGGTGGAACACACTATGTGAGGATGCAGTTCAAAAGTCGAAAGAAGCTCTTAAGACATATCATCACTCTCCAACAATTTCCAATTTTATTAATTACAAGCGTCTTGATGCTAAAAAGAAAAAGATATTAATTGAGGAACGGGGAAAATCATGGCATGAATTGTGTACTTCTTTCAACAGAATGACACCAGTTACTAGAATATGGAATTATGTTAAAAAATTTAAAAGGATTAACAGTAATTGTAGTAACAAAACTCTAAATGACGAATGGGTACCAAGTTTTCTAGAAAAATTAGCAGATTCAACATCAACCGATTTTACCACTTTAAATATTTTAGACAGGTCTGACAATAGCGTTTCCTTCTTAAATGAGCCTTATACACTGAATGAGCTTCACATTTCTTTAGATAGTCGTAGAGATACTACACCAGGTATGGATAACATTCCATATAAACTTATTAAAAATTTACATTCAAATGCTCTGAACATTTTATTGGCAATTTATAACAGACTTTGGAATGCATCAGTTATTCCTGAATCTTGGAAGACTCAATGTGTAATACCAATTTTAAAACCTAATAAGCCTGCAAATAATCCGTCATCGTACAGACCCATATCTTTGTCATCCTGTCTGGGTAAACTTTTTGAAAACATGTTAAAATTACGTTTAGATTATTTTGTTGAAACCAACTCTAAAATACCTAACACACAATTTGGATTCAGAAAGGGTAAAAGTTGCTCTGAAAGTTTTGTATCATTAATCTCAACATTAAAAAAAGCAAAGCTCAGCCACTCTAATGTAATCTGCGTCTTTCTTGATGTAAAAGGTGCTTTCGATAATGTCAACATTAAGAGCCTTCTTCTAGTTTTGAATGAGTTAGGTCTGCCAACAAAATTATTGAAATGGATATTTAATTTTCTGAATAACAGAACCTTGTATGTTAAATTTAATAATAAGCTACATGGACCAAAATCCGTCAGTAAAGGAACTATGCAAGGAGCTATCTTATCTTCTCTCTTGTATATTCTATATACATCTCAAATTTTAAAGTATGTTAACACATCACATGTTAAAATTTTACAATTTGCCGATGACTTACTTTTATACTCTGAAAGTCAAAATTTAAATATGGCTGTAAATCACTTGAATTCTGCACTGCTGCAGCTACACCATTATTACAACAATGTATTAAAATTAGATATTAGTTCTGATAAAAGTTCTGTTATTGTTTTTAGTAAAGATCCTTTTGCACAATCTTTTGTTAAAATTAAATACAATAATGAAATCATTCCTGTAAGTAATCAACATAAATTTTTAGGAGTAATAATAGATAACAAGTTAAAATTTGAAGAGCATATTAAGTATATCTGCAGCAATGCAATGAAAAGTATTAATGTTTTAAGATGTTTAGCTGGTACTTTTTGGGGCTCTGATCCTAAAACCTTGATCATGCTGTATAAAAGTATAGTAAGAAGTCATTTTGATTATAGTAGTTTAGCTTATATGAATGCAAGTAGCACCTTATTACGAAAACTCGATGTAATACAAAATATGGCTTTAAGAATTATTAGCGGAGCTATGCGTTCCACTCCTATTAATTCTATGGAAATTGAAAACTGTATACCTCCATTAATCCTGAGACGTTTACTTTTGGCTGATAGATTCTGTTTGAAAGAGTTGACTTCCAATAATGTTATAGTGCTGAATAATGTTTTATGTCATCCACAGATATCACAATCAGTTCAAACATCTAGCTTATCAGCCACATCTCTTGTTTCGGGAGTTTTGCCTGAAATCACAACAATAATGTCATTTTTAAAAAATATCAGTAAAAACATTTGTTCTCATGATATCTGGCCAACATATAAATGTCCATATAATGCCTTGATTAATTGCTTAAGTATAGATTGTCATTTAGATGTAATAAATAACAAATTTGATTTTCTAGAATTTATAGAGAATAAACCAGACTTTTATATTTTATATACAGATGGTTCTAAAAGTGATGAAGGGGTTAAAGCCGCATATTATGATCCACAAATGAATAAAACCCACTGTATAAAGTTAGATAATAATTGCAGTGTGTTTACTGCAGAAGCGTATGCAATTTTAACCGCTTTAACATTTGTAAATAACTCTGTAAAAAATGTAAATATACTAATAGTAAGTGATTCTAAAAGTGTTCTGTCTGTTTTGAACAACAGTAATTTCTCATATAAGTTAAATTATATTATATATAGTATTAGAGAACTTATAGAAATGATTAGTAAATCAAAACATGTAGAATTGGTATGGGTTCCTTCACATTGTGGCATCCATGGCAATGAAACAGTAGATTTGGCTACTCGGCAAGAGCATGATCTAGATCACACAGATATATTAAAAGTACCTTTCACAGATTACTATTGTGCAATTAATAAGGATTTACTCAGAATTTGGAAAGAATATTGGCACGTTACAACAGAATATAAGGGAAGGTGGTATGCAGAAATACAGAAAGACTTACCTACTACTCCTTGGTACAACAAATTTGAATATTGTGGCAGAAAGTTTATAACAGTTATAAATCGCCTGAGATTTGGACATTGCTTGGTTCCAGCTCATTTACACAAAATTAATATAGTCCCAGAAGATAACTGTACGTATTGTTCCCGACCGCATGCTGATATAAACCATATAATTTTTCAATGTCCCCAATTCCATTTACAACGATTAATTTTAGCCAGTGACATTAGTGACATAGCAGCTCGTAACTCAATTAGTGTTCCCCGCCGTATTGAGGATTTACTAAAAAGTGAAGTTTTTTACAAACCTATTTATAAGTATATTTTAAATACTGTTGAAAAGATTTAGTTAAGTTTAATTTTTTATTTCTCTTCTATGTTTGTAAATTTTTTATTATTTAAGACTTCGACTGAAGGACTCTGTATCCATGGTCATGAATAAATTATTTAAAAAAAAAAAAAGGAACGCAAAAGAAAGAACGAATGAATAAACAGTAGGAAATAGAATGAAAATCATAATCAGTGGAAAATCGTGAAAAATCACACATCAGTATTTTTTTCCTAAATGTTGCTAACCTAAATATAAATATCGTAAAAAAGACACACTAAAAAGACGAATTAATGAAGACAAAAAATAATAATAACTATTTTAACTTTGTAGCTCTGTGATTTTAACGTCCTAGACCGGCGCGGCTTTGTCTTTTTACCCGACTGCCACGGAAAGGTATTGTTATTCGCGCATATCCTGTATGTTTTTAAATTTCTTTATTCCCACGAATCTTCCAAAAGGCTGGATGTATTTCGAAAATTAAGGAATCGTTAGATTCGTCTCAAAAACCCAAGTGTCCTAAGACATCGAGCTATATTACTACGTAGTAATATTTTCTCAAAGTCCTTAGATGGGTTTTTAAAAACAGAATGGCGTATTTTGACACCAAATTGTAAGTAGGTAGTTTATAAAGAATTCCTTCTCTGAACAGTGAACAGCGAGAGAATGCGATCCTGAATCTGTCAATCTCTTAGTTTGTATGTAGTGATGGGAAATAAATAGCACTGTTATTAACTTTCTAACTGACCCAATAAAAAAGTTACTGAGTTGCATTTACCTAGGTATGTCTTTCTGGATTTCTATTTTTGAAGCCACTAAAGTGGTTAGTCAAGTAAATTAAATTAGATAATATTAATGATAAATATTTGCTAAGTTATTCATTTTGCGTGTTTGGTAAGGGTGCAGTTTTATAACAAAATAGCTGAAGCCCGCGGCTTGGCCCGCGTTATCTTACTACTTGTTATGATAAATGCCCGTGGTTTGGTCCACGTCTCGTCCTAATACTTGCTTAAAATGACATAGCCTTCGGTTTGGCCTGCGTTGTTTTAGTACTTGCTTGAAATGGTAATAGCCCGCGGTTTGACCCGCGTTGACCAATTAGGAACTTAGTTACCAATTATGATAAAAGCCCGCAGCTTGGCCCGCGTTGTCATATTAAATGGTTAAAATTACATAGCCAAAGGTTTGGCCTGCGTTGTTTTAGTACTTGCTTAAAATGATAATGGCCTGCGGCATGGCCCACGTTGACTTAGTACTTAACTTTATGATAAATGGCCTATGGTTTGGCCCGCGCTGTCTTAATATTTGCTCGAAATGATAATAATATATTACGCGGGTTATCCGCGGCGTGTGTACTATTTTTGTATGTATGTTTATTTGCCTATTATAACTTCGTCACTGTCCTTTCATTCTTTTTAAAGCACACTCCGTCGTTTTTTTATCTTTAAATACTTTTCTCCATCCTAAAGTTGCCTGGAAGAAATCGCTTTTAGTGATAAGGCCGCCTGTTGTTGCCACTAGTTTTTTTAAGTTGTTCTTTCTTTGTTTGTATTTTATGGTGTGAACAATAAAGAATTTATCTATCTTGTTTTGCTTTGTTTCAGTACTTTACTTAAAGTGATAAAAGCCCGCGGCTTGGACCGGGTTGACTTATATAGTACTTAGATACTTATATGATTATAGCTCGCGACTTAGTCCGAACTGCCTTAATACATGCTTAAAATGGTAAAAGCCCGCAGTTTAGCTTGCGCTGACTTAATATGATGATAGCCGCGGTTTGGCCGCGTTGTTTAATAGGTATAATAATAGTCTTTATTGCCTAATCACTTAACAACATAATTTTATTTTACTAAAAATTTATTTAAAACACGCTACAGACTGATTATGAAAATCATCATCATCAGCCTGTATCGACCCATTGCTGGGTAGAGGCCTCCTCTCCCTTATGTCAGTTATCCCTACTGATCTCATCCACGCAAGTCTCGCGATGGATCTGATGTCGTCGACCCATCGGCCTGTCGATGTCGGTCTATTACCCAGGTGTATTTCTTCCTTAAGAAATCGCGCATTATTAAGATCGTCATAATTATTAGTATTATTACTATCATAACGATAAATACTGTTATTTACCTTCGTTTTACTACTTTATTTCGTCCGTTCGATCACGACTCTTCAGGATTGCTTCTCACTGTTCAGAGTAACCACGACCAAACTCACTTATTACGTAGGTGACATAGCCAGTTCACGACCACTTAGTGGACTAGAAATCTTTGAAGTGACGTTATTCACTATAATGACATTGTTCTAATTCAAATAATACTCGAAAGTTTTAGAAAAAACCTTAAATAATTGAACAATGATGTGTCAAAATGTGCTATTGTTTTAGTTCCCGACCACATTTGGTCAGTTTGCGTCCGACATTTTCGTTAGAAACGGACCGGAATGTCACCAAAAACCTTCTGCATCAACGCAAGGCCACTTTTGCTTTTATGCGCTAGTTATCTACCTCAGGATTTCTCGAACTATGGGTGGTCCCACCGGTGGGTCGCAAGCGAATATCGAGTGGGCCACCACATTAAAACTAAGTACCGAAATAAATTAGACTTATCAAAATCACTGCGTTAATACTGCGTGTGGTAGGTCTGTCAAACTCCGCAATATGCAGACGCCCGGATGCTGGCCAGCATACCTTATCAGGTGGTGTGAATCAAAAATTCCCCAGATTATGATTAAACTAGCTGCCTGTCCCGGCTTCGCCCGGGTACGATTGGCTAAAGAAGACAAATAGTAAAGATCCCTATTTTTTTTAAAATTAAATATAGGCTAGGTATGTCCACCGGGGATAGTGTAGCTTTCCAGCAGTGAATTTTTCAAATCGGTTCAGTAGTTTCGGCGCCTTTTCGATGCAAACAAACAAACAATCAAATCTTACCTCTTTATAATATTGGTATAGATTAAAAAATCACATCAAAACAAACATACCTATTTTTTACTAACTTCATTTAATTAATATTATATATTTCATAAAAAACGTCACTCACCGTCCACCATTACAAGGTACGACCTTAAGTACGACCAGTATAGGTAGAATCACACAAGTTGATGTGAAGATGTGAAGTTAGTTACGAGCACAAGCTGTGCAAAACCCACAGACTTGCAAAACCCAATCAACGCGCTGTTTTATGTAAGCTTCAGTTGGATATGATATTGCGGAGCTTGTAGCTAAATTCACATCCGCCGACTAGTATGATTCGGACTATATGTAGAATTGATTAAGCCTACCATTATTATGTTATGTATTGTAAATACTAATTAATATAAAAATATAAATAATTTTAATGAACAATCAAAGCTTACAGCTTTAACAAGTATAGCCTGAATTGGTTTAATATGTTGCATAAACCCCCAGTAAAAAATCACACATTAAAATTATTGAAAGACAGAAATTCAGAACCTATAAAATCATATATGAGATTTAGGTGGGGCGTAAACGTGACCTTTACTTATTAATTCCTTAATAACTTTGCTATCGTATCCTAATTCCTTCAATACTTCAATTGTATGCTGTCCAGCTTCCGGTAACTGTCCATGACTCGAAGATTTGCCAGGCGTTCTCGATAATTTCGGAGCAACTTCTGGAATAACCATATTGTTTGAGTCTCTGAAAAAAGACTGATCTTTCGAGTAATACTTATATTTGTCGATTTCTTCCAAATTTAATACAGGGGTGACGCATGCATCGGCATTTTCAAATACTTGACACCACTCATCTTGAGTTTTGGTCAAAAATATTTTTTCGAATTTTTTTCTGCATTGACTGTCCATTTGATTAAACTCACTCTCAGATAGTTGAAGAGTCTTTAGGAAATTGGAGTAAAATTGAGGTTCTAAAGCTCCAACAGCCATGAATTTTCCATCTTTTGTTTCGTAAGTCCCATAACATGGAAGACCACCATCAAGCGCGTTAGTTCCTGGTTCACCGGACCAAATAGGCAAATTTCTTGATTTATAAATCCAAGAAGAAACATATGCCAGACCAGCAGTCATACCGCAATCTACGACTTGCCCTTTGCCTGATGCAGATCTTTCAAAAAGAGCCATTAGTATTCCAAGAACACATACTAAGCTTCCACCGGCAAAATCTGCTAATAGATTTACTGGGGGTCTTGGTGGCTCGTTTTTCTTGCCAAGTATAGACAATATACCAGACATAGCAACATAGTTAATATCGTGACCAGCTTTTAATTTATAATATCCAGTCTGACCAAAACCAGTCAATCTAGCATAAATTAACCGCGAATTCTCTTTCAGCAACAAGTCAGGACCCAATCCTAAATTTTCCATTACACCTGGGCGAAATGTATCTAAAAGAACATCTGATGAAGCACAGAGCTTTTTAAATACATTAACTCCTTCATTTGTCTTTAAATTAATAGACATCATTTTCTTTCCATTAGACATAACATCGAAAGGTGAAGGTTGAATCTAAAAATAATAAAAATAAAGGAATTAAAAAAAATAATAATAATGGACTAATATAATCCCACTACCTTGTCATTATAATTTATACTATTTCAGGACATATTGTGTTTATTATGACGTATTTTGAAGGGGGATAAGATTTGTTATTTACCTTTTGAATTACAGTGACCGATGCTCCAAAATCAGCCAAAATTGTTCCACAAAGTGGGCCTGGAGCCAAGCCCATTATTTCTAGTACTTTGACTCCTTTAAGGGCCATTTTTCCTGCAATAATGAATTTAATAATTTATCACATACAGTATAATAACAGTACCTACCTATAGGCCGAATCATATTTCAATCAATCAATATATTTATCTATTCATATAAAACGAACAAGTAGGTAGGTACATTGATTTGTTAGATACATTATCATTAACATTGAAACACACCTATTCATAACACAACAATTACTTAAAACATAAGTAGGTATTCGTTTTAATTTCTGCTTACAAAGCCAGAATCACCGTGTCTAAAACGGAGATCTTCGCTTACGCTCGATCAATTATTATAGTATAGGTCGAATCATACAAGTCGGCGGATGTAAAAGTTAGCTACAAGCTGCGCAATATCCAATCAACGCGCAGCTTGTAGCTACCTTCACTTCCGCCGACTTGTATGATTCGGCCTATACTATAATATAATAATTTATCGAGCGTAAGCGAAGATCTCCATTTTAGACACGGTGATTTTGGCTTCGTCTATGCAGATGTTGGTTTTAATCTACAGGTCGTATTTTTCAATGGATCTCGACAAACATGGTACACAGGTTCTATGATATATATTAACAGATCTGGGTGCACGGCAGTGCAGCACCCAAACAAGTCGAGCACAGGCGTAAGCATACTTTTCCCGAAGCCGTTCAGGCTTTTTTCAACCCCCTGTAACATCGGTCTGGATAAAACTAGACGTCTGAATAATTTATAATCAAGAGAACGTCATAATTATAACAAAGTATATGTCCAAATTTCATACAAATCGAATCAGTAGTTTGAGAATCATTGCTAGTCAAAGTTCTTTGATTTTGTCAGACAAACATAGTATACACTCACTCACTCAACGATCATCATAATTCTAAGGTACTTCTAGCAGACATACAAGCTTGTAATTTTGATGACCATTATCATTTAGCCTAAATAGCAAGAAAAAAATCAAACCTACTTTAATTTTGGACTAATTTTCCTATTTTATTATCTACACATTATTATTGCCCCTTTACAGCATCCAATCTTTTTTGAGTTATTTTGTATTATTTTTAATCAGTTGTTTTAAATATGTATACTCGTTTCAATTTTGTATTTTGTTAGTTGAATGACGAGACCTATTGTCGGCGGTACTATGTATTATTATACAGATTTTATATTTTTAACTATAGTATTAAGCTCGATACGTCAATAAATGATTCTGATTCTGATTCACAAATAAGTTTGTAATCCTAATTGTAGTACGTGAAATAGGTGATTACCAAGATTACTTTGCGGTTTGACTTCGGATTTCAGTTTATGTCCCTACTAGATTAAAATTTTAAATCTCTAGGGCAAGGGTAGGGCAGGGGTGGGCTTCTAGTAGGGTAGGGGGTGCAGTAGGGACGTGGTGCGGACGTGGTGGGGCGTGGTGGGGGCTCGGTGGGGACTCATTTGGGTCTCTGTGGGAGGGCGGTGGGGGCATGGTGGGGACTCAGTGGAGTCTCGGTGGGGACTTAGTGGAGCCTCGATGGGGGCGAGATGGGGGCGCAATGGTGGATTGCTTGGGGCTCTGTCGGGGTTCGGTGGGGACTCAGGGGGCCGTGGTGGGAGTGCGGTGGGGATTTAATGGGGACTCAATGGAGCCGCGGTGGGGCGTGGTGGCTGCTTGGTGGGGACTCAGTGTGGCCAAGGTGGGGGCTTGGTGAGGACTCGGTGGGGAATCAGTGGGGCCACGGTGGGAACTCAGTGGGGCCGCGGTGCGGGCGCAGCGGGGGCTTGGTGGGGAATCAGTGGGGCCGCGGTGGGGGCGCCGTAGAGGGCAGGGTAGGGACAGGGCAGAGCAACTTCACGGTGTTGGTGGTTAACCATCACTAACAAAAAGAAGTGAGATCCCAACAAAAACATGGCATGTAAAAATTGTTGCTCGAGTTGTTGTACTTTTTACATGCCATGTTTTTGTTGGGATTTTATTGTCATCGGCGATTTTGATCGGATCTCCCTCAAATAGAGAGGAAATTTGCTGTCGCGCTATTTATCAGCCGATTTCGATAATATTTGGCAAGATGGTTTCGTCTCCAAATCCTAACAAGGTTTGGGCGTATGAACCAAATCGGCAAAGAGCGAGTCGAGATATCGAGTCGGGTTATGAAGATTCGGTTAAAAAGATTTGTCGCGATATCTACTGTTCGAAAATCTTCTAGTTTAGCACAACAGATACTGGCATCACAAGTGAAAAATAGAAGATGATGGATAGCATTTAAACTACTATCTACTAGTGATCTACCTACTACTATTCTAAACTCTCACTAAATTCGTCTATTACGTGACAAATTTTGTTTTTAATAATTACTTTTTCGCCACAGTTAAATAAGAAATGGCTTGAAGATAGGTATGCTCGATCCAGGTGCTTTGTATCGATACTCTGGATCGCATCGCAATTCGCAGTGTATCGATCCGTTTGTTTCGATACGATATTTTGGATCGAATATTCTGTGAATATTTCAAGCATCAGTCTACTGTCACCATTATTAATATCAAGCGAAAACCATTCTTTTTTTTTCTCGAACACTTTTCTCGATCGACCACAGTATCCTTCTGGTATCTCTGTGATGTTGTTGATAAAATAAGATAACTTTATTGATATTAGCGAAAACCGTCTAAAAATTCAGGTTTGGTGTATGGGAGCACCCCTTAAATATTTTTTTTTTCTATTTATAGTATTTGTTGTTATAGCGGCGCGGTAGCAAAAATACGTCATCAGTGAAAATTACAACGTTATAGCTATTACAGTTCATGAAATACTGTCTGGTGACAGACAGACAACAAGATACAAGTATCGGATCGGATCGAACATCTTCAAGAAAAGTATGGCATTTATGGCGTTGCTGCCCGACTAGGCGAGGGCACTGCCGCCGCCACCCGCCAAGATTTGCTAATTCATACTATTGTATTTTCTTTTTTGGCTCCACATAATCAAACTAATTTACCTAATGACCCCAATGTAGGTACGAGTAGTAGTTCCAATATTCCAATTTTAAATGTTAGAATACTTATAGGTAACTAGGTAGGTACAATGATTGTTAAGTGTATGCCACCTAAGTTTTAGCTATTGTATAATTTAGTACTTACATGAAAGTTGTAAAAATAAAAGAAAACAAGATCTAAAAATAAACTTTTGTAAGTTTTTTTAGGTTCAATGCTCTCTCAGATTGAGGACCTTATCCAAGTAATCCAAGTTCAAAGTACGTGCGTGGTAAAGCAAAGTTCAAAGACACAAATAAAAAACAAGAGAAACAAAATAAAAGTTGTCAAAGATTTTTTTTTTAAATAATTTATTCATGACCATGGATACAGAGTCCTTCAGTCGAAGTCTTAAATGATAAAAAAAATTACAAACAGAAGAGAAACAATAATATTGGAGCTACTTTTGACCCCCTCACAACTCAAAAACTATTTAGACGAGTTTCATTGACTGATTCACTCACTGACTCACTGACTAATAGATCAAAAACCTAACCCACTTCCAGATGACCTTGAATCTTGATATTTGGCACCAAGGTAGACTATCGGGCATAAATAAAGGAAAAAATCTAAAAACTGAAAATTATTGATAATTAGTACTATTAACAAAGTAATTGTAAAATTTACCTAACCAATACTCCAATATTAATGGCGGTAGCGTCGCGAGGCACTGAGATTTTCGATAGATGAACCATGCCATTTGTGATAGTAATATAATAAATACTAGATAACTTTTTCAGAGATAAGTGTACTATGATAATCATGATGTAACTAATAATTATTTCTGAACAAAAAGTTATGATATCTCATCAAAAACATAAATGTGAAATTTGAGCCAAAGTGTCGCCACCAAAAGAATTGAGATCTAACACGGGGGCCAAGTGTTCTGTAGAAAATCCTAAAGTTTAAGCTACAAGAATATACCTACAACATTTAAAAGAAATTTACTTATGTAATTCAAGCTCAATATTTGATTTGGCTAGTTTACACGTAAGACAAATGCTTATTTGCACTGTACTTATTCTTAAACTAGCCAAGTCAAATCACTAGCTTGAATTACAAAAGTAAAATCCCTTTAGAATGTTGTAGGTATAATCTTGTAGCTTAAACTTTAGGATTTTCTACAGAACACTTGGCCCCCGTGTTAGATCTTAATTCTTTTGGTGGTGACACTTTGGCTCCCATTTAACATTTATGTTTTTGATGAGATTTATAATTACATCGTTATCAAAATTTTCTTTGGCATTGAGATCTTGGAGGGTTTTTTTGTCTCGGCTTGGGTGTTAGAGCTGGGAAGGAAGTTCTATCAGAGATTTGTGGCAGACTTACCGCATTAGCATAAGACATTTTTTGTTGTTGTTTAATTTTCTTCTCTTCTAATTTTTTCTGCTTAACAGGGCAGTCTTTCGACACGGCAAGGTGAGGGCCAGAACAATTGACACACATTATCTCTTCCACATCACATTCCTTGTAGGAGTGCCGTCCTGCGGGGCGACCGCCGATATCAAAGCTATCGCTATTGCTATTGCCATTGCTATTGCTATTAGCTACTAATTGCAATAACTTATTGGCACCGCCCAATAGAGAAGTAATTGCTTTGGTATGAATTGCTATTAGCTTTCACAGATAACCTGTGTTTTTGTAATCTGTGCTCTAACACATTCTGCGTTTTGTTTCCGCTAATTACAATTGATTTGCAGAATGTTCGTTTATTTGTTATTTACTCAATAATATGATTAAAAAAATATTACGGATAAGAAAATATTATTTCAAATGAATTTCTTCTATGAACTTATAATCAAGGTATCAAACATGCGAATGGGTTTTTTTTTTAACTCCATGGCATATTTGCATAAATGAAACGCATTGACATTTTTCACATTTTGACTTATTTGGAGGGAAACATAGACGTCAATATCTTTGACGTTCATTGTACATAGCGCCCTCTAGCCACTGATGCCAACTTAGCTATTTTATAGCTAGATCTAGCTATTTTTGCACGCCTGTCAGCTACAATTTCTAAAAATTGTAGCTAAAAAATCTAGCCACTTTTAGCTTTTTTCAATACATCGACTTCGTCCACACTTTGTTAATTTTTAGGGTTCCGTACCCAAAGGGTAAAAACGGGTCCCTATTACTAAGACTCCGTTGTCCGTCTGTCCGTCTGTCTGTCTCCAAATGTATCTCATGAACTGCTATAGCTATAAAGCTGAAATTTTCACAGATGATGTATTTCTGTTGCCGCTATAACAACAAATACTAAAAACAGAATAAAATTAATAATGCTTGAAATTTTCACAGAAAAATTAGTTGTATATTAATTTCAATTCAATAATAAATAATACAACTAAAATAAAATTAATATTTAAGGGGGGCTCCCATACAGTACGGAACCCACCGTGCGCGAGTCCGACTCGTACTTGGCCAATTATTGAATGAATAAACGAAACTATTGTCGTAGGTCGTTTATTCACACATTGATTCTGCTTAGTTATTATTTTTACCGTTTGAGTTCGCTAGTCATCAATTTGTGTCGTAACTATTGTAATGAGAAAAATTAAGTAACTAAAGTACCTAACTAGAAAATATTAGGACTGCTAACTTTAAGAAATTTCATATTAAATATTTTGTTTTCCTCTTTTATTTCTGTAATAATTACAGAGACAAAATAAGGAAATGTCTATGTCGTTTGTATAACTTATTTGATCACATTAAAAACAAAACAACAACGTAAAACAACGGTACGAAAGTAAAGCCGTGTTTTTTAAATTCACATTGTGGCAACACTGGCACCAACAACATTTTACAAAACAAAATTGTTTGGTTTTTGGTTTTTATTTCTATTTCGTTTTGCTATACTTAGCTTACGGTAAATAATAGGTCTGCCAGCCAGCGTAAAACATAAATATAGAGGATCCAAAGGCCTTATCACACATAATACCTAATGCTGTGGCGGACAAGAAATGTACAACGAATTGATCATGACAAGCAAAATAGTACACGGCTTTTTGAGCAGTTACTAAGCTAAACAGGCTGTAAATAGGTAGGTATTCGCTTATTACAGGAAAATACAGACTCCTATTGTCATCTTGTTTCAAGGAAAATAAACTTTTCTCAAAACTCAAAAAGTTGTAAGTAGGTATATTAATGTTGTTTTTATTTTCAGATCAGCAGCGGCTAAAATTTCGTCTGCAGGTGGTCTAAAGCAATTTCCAAGCTTACTAATAAAGATTGAAGCATTGAAAACACCAACAACAGTACTCAGACAAACCATGAGAGAAGGCAAACACCCTAAAAATGTGAAATTGTGTAAAATATCAGTGTGTGTGTGTGTTAGTGCTAGATGCAGGTTGCTTAAAGGTTCAATTGTACACTAACATCACAGCCAACAAGTTGTATGATTCGGTCTGTAAAATATTTATGTTCTTCTAAGTTAGCTACAAGCTGCACAAATCTCAAACCTTGCGCAGATGTTATGTGAGCTAGTCAGGATTGGGTTTTGCACAGCTCGTAGCTAACTTCAAAGCAGCCAAAAAGTTTGATTTAGCCTATAAAAGTCCTTAAATATTGTATAAATAGACCGAGACATACAACTAGGTAGCTGTTATGTTTGGCTGGTACACTTATCCTAACCTAACCCTAGCGCAGAGGTGAAGTGAGCTTCAGTCAGGATCGGGCTATCCGCAGTTTGTAGCTAACATCACAGCCGACAAGTTGTATGATTCGGTTTGTAAGTTGATTTAGCCTATAAAAGTCCTTAAATATTGTATAAATAGACCGAGTCACACAACTAGGTAGCTGTTATGTTCGGCTGGTACACTTCCCTACATCCCTACCAAGCTACGTTAGATAAAAGTTGTGGATAACCAAAATCCTCACACAGATGCTATGTGAGCTTCAGTAAGGATTGGGAGCCTGTAGCTAACATCACTGCTGCCAAGTTTTATGATTCGACCTATATGATGCTATAGTTTACATTTTATATTTTCTTCCATAAATATAATCCATGATTAGTCATTACTACTATTTTTAACACAAGTTCCAAATCATTAACTGTAAATAAGAGGTTGTTTTGTTACATTCTACTTATTGATATAACTATTGTAACCTGACTTGTACATAAATAAGACAAAATAAATGAATTTGAATATTAGAGAAGAAAGCATTTTATATTATAATTGACATGGTGTTCTTGTGATCTTTTATTGGACAGTTATTTGTTAAGCTGAAGCTTACTGAATACTAATATATTTTTAGTAATTAACTACCTTTATCAAGTGATAGGTAAAATAAAGCTGATGGGTAATAAAAAGTGATTGATATTAAAAACTGCCTGGTAATTGAATGACTGTAGCGAATAATTATTTTTGTATTGAATTAAATCTTTTCTTATTTCTTACTGTAGTTTTGTTTGCCCTGCCAAGGAAAAATACAAACCACACATATAATCAATAGTCTATCATATATTTCACCTTGATTGTAATATGTATCATACATGCACTTGGTGGCAATTTGATATCAACTAATTTAGCCGATATAACAATCTGTTTCTTCCTCATCTTGTTATGGCTCCTGGTTGAAGTTGTGACACGATGATCAATTTAGGGTGATGATTAAATATTAGTGCCATTACTATACATCGAACTGGTTCACAACTTCCTAGTCTTGTTTCTAAAGTTGGTCATCGAGAGGTATCTGGAAATTAAATTAATCGATAAAATGTGTATAACTACTACATAATTATTTGAAACATAGAGTCAATAACAAAAATACCAAAATGTACAACACCTGATAGCGTTCTCTACATATATGTAGAACAAACAAGCAACCAGAACATGGGTACTGAATAACAACTTATAAAATGTAAGCAATAAATAATTTTCAAATTACAATTATTATGTACCCTAGTGCAATATTTCACTATTCTCGCTGGTATAGGTCGAATCAAACTTGTTAGCGACTGTTGGATGTAGCTGCGAGCTGTGTGAACCCAGTCCTCATGCTGCTTGTAGGCTGACTGAAGTCAGGATTGGGTTTTGCGCTCCTTGTAGCATATTTCACAGCGGCCAAGAAGTTTGAGATCCGCCCATAATGCCGGATACTATGCGTGTTTTAGCAAATAGGGTTTTAAGTTTGTCTAGAGCACATTTCTACTGTCATAGGCTAGCCCACAAAAGAATTATTAATGACATAGGCCTCCACTAGAGATGTCCAATAAGACTAGATGGAAGCGGCTTACATTTAGTACAATCATGCGGTCTTGATAACATCTGTACACTTTGACATCTACATACTCTGCACTTGCCGCATTGTGATCTTCATTTGAGAACTTCTTGACTCCGTCGGTTGCCCAAATATGGGCCCTGCCGACAGCTAATTCAACTTGTCAATCCACGGAGCTATATTAATTACTTTGGTTCTTCTATGCATATCCTCATTTCTAATTAGATGTAATGGATAGCTTATTATAATGAGATAGCTACTATTAATACATTCCATCCATCCATCATAATATGACGTCCACTGCTTGACATAGGTCTCCCCTATGGATCTCCAATAAGATCAGTTGGAAGCGGCTTGCATCCAGTTTGATCCTACGGATTAATAAATTGCATGTGTGTACAAATGTACTTCTTACCTTTGCTTTCCACAAATGGCAATCCTTTTTTTGTTTCAACAAAAAAGTTTGCATCATCATCCATGGCCTTTGCGCATAGCCAGAATCACCTGTAATAATTTAACATTTTTAAAATACTTGTTGTTGTTAGGTTAGAGGACTCCTCTGGCTGTAACCAGTGATAGCTAGTATAAGTATGTCATAGGCATTAGGTATATTATATTAGCAAACATGAGTTTATTCTTCCGCAAGACAATCAGACACAGATGTCTGTGACAATCCTAAGCTGAAGTCATTGCCTACACATTTTTGGTAGCTACCACTAGCATAAAATTGTAATGCCGCCAATATCTATAAAACAGTACGTACAGTGGGTAAATGTTTGTTATTAGCACTACCTACCTATTTAACACATCATGTAAGTTGCACTGAATTCATAAACACCTTGATCTCCGGCCTAATAGCCGTTGTCCTCTGTGAAGAATGCAAAAGAGGAATTACATCATCGCAAAGTTGCAAAAAATTGTTCTTCGTAAGGCGAAAATTCTCGATAAACGTCCTCTCCGGCAGCAGCATGGGCTCGCTTTCTTCTCGCAGCTGTCTCCTCCGTAGAGTCAGCATCTTTCTCAGCCTTTCTTCTTCAGCTTCAACCAGCAACAACATTCGCGCCATTTCTCACATAAAACAGAAAAATTAAACACAAGCAGTATCTATAACATGTGATGCTGAATTAATGAATACTGAATTACATAAATAACGTCACAAAATCGATAATAGCCAAGTAATTATCCAAAAAATACCAAAGCCTTTATGAAAACAGTTGGTTCGTGGTGATTGTTTTCATTGAATAGCTAATAGCTGTCAATGAAAGCAATTACGCCATCTTGAATATTTGGGCGGTACGAAATTCAGCTGTCGATAGTACATTTTTTTAAAGTTGTTCATTCAACGATTGCTTTCGCAATCCGCGCAAAGCAATTGATAGCTAACGTCACATCGGCGGTGCCAAATGGCTAAAATGACGTCATAAACTATTGCTACTACGATTGCTATGCCATCGGCGGTCGGCCCGCTGCACAGGATGAACAGAATGAACGATGATGAATGATGATGAACGATGCTCTGCAGTTCTTAGCTGAGTGGTTGAATCGGAGGCAACGGTAGCATTGCATGAGTGGTGGAAAGTATTTATGTACCTGTACCTATCTGAATAGCTTGATGTATACATACTGAGGTAATATGGTGGCTGCAAAAGTGACAGCCACTGTTCCAAGAGGAGTATCCGTCTACTTTTCGCATAAAGCGTTTGATTGAGACAACATCAGCATCACAAGTAATATTTTTGTCTTCATTTAGACATTGTCTGCGGAATATGCCTGATGACATATTCCGCCTGATACAGTGCCCCTGGCGAAGACGAGGAATAACTTAAAGAAATATATGGAGCCACATACAAACGCGCAAGTTTAAGTAAACTATGAAAAACCTCTAAGCCCTGTAAACTCTGTGATTGGTGGAAGACCCAATTGCGCAGCCGCAGTTAGGCCGTAGCAAGGAAGTTCCATACGAGGGCCGTAGCTATCTGGGGAACGCTTTTCGAAAAAAAAATTAAGTTTAAAATGCTGGTAGCACTGCCCTGCCCCTTTCTGTCACTTGTCATGTCAGTGCTCAGTGTAAATTAAAAAAAATAATTGTAAATACAACACACGTGGAAAGTGGCAAATTGTTGTAATTTTTTATATCTTGGTGTTGTAAGTTAAATTCCGCTATGAAAAAGCCATTCAATATGAAGAAAGTTAATAAAAAGCCAAAGAAACTAAAACCAGTAAAAGCTGAATCACCTGATAAAAATTCCGGTCAGTTTAATTAATATCTACTGAACATTTTACCTTTCTGTCAGCGTTTTTAATAACTTTATACGTTATTTTATGTTCAGGCCATTATAAAAATGGGTGAAATTAAAATTATGTCTATTTTTGTGTCCTAAACTTATGCATAAATATCACTTACACCCTAATAGGTTATGTTTAGGAGATAGAAGAAAATTAATATAATTTAATTTTTTTATTTAAAACTTAATGTACAAAAATAAATCTAGTCAAACAACCCGCCCCTAATTGTTCCCGGGGCAAAGGTCCCCAAAACACTAACCGCATTACCCTGTGGAATAGCAATGGCCAACCTTTGCACCAGGGAATATATTTTACACATTTCATAATTTGTTAATTTTACATTGATAGATTCCGAAGAAGATCTGGACCCAGAAGCGCACAAAAAATCGCTTGAAAAATTGAAAAAAATTGACCCAGATTTTTACAATTTTCTCGAAGAAAACGATGAAAATTTATTGAACTTCGATACTGGGTCTGAAGAAGAACAATCAGATAAAGAAGATGACGATAAAGTCCACAAACCTGGGCCGCTGCAGGCAGACAGTGACGAAAGTGATTTTGAGGTTCAAATTCATTTTTTATTTAAATCTGTTAATCTATGTACTTATACTTAGTAAAACAGAAATCAATAAATCCAAATATCATGAGATGGTTAGGATAGTTAAACAATAATTTATAGTAAAGCATCCCTAATCTAGCACTGTGTTAATCCAATATTTATCCAAAAACTTGGCACCCTCCATCCCTGCTTTCCTAATCCCATAGCTCGCTACTCTCACTATGTGTTGGGCTTTGGTGGTAATGCACAACTTCAAAACTTATCACAATAGCATGTATTTGTGGTTCTGTACATTGGTAATGCAGTGCTAGAATAAGTAGTAGTAGAGGTAAGCTTCTAAAGTAAACAAATGGTCTTCATTGTTTTGAGTGTTGAATCTTCATTCATCTAACTCATTGGCATAGCCAGGAGGAGAGATTTATGGGGATCAAACTGAAATGTTGAACATACTGTCACACCCTATGAAATCTATCCCAGTTCGACAAAAAAATATCATTTTATTTTTAAACTAATTTGTCTTAATCTCAACCAATGTGTGTTTAATAAACCTAATTAAGTGGTTCACTGGAGTTGCTGAAACCCATAACTTTTTGTATTCATACATTGTTGGCTATAAACCTTACTTTTGATGGAAATGGACAAATAACAGTAAAACTTAAATGCACCCAATGTGTCAGTTTCTGAAAACAAATTTTCTGAGTGGCATCTGGTGGCATTGCTTCTTTATGTCACACTAGCGACCCACCCCACCTTCGCACAGGTGTATATACATAGAAACCTTTCTCTTGAATCACTCAATCTATTAAAAAAAAAACACATCAAAATCCATGGTGTAGTTTTAAAGATATAAGCATACATGGGGACAGACAGCGGGAAGCGACTTTGTTTTATATATTATGTATAGTGATTACAGCGAAAGAGGTTGGCAAAGGTTGTCTGAGTTAGAGAATGATTTCAGAAGCCTGATGTGATATTTTCTATGTATGGCCACTTATTGGATAGCACAAAGCATATTTTCATAATCAAATTTTCAGGATGAAGATGCGAAGCCAATCAAAGGCAAAGTCACCCTTAAAATGGTGAGCGAATGGCAATCAGAACTCCAGAAGGAGGGCAAAATTAAGCTGAGTTCCATAACTACAGTTATAAAGGTTTTTAATGCTGCTATGCTTCGAGCTACCAGTGAAGATGGGACCTCAGCAGGAGAGTACAAGGTTGAAGGTTAGTCACTATTTATATTTTTAAAGGTAAAACAGTATATTATACTAGGGCTAAGGTATTAGAAGTTGTTTATTTGTGCTCTAAAGCTTCCCCTACTAATAATTACCCTAATTCTTTTGAATAGCTGTTAGACTATTAAATTCAAATTGTTTTGCTAAACCAATGATTTTAATTTTCCAGGTTCGTCAGTTTTCAATGCAGTAATCCAAATGTGTGTGCTGTACCTTCCTAGTGCAATCAAAAAATACCTTGGTATGGAACAATCTGGAAAAGATCCCCAGAAATGCAAGCACTTTGTCAAAATAAAAGGACCACTGGTATCCTACCTAAACGACTTGCTTAAACTCTTATCCGGTGTCACTTCAGAGAATATCCTAACTGTGCTGTTGAAACATTTACATCAGGTGTCAAATTACATAGCATGTTTCACAAGAATAGCTAAACAGTCACTGAAGAAGCTTTTGGCTTTCTGGAGTACTGGTGAAGAAACCGTTCGAGTTTTGGCATTCCTTTGTATACTCAGGATCACGAGAAACCAACAGGCGGCTTTACTCGACCTTGTCCTGAAGGCTATGTACATGACCTACGTGAAGAATTGCAAGTTCGTCAGCCCAACAACATGGCCTGGCATCAACTTCATGCGACGGTCTCTGGTGGAAATGTTCACCTTAGATTTAAATGTTTCATACCAGCATGTATTTCTGTACATAAGGCAGCTGGCGATACACTTAAGAAATGCCATAGTGGTGAACAAGATAGAAAATAGACAAGCTGTGTACAATTGGCAGTTTGTGAACTCAATGCATTTGTGGGCAGACTTGCTCGGGTCTACTTCCAACAAGCCCCAGCTGCAGCCTCTTGTCTACCCCTTGGTCATGGTGATCACAAACACCATAAAGTTGGTGCCCACACATCAGTACTACCCGCTGAGACTCCATTGTGTAGAGATTCTGATAACTCTGTCGAAAGAGTCTAACACATTTATTCCCATACTGCCATATCTTACAGAGGTAATGATCATTTGCATGTGATAATTATTTACATTAAAAGCTGAATGAAATTTCTTGGCGTCTGTGAACGCGAGGAGAGTCATTGTACGACTGCTTTGGTGGCACAGTGGTTATAGTTACCCTGACTCTTGAGTCAAAGAGTCGTTTGATGAGTTTGATTCCCACCCAGGGCAAACATTTCTGTGACGAACGTAGGTGTTTGCTCTGTGTCTGGGTGTTATCTAAATAAGCATGTGTTTAAAAAAAATATGTAAATAGTGTATCTCTAGCAGCCATACCACAAGTGTTGCTTAGTTTGGGGTCCCATGTGTAAAATGTCCCCTAATATTTATTTATTTATTGTGCAATAGCAAATTCGTTATGTCGGCAGCGCGAGAAGCGGGGATGTGCGTAGTTTATAGCTAACTTCAAAGACGTCAAGAAGTTTGATTCGGCTTATAAAACTACACACCATCATAAATCAAGTCACTGATTTGTATATTTTTTTAGGTATTATCTAATTATGATTTCAACAAGAAACACAAAAAAGTATCAATGAAGCCACTAGAGTTCTCGTCTATCCTGCGGCTGGCGAAGTCTCAGTTGATGGAGAACGGGTTCAAGGACATGGTCGTAGAGAGAGTGTACGCTCTCCTTCTGGAGTACACGGCGAGCATAGCGCACACCATCGCCTTCCCTGATGTCACATTGCTGGCTGTGATGCAGGTAAGCCCTTAATTTAATGCAATGGATATGCATCAATCAATAGCGCTCATAGCATAGTTTGACTAGGTGTTTATTAACGATCATCAAAGTTAAGCAACGTTCACCACGGTCAGTCTTCGGATGGGTGACCCTATTAACATCTGAGCCCTACTGTAGCTCGGATGACACGTTAAATTGTAGGTCCCCCTTGTTATAACCGTTTAGACACTGGAAACTGCCTGGTTACTTATTCGTGTAGACCGGCCTTCAGACGGCTTAAAAGCTCTGACACCAGACTGGCTAGGCCTTTTAAGCTGCCTGAAGGCCTCTAATACGGCTAAACGGTTAAAACAATCGGGACCTACAATTTAACCTGTTGAGCCACGTTAGCATTCAGTGAGAAATGCCACTCGCGGTCACCCATCCGAAGACTGACCGCATTTAAAATGACATTCAAAACGCTTACAAACCCCAAGCATGACAAGTAATTTTATTCTAAGCTAAAAAACTTTGAAAAAAATAGTCTTAAAATGTTTAACCTAACAAAATCAAGCTTACAAAAATATAATCACCATAACATTTATTAACAAAATCATTCCATTTAATCCTGACCCGTACATCGAAAGACAATAAATAAATAAATAAAACATTTTCAGTTAAAACAATTCTTGAAGAGTTGTTCCATATCAAATTATACGAAAAAAATGCGGCAGTTGCTGGAGAAAATTGAGGAGAATGCTAAATTCATAGAGCGCGAACGAAGCAAGATTACGTTTTCTTTGAGTGATGACAAGATCGTTACAGCTTGGGAGTCTAATATCAAAGCGAAGGGCACGCCGTTACAAGCATTCTACGACAACTGGAGTAAGATAAACAAAATACAAAAACGTAAAAAGATCACCAAGAACGATGAAATCGCGGGAGTAGGCGAGCTACCAGTCATCAAGAGACCCAAGTTATCTGAAGACAATACTTCAAAGGTGAAACCAGAGAGCAAAGGACCTTTAGTTCTTTTCCCATCTGACAGCGAAGGCGAAGAAGATGACAACCCCTTCAAAATGGAAGATGATGAAGACAGCCCTCCACCTAAGAAGGAAAAGAAAGTTAAAAAGAAAGAGTTGAAAAAGAAAAAGTCTATCAAAAGGAAAGTGGTAGATGATGTTAGTGATGTTGTAGATAAAGATGATATTGTACAAGATTTCAGTGCTGGTGACTGGTAATAAATTGTATCAAAGAAATCAATTACCTAACTTGTACTTTTATTAATATTTGACTACCTAGAAATAGGGAATTAAATGAGTTTAAAAAAAAAAACTAATTTTTAACATTTTAACATATTTAATTGCCATAATCGTTAAGAATAACATAATAAAATTACATAATAACACTGTAATAAATATGTAGCGAATATTAAATTATGCCCTGAAGGAAATAAGTCCAATGTGCTTTGGGCATAGGTGGGTCGTAGCATTCGATAGTCAAACTTCCAGTAGGCAGGGATTTCTTCGATATATTTCCGTTCAGGTATACTGCTACTTTCAGGCTCTAAAATAACACAAAAGTATATAATATGACGAAATATGCAGAAGTATTCTTCAGGGTTACTGGTAATTAGTTGAAATTATTTATGATTTTAAAAAGCCGGCTGACACCTGCCGGCTGCCCTCTATAACATTATTTAATAAAGAAGGATGCAGAGATTTGACCTGTCAAAACAATTTTATTTTATTTCTTTTGCAATAATGGAACGAATCATCTTTTCTATGATACATACACTAATTAAAATTAGACCACCAGAAAAATTACAATGATTTTTTATTGTTTTTACCATCTAAATGCCCTACCAAGGCTTGTGTGGCCAAATATTTTAAAACTTCATTAAAAACGAACTTGTACAAATCAGAACAGTTTTAGAAGCGTCATAAATTACTCTGACGAACATAACATTTTTAGAAATGTACTTGGGAGAAAATGAGTGTATACTCGTACGTATACAACAGGTATTCGTATGTATGAGCTGCCGACATCCTTCTTTAAAACTTTGTCTTGTCTGACTCAAAAACATCATCATCATCAACCTGTATTGATCTGGTGCTGGGTATAGGCCTCTTCTTCCTTGTGTGCCAGTTTTTCCTGACTTGGGCTGATCTCAGCCACGCATGTCCCGCGATATATGTGATGTCGACCCATCGGGCTGGTGGTCTGTCTACGGAACGCTTGTCCGTTGTAAGCCACTCAATAACACGCGCCTTTGAAACTTTTGCAAATTTTGAAAGGTACAAAAATTAACTAAAACTCTCGTTAGTTGCGTATAGTTGTTGTTGGAGAGGAGATAATTTTATTTTACACGCTGAAAAGTATATTTTTTACAACTTGTAGACTCTGTGAAGTTCTCAACTAATTGCCAAAATCTAAGTACATAATGGACCGGCCACACATTCGCCCTACGGCGAAGTTATCGTCACTGGGGCTCATTCATCTAATTCAAACGGTAGTAATTGGTTGTTCACGATTTGAACTACTACCTGAAGCTGGGCACATACGCTGCGATGATCGCATCTATTCATCAGATCAGTCCAGCGAGGTCCTAATATAGTTACATTGCCGGTAGGTAGTTATTGAGGAATCAAAATGACACCCCTATTTTAATCGAAAAAATTGATTTAACAAAAAAATTATTGGTATCAAAGTTGTAGAAAATCAAATTTTAAACAACTTTTGTTCCTATAACTTCTGCTGAAAAATTGAAATAACACAAGTTATTGAAGAAATGAAATGGCACAACCGGCTATTTGAAAAAAATATCGATCCTACAAAAAGTTAATGGGAACTAAAGTTGTAGAAAATCAAATTTTAACCATTTTTTGTTCCCATAACTTCTGCTGGAAAATTGAAATAACACAAGTTATTGAAGAAATGAAATGGCACAACCGGCTATTTGAAAAAAATATCGATCCTACAAAAAGTTAATGGGAACTAAAGTTGTAGAAAATCAAATTTCAAACAACTTTTGTTCCCATAACTTCTGCTGGAAAATTGAAATAACACAAGTTATTGAAGAAATGAAATGGCACAACCGGCTATTTGAAAAAAATATCGATCCTACAAAAAGTTAATGGGAACTAAAGTTGTAGAAAATCAAATTTCAAACAACTTTTGTTCCTATAACTTCTGCTGAAAAATTGAAATAACACAAGTTATTGAAGAAACAAAATGGTACAACCAACTATTTAAAAAAAATATCGATCCTTCAAAAAGTTGATGGGAATCAAAGTTGTAGAAAATCAAATTTTAAACAACTTTTGTTCCCATAACTTCTGCTGTAAAATTGAAATAATACAAGTTATTGAAGAAATGAAATGGTACAACCAACTATTTAAAAAATTTTCGATCCTGCAAAAAGTTTATGGGAATCAAAGTTGTAGAAAATCAAATTTTAAACAACTTTTATTCCGATAATTTCTGCTGAAAAATTGAAATAACACAAGTTATTGAAGAAACAAAATGGTACAACTAACTATTTAAAAAAAGATCGACCCTACAAAAAGTTGATGGGAACAAAAGTTGTTTAAAATTTGATTTTCTACAACTTTGATTCCCATCAACTTTTTGTAGGATCGATATTTTTTTAAATAGTTGGTTGTACCATTTCATTTCTTCAATAACTTGTGTTATTTCAATTTTTCAGCAGAAGTTATAGGAACAAAAGTTGTTTAAAATTTGATTTTCTACAACTTTGATGCCAATTTTTTTTTGTTAAATCAATATTTTTCGATTAAAATAGGGGTGTCATTTTGATTCCTCAATAACTACCTACTGGCAATGCAACTATATTAGAACCTCGCTGGACTGATCTGATGAATAGATGCGATCATCGCAGCGTGTGTGCCCAGCTTCAGGTAGTAGTTCAAATCGTGAACAACCAATTACTACCGTTTGAATTAGATGAATGAGCCCCCAGTGACGAAAACTTCGCCGTAGGGCGATAATGTGGCCACGCCATAACGCAATTTGTTTGTGTACATTATATCTCATCAAAAACATAAATGTGAAATGGGAGCCAAAGTGTCGCCACCAAAAGAATTGAGATCCAACACGGGGGCCAAGTGTTCTGTAGAAAATCCTAAAGTTTAAGCTACAAGATCATACCTACAACATTCTAAAGGGATTTACTTATGTAATTCAAGCTCGTGATTTGACTTGGCTAGTTTAAGAATAAGTACAGTGCAAATAAGCATTTGTCTGTACGTGTAAACTAGCCAAATCAAATCTTGAGCCTTTATTACATAAGTAAATTTCTTTTAAATGTTGTAGATATGTTCTTGTAGCTTAAACTTTAGGATTTTCTACAGAACACTTGGGCACCGTGTTGGATCTCAATTCTTTTGGTGGCGACACTTTGGCTCCCATTTCACTTTTTATGTTTTTGATGAGATATCATAACTTTTTGTTCAGAAATAATTATTAGTTACATCATGATTATCATAGTACACTTATCTCTGAAAAAGTTATCTAGTATTTATTATATTACTATCACAAATGGCATGGTTCATCTATCGAAAATCTCAGTGCCTCGCGACGCTACCGCCATTTATTGGAGTATTGGTGAGGTAAATTTTTCAGTTTTTAGATTTTTTCCTTTATTTATGCCCGATAGTCTACCTTGGTGCCAAATATCAAGATTCTAGGTCATCTGGAAGTGGGTTAGGTTTTTGATCTATCTATTATATAAAAGGCTTCGCTGAGTGACTGACTGACAGACAGCCTACAGCCCAAACCGCTAAAGATACGAACATGAAATTTGGAACAAAGATACATTGGACCACGTAATGGAGCACTAAGAACGGAATTTTGAAAAATCGACCTCTAAAGGGGTAAAACGGGCCCTTTTCGTTTGTATGTAACTTTTTATTCCCTTTACCGATTGACTTGAAACTTTGTATACATGCTACTCAAACAAAATAAAAGTTACGTTTGTTCCTGTTTTTCCGAATATTCCTTATCTAAGGGGTCAAATTGGGTCCCAAAGTTGGTGAAAAAAGCGTCTATTACATCCGACGAGCTGAACGGTTATGGATGAAATCTGGTATGGAGGAAGCACACAACATGTTTCAACACATGAACTATTATTATCCCGGAAATTCTATGGGGATCCTTAGGGATAGCCAAAATTAATCAGTTTAGGCTACAACCCAAGCCACTAAAGATAGAGACTTGAAATTTCGAACATAGGTACAATGTACAACGTAATGAAGCACAAAGGACGAAAATTTCGAAAAATCGACCTCTAACGGGGTAAAACGGGCCCTTTTTGTTTGCATTTAATTTTTTATTACGTTTACCGATTGACTTAAAACTTTGTATATATGCTTTAGAAATAAAATAAAAGTTACGTTTCTTCCTGTTTTTCCGAATTTTCGTTATCTAACGGGTCAGATAAGTTCCCAAAGTTGGTGAAAAAAGCATCAATAATTACATCAGACGAGCTGAACGGTTATAAATGAAATCTGGTAGGTATGTAGAAAGCACACAACATGTTTCAATACAGTAACTATTTTATCCCGGAAAATCTATTGGGTTTCTTAGCAATAGCCAAAATAATCAATTATAAAGCTAAGATAAAAGGGGTTAATGAATTCTAACGAAATTTGGTACGACGCTAGACAATAACACAAATTACCACTTGGGGTACTGCTTTCCCGGAAAATTTGAGTGGATCCTTCAGGGTATCAATTTCCTAAACAAGTACTAAATGACTGTTCGAAAACCGATGCAATATTGTTTGAAAATAGCTCACCCTTTTAACTAATATATGACTATTAACGTCCTGGGAAAAGTCCCGGATTCCTTGTCTAACGCTAGACCAAACATCCTATATCAGCGTGAAAAATAACTTGGTCGCTTTTTTTTAAACGTAGTGAAATATCTAGAAATAAATTGAGATAATTTAGATCCTTTAATGGGGGCAAAATGGGCCCCTAATAGTTTATGAACGATTTTATTTTGTGAGCCAATAGACTTGAACTTAGGGTACATACGGATCAATAACTACTTACTTTACTATGGGAACTACCCTGAAAAAGCGAAAATTACCTATTCTTTACATTTTGTCGCGGGTCGATGAATTTTTTGTGTTGAACAGCTAATTTTATTTACGTGATTTCTGGGTTGGTACCATAGTAAAAGTTAGTCAAATGATGAGTATAATGGAATCCTAGAACATGCCTGTCGTCTAGATGTAGGTGCGCTATGTATTTTTCAAATAAAATGTACCTTCTTGTGTGCTACTTTTTGTCTGTACTTGGTCAGAGAATATCTGAAAGTCCTACAAGTGTCTCGACCACTTTTGACCGCGTAAACGGTTATGGGTGAGATTGTCATTGGGTTCAGAATAATCGAAATTAAATTTCTAATGACTTAATGAAACATGATGAATACCTGTACTGGCCTTTTTTAGGGTTCCGTACCCAAAGGGTAAAAACGGGACCGTATTACTAAGACTTCGATGTCCGTCTGTCTGTCTGTCACCGTACCGTAATAGTTGGGCAGCTGAAATTTTCACAAATGATGTATTTCTGTTGTCGCTATAACAGAAAATACAAAAAATAGAATAAAATAAATATTTAAGGGACATACAACAAACGTGATTTTTAGGAGTTTTTTGCTCGCTATTAATAACGGCAAGAGGAATGGGCTCCCATACGGTACGGAACCCTTCGTGCGCGAGTCCGACTCGCACTTGGCCGATTTTTAATAGTCCACCACTGAACGTAGGCCTACCCACGAAGGGTGATTAAGCCATATCCATCACGCTGGCCGAGCGCGGGTTGCTGAGTTCACATACGACATCGATTTTTCTCTAAGGACGTGCCTATGCAGGTTGCTTCAATGTTTTCCTTCAATGAAAAGCCAGTAGTATGAAATTCCGTACATAAGTTTCAAAGAGCTCAGTGGTCTGACCAGGATTAGGACCTGACGATTGTAATGTAGACCATGACATGCGAATGGAGTTGGATAAAATTTGGTATACGAGTGGGAAACCACATGGGTCAACTCACGATCGTCATATATCTCATCATAAATCGAAAAATATTCTTTTCTCGCTATAAAAAAAACAGTAGGTATATGAAAATATAACTTTATTAAGTTTTTATTTTATGACAAGTTATAAAATAACGCGGTCCAAACCGTGGGAAGTCAAAGAACATTTATTGTTGAAATGTGTTACATTGAGATCTTACTACTAATTACAAAAATATTGAATTGTCAGTTAAGTCCAATATGGCCATAACATAATCATTAGAACATGAAAAAATTATACAATCATTATTATTAAATTTAATTCGAATATTTTGCAATTTATCATCTATAAATTGTCGTACTCCATAATAAGCTTTAGATACAAGTAAATTTAAGCAAATGCTGAGACAAAGCAGGCCAATCCGTGGGCTAATTATTATCCTTGCAAGTAATACGACAACGTGGGCTAAACCAAGAGCTATTATTTTAAGCAAAAAAAGTACTAAGACAACGCGGGCCAAACTGTGGGAAATTACCATTTAAAGTAAGTACTAAGAAAATGCGGACCAAACCGCGCGCCATTATCATTTTAAGCAAATACTATAACGACGCGGGCCAGACCATGGGCTATTATCATTGCAAGCAATACGACAACGCAAGCCATACGGCAGGCTATTGTAATTTTAAGCAAGTACTTAGACAACGCGAGCCAAGCTACGTACTATAAATTACCATATTAAGCAAGTACTAAGAATGCGCAGGCCAAACCGCGACCTATTATCATTCTAGCTAAACACTGGGACATTTAAGGCCAAACCGTAGGCAATGCCTATTATACGACAATGCAGGCAAAACCACGAACTATTATTATTTTAAGCAAGTGCCAAGACAACGCGGGCCAAACTGTGGCTTATTATCATTTTAAGCAGTTACTCGAACAAAGCGGCCAGACCGTGGGCTATTATCATTGCAAGTAATACGACAACGCGTGCCGAACGGTAGGCTATTATAATTTTGAGGATGTATTAAGACAACGCAGGCTAAGCTGCGTGCTATAAATTACCATCTTAAGCGAGTACTAAGAATACGCAGGCCAAACCGCGACCTATTATCATTTTAGCCAAATACTAAGACAATTCAGGCCAAACCATAGGCATTATCCTTGCAAGTAATACGTTATACGATAATGCTTTGCTAAACCACGACCTATTATTATTTTAAGGAAGTGCCAAGACAACGCAAGCCAACCGGCAGCCTTTTATAATTTTAAGCAAGTACTAAGACAACGCGGGCGAAGCCGCGGGTTTTAAGCTAGTAAGTCATATAATCAGTGAGTGAATCAGTCAATGAAACACGAGTTTTGAAACGTTAATATATCAATAACTAATTGAGCAAAATTTATGAAATTTTGGATTCTTGATAAGCTAAAAGACTTTAGTAAATGTGCCAAATTTCATGTATGTAGGCTAAATAGTTTTTGAGTTGTGAGGGGGTCAAAAGTAGCTCCAAATGGTTCGTGTAATATTACACACGGCCGCTGCGTCGCCAGTTTTTAACCCCCGACGCAAAAGAGGGGTGTTATAAGTTTGACGTGTCTGTTTGTCTGTCTGTCTGTCTGTGGCATCATAGCGCTCGAACCACTGAACCGATTTCAGTTTAGTTTTTTTTTGGATGAAAGGAGACTTAATCGAGAGTGTTCATAGCTATGTTTTATAAAAATCGATTGAGCCGTTTAAGAGTTACGGTGGGTTAAAGTGGGGATGGAAGAACCAAAATTCTACAAATGTGCCCAAAATGGTTGTCAATTGAAAGTTTATTGTCAAATATTTTTGTGTCGGGGGTTTTTAAATTTTTTAATTTATAATCAATTATCTTTGAACACTTTGGCTGGACACGCTGCCGCGTGTCTAGATTATTATGTATTTTCACTAACCTGCTTTGATTTTATGGACTCAAATACCGTCTTCACGTAAAACTCTGCTCTTTCAACGTAAATCCTAAACGTTCTTGTTTCGTCAAATACATTCTTGAACATAATCGTGTTGTAGCCGCCCACTTTTATTTCTAAAGGCCCTTGCGGCTTGGGACGTAATCCTTTGCCTTTTATGGAGAATCTAAAATAGATTTTCAATATTTTTAATAAGAAAAATTCTGACATGACACTGTCGGCGTTATTAGTAAGTTCCAAGTAGCCCAATGAACTACGAAGAGGGCTATACTATACTCGTAGTCTGCGGGATCGAATTAGAAATGAGGATCCCCTCATAAAAAAACCCAAAAAAACACTCGAAATAAGATCCAAAACTACCGAACAACGCCCAGCGGATTGGTAGGTTAAAATGGCAGTGGGCAGGGCACATAGCAAGGATGATCCGGTCTTTATGAGGATAAAGACCGGATCAAAGTAAATGCAAGCCGCTTCCGATCGATCTTCTTGGAGACCTATGGGGGAGGCCTATGTCCAGTAGTGTACGTACTATGTCTAAAACGAGGAAGACGAATACGAAACTAATATTTTACTCAGCTAAATTAACATTCTGAAAGCTTATATCAAGGTAAATTACAAGCCAAATCATACAAGTCGGCGGATGTGAATTTAGCTACAAGCTGCGCGAAACCCAATCAACGCGCAGCTTTATGTGATCTTCAGTCAGGATTGGATATTGCAAAGCTTCACATCCGCCGACTTGGATGATTCGGCCAATGGTAGGTATGTAGCTTACACAAACTCTCCGGCATTAAGGGAATTAAAGGAGACTGTACAATTTTGAGCTCCAAGATCAGTCGGTTCGAAGGTAACCAAAATTTTTCCTTTTTCCCATGGTCCCAAATTATAGTTAGGATCCGCTTGAATCGATGTATGCGATATCTGGGAAAAAATAATGACAGGTCTTAGGACCGGTTTTATGTCCGATCCCTAGAACGGACCACGCTGTCGTCTTTAGTGTGTATTTTTCAACAGACTTCCAAAAAAGGAGAACATTCTTAAAGAATCTGATGTTTGTTTGATCCGATGTCACCAGATTTCTCCGCCTATTGTGGGCCGATTCTTTTGCTTTCAATCTGTAGAGATAGGTCGCGATATGATATCATAACAAATTTACTTTGGTTTAGTAGTTTGAAGTAGTAATTTCTGAAAACTGTTGAAATTTGCAGCGTCTACGCAGCAGTAGAATGAAAGCACTATCACTCGCTGCTTTGAGCTACGAGGTTGATAGTATAAAGTCGGTTGTTACGTTTCAGTAATAAAAATAAGGCAGTTCTAAGATAAAGTAGGTAATAGAAAAATGGCCATCTTACCGAGGTCATGAAAGTAGTGGAAGTATTCGTATTATTTTGTACCCTGAGCCTTAAAGGTACACAAGTTCCAAGAGGAGTGGCGACGTCTAATTCTTTTACTTTTGCAGGCAGGCATTTTAAGATGACTCGGTATATGTATGAGCCGGCTAACTCGTTATAAACTTCTAACATATCTTCAGTCTCGCCTTCTACAAGAGGTGAATAAGTCATCGGAACTTTGGCCTACAAAAGAAGAAATATTGATCATATCGCAATGTGCAATGGGTCTTATTAACAAGCTCCACGTAGCCCTATGAGCTATGATGAGCGCTATATGAGTCTCTGCTAGTCTCTCTTGCTCTATGATCGAATCAGTAATGAGAACATTTGTAGAAGAACCTTTGCGACATAGCCCAGAGGATTGATAAGTAGAAATGGCAGTGGGCAAAGCACATAGCACGAAGGACTTATGGCTACAAAAGTTCTCGAGTGGACACCACGTATCGGACTAATTACTGAAAAAAATTCAAGTGGAGACCACGTATCTGTTAGTGCAGATACATAGATGCATAGATGTATATAGATGCAGTAGGACCCACCCACAAGCTCGACAGCTGATCCCATTAAGACAGGATTGCGCTGAAAATAAGCATCCAACCGGATTTTATTGAAGATTTATAGGGGAGGCGTATGTCCAGCAATGGACGTCCTATTGCTGTAAAGAAGATCCTACGGCTGAAAAAATTGTGATGCCCTTACATGAGAACTCGGTCCGATTTTAATTTTATCAGGGCAGGTGAGACTGCTGCATTGGATCATGTAGTCAGCATGCTCGTGGAGGGAGTTGGCGATGACGACCTCCTTCTGGACGGACTCTCGGGCGCGCGACTCGAACACTAACGTGTCAACAATCTCGCACGGCGTGACCGTCGCTATGATGTTGTAGAACTGGTACTCTCGGGTTTGTTTGTTGATGAACATCACCTGTAATTCAACTTCTTGTAAAATTGTTGTTATGCTAAGAGTAAAGTCATTGTTGTCATTATGAGAGCAACTTTTTATTATGAGAGCAATCCCGAAATTGTGAACAAAACAGCTGTACTATGTATATAAATAGTTCATTGATTCTCGTCAAAATGTAAGAAGCATGTTTTTCGCGAATCCGTGGTTAATCCAATAGTTTTTAATCTGGGATGCAAACCTTCAAAGTAAAACTGTAGAATCGTATAGTATTGCAGTGGTAAAATATTTGACACAAGTGATAGACAATCCATTTTTGCATGATTTCAGTTTGACCCGATTTACTTTGGGCATTTATGTGTTAACTAACTTTTAATTGCATTTCGCATTCCTCGTAGCAGACGTAAGTCCAGTGGCAGATGGCTGACGCCTCTCCCCACACCTTCACTGTGGCCGGGTGGTTGATGTCGTAATAAGCATTGAATTTTTCAGGAACCACTCTTTCTATTTCCGTTGACACCAGGTAGTTTTCTGGAGCCTATAAAAGAACATTAGACTATTGCTTTGCAAAATGCAGAGATTTTCCGAGGCCTAAATATACTCCTCATAAAAAATAACTTTTGCTATGTGACTAATCAGGTGACTTGATGGCCAAATTCATATACATAATAACACGTACATTGTACATACCTACATATCTTAAAAAAATCTCAAAGTAAAGAAAAAAACAGCTGTTTCAAATTCAAGAGTTCATCGAGTCTTGACAAAATCTGTAGTCTACAAAAACAGCTGATTTTTTTGAAATTAGCGTTAGTCACATAGTAAAGGTTGCTCATGATGATAAGTATGCAAAAAGTCAAAACATACGTTGTAAATACAACTAATTAAAAGTTACGGCCTGTGCTTCAACCAATTCAAAAATATTTCGTAAGACTTCCAACACAATTTTTATACAAAAGGTCACATTTTACCTCAGTGATATTACGAACAATTAACTCTTGAGTGTAAATATCTTTTGCTGGCACAGTTATTAGAATAGTCCCATTGGGGTTTGGATGTCCAGCCATTCCGACCAGTGTCACAATCAACGCATTATCTCCCAGTGGTAGATATAAAGCTTGTGCCTGTAAAAATATTAAGTAAGAGTTATTTTTGTGTTAAACAATTCAAACATTTGTACGATGTAAAATTTGCACGTTGTTTGGAGATGGGTATGGAATTACTGTAAATAAAATAGTTTTAATATTTACTAACAAAATGACTTCTTTAATGTGTATCTAAATGTAATCAACGGAACGACCTAAATAAACATTTTGTACAAGTGTTACTACTACGAAGAGGTACTACGGAAAAATAATCTTTCAAGCGCAAATATCAAAACTTTATTAAAATATTGTACCTCATGCTTGCCAACGGTTTTAGGTTTGAATTTCATAGGTATGTCGAAGGTAGTGTTAGGCTCTATATTAAACTCTTTTGGAGTCTCGAAAGGACCTCCCGGGCCTTGACTTATTTCAGACAACGTGTGCCACACGTCATCCGTACTGAAAATGAATATTATGAAGATACTCGTAAGTAGGTAGCCAAAACATCCCTTCTCATAAATTAATAATTATAAAATAAGAATAAGATTTTATTTACTTTCTACGTCGAACGTCATAATAAATAATCGTCAAATCAGTACTTAAAAGACCCACGGTCTGATTGTGTGTTTATTCTAGCTCGCGTCACATAATTTGTGCGAAAGTTTATTTTAGGGGGGAAGGTTGTTTCACTATTCAGTAGCGACAGCACGCCGTCTACTCTTAGCGTTATGTACTGCAGATGTGCAGAACTGTTAGATGTCTAGGTACGGTTCGTATTTAGTAATCTTTACGCCTAATGAACAGAGCCTGCCACATATAATACAGTAAGTGCGAATAAATAAGAAACATCGGCCTTTGGAAAGAAATTATTGGATATTTTCAGTTTCAATGGTCATTCGTTAGGCCCAGAACACACATGCAATGAAACGCAAATGCAACGAAACTGCAACTACTAGTTACTTTTGAGTTGCATTTAAGTGTCTGCCATAGATTCCGTTGAGAGACCACACATGACGCGACCACTTTGAAACCAGTTTGAAACGCGTTGCAAATCAGTCGCATTGAAACCGGCGTGGAGGAAACTCGCGTTGCGTTTCATTTATTTTTTGTTTCTGCAAATGAGGTGTCATTATTTCAACAAGCTCAAGATATGTAGTTTTGCTCATACGATAACAATCCAAGAATTTTCTATCAGTTTCTTGTAATTCTTTGGCAGCCACAAACATACGACAGTTGATATTCTTCTCAATGTAGGGATGTATCCTCATAGTTCTCCTTTTGCGCCTTCTTCTTTGTCGAAGATACAAATATTATGCAGACGTCTTTTCTCAAAGAAAACTGAAATGATTGTGGTTGCAGCGTGTGTGGAAAATGGTTGAAACTGGTTTCAAATCAACAATTTCAAAAGGGTTTCGTTGCAGTTACGTTTCACCGTGTGTTCTGGGCCTTAGACATAACGAATCATTGGACAAGCCAGCGACTAACATCCAACCCGCCAACCGGGCTTATTGCAAATCCATAGGGGATGATATAGTGGGGAGGCAGGCTATGTCCAGCAGTGGACGTCCTACGGCTGATGGATGGAAGGATGGAGTTGACGTGTTTCACTGGTTCGTCCAGCAGTGATTGTTGTCACAGATATAACGCTTTACAAAGCCGAGCAAAACTAACCAGCCGATTATCTCTTTCGAAACGCCGATGTCCATTCTTTATTCACTATTACTGTACTTCGTAAAAGATACTCACGGATTGGTCACAGTGATAGTTTTGACGCAGACTTCCCTGACAGGGCATTCTAAATACAACGACGCGGTCTGGACATTCCCAAGGTCTATGCAGGACGCGTACATGGCCAACTCTAACGGCATATAATTTTCTATATTGCAACTTGCCTAAAAATTAAAGAAATTACGTATTTTGTGTAATTATAAAAAGTAAGGCTTTTAAAGGAGACTAAGTGTCAGAGCACTACTAGCCTCTTCTGCTTCAGCGTTGTTATAGTCACAAGTAGGTATAATATTATTATTTGCTGATTGGAAAAATATTTCTAAAATAATGTATAGAGAACCCCATTTTCTGTTAAATAATTGGCAATTTTTTAAACATATGTTACCAATCTCTCAAAGTCTCAGTCAAATACCTACTTAGTTTGTCTTGATACTACTCGTGAACATCCTTACATAGTATAAAATAAAGTCGCTATTTTTGTCTGTATGCTTAAATCTTTAAAACTACGCAACGGATTTTGATGCGGTTTTTTTTAATGGATAGAGTGATTCAAGAGGAAGGTTTATATGTATAATACACCTGTGCGAAGCCGGGGCGGGTCGTCTAGTTGTTTATAAAAAAACTCATTTTACATGTATTATGAATGAATATTTTTACTATGGGAACAAATTATTAGATATCTGTTTATCGCAAAATTATGACAATATTATCATTTTCGTTACAATTGTGTTTTAAAATGTAAATGCTTAAATAGCGAAGATTAGGTGTAATACAAATAATCGGCCAAGTACGAGTCGGACTCGCGCACGGAGGGTTCCGTACTGTATTCCGTTCCGTACTTAAATATTTATTTTATTTTAATTTTATTATTGTTACGAGATGGGTTCTTGGATAATCAGTTAAAACGCCGATTGTTCCCTTTGCACTTTATTGCACAAAATCACAGTACGCACGACACAACTGGTTCGCACAAACACTTCACACTGGCACTGAAATTCACACAACTATTCACTTTACAATCACTGGTACCGCACTTGAACACGAGATGTTTTCACTCCGGTATAAAACGCGATAACTGCCACAAACGAAAACCATCGCCCTATTTATATCGGAATAAGGGTTCTCTAGAAATCTGTAGAATATTCGGTGCCATTGTGACTGACAAAGTAAACAAGTGTAAAGTTCGAGAAACCCTATTGTTCCTAATTATTACGAAAACACCACAAAAAATCTAACAAACAACAAACAATAGACGCGACACAAAGGCCGGTGCCGCCTGAGTCATAAATCTCGCGGTTAAGTGTAAACAACTAGCCGTCGTACCGCGCGCGGCCACAGATTAATAAATAGTTACTAACGGCGTGGCCTACTGCGTAACACCACCTCCTCCCAAAACATGCTCGTCCCGAGCATCGTTGCATCCGTGATATCGCGCCAATCGATCCACGTGAACTATTTTGGGGGCACCTCGAGGTCCTTTCTGTATGCGGAACGTCACGTCGTTGATCTTGGTCACCACTCGGTACGGTCCATCCCATTTGGCTTGGAGACTTTCCTTTGCTGCGTATGGGATTGTGCAGCCATACCATCGAGCCTTCCTCGAACCCAGGATTGTTAGCCCTTCTGTCGTATCGAGTCTTCATTCTTTCAGATGCTTGCTGGCCATGCTCTCTAATGTGCTCATAGATGTCGTTCATCTTGTTCCGGAGGTCACTGGCGTACTCAGTTATGGGTTGTGGAGAATCCGGTGGAATGCCAGTTATTAAGTCGGCTGGTAGCCGTAATTCACGTCCAAAATTGGCAAAAGCGGGAGTGACATTTGTGCTCTCATGAACAGCACTTCGGTATGACAACAAAAATGGCTGGATATGCTTGTCCCAATCCCGTTGTTTGCTTCCGACTACTTTTGCCAGGTACCTCTCCAGAGTTTGGTTGAATCGTTCCACCATTCCATCTGATTGCGGGTGGTAAGACGTTGTCCTTGTTTTGTGTGCACCCATTAACCGGCACGTCTCTTGAAACAGCTGAGATTCAAAATTTCTTCCTTGGTCACTGTGGATTTCCAATGGTACTCCAAATCGACAGAATACTTCATGCACCAATTTGTCTGCTATCGTCGATGCCTCTTGGTTCGGAATTGCGAAGACTTCCGGCCACTTGGTGAAGTAATCCATGACGACAAGGAAGTACTTGTTGCCACTTTCACTCACAGGAAATGGTCCGGCCACATCCAGTGCGATTCGCTCCCATGGTGCTCCAACATTATATAGCTTTAATGCTCCTTTGCTGCGGGTATGCGGACCTTTCACTGATGCACAGCTCGTACATTTCCGTACCCAGTCTTCTACGTCATCTCTGCAGTTGATCCAGTAAAACCTTTCTCGAATTTTCAAGAGTGTCCGTTTCACACCCAGATGTCCTCCCGAAAACCCTTCGTGGTACAGCTTCAAAACTTCGGGTACTTTTGCTCTGGGTACAACCATTTGGAGATGGCATTGGTTGCCTCGAGCGTTTTCCCATTTTCGGCAGAGAACTCCCTCCTGAAGCACCAGACTATCCCATTGCGCCCAATAGCTCTTTGTCGTAACACTCATTGAAGCAATAGCACTCCAGTCTGGCTTAGGGGCATCTGATTCCATCCATTCAAGAATCGGCTTGATGTCGGCGTCTTTTTCTTGTGCAACCTGAAGGGTTTCTTTCCATTCGTCACCGATGTCAGCTTTGAGCATTCTGACGGGCACTGAATCTTTCGACTCATGTCTTGAGCAATGCTTGCAGTCCTCTGAGCATGGCCTTCTTGACAGTGCGTCCGCGTTGCCATGAGATTTTCCACTGCGATGCTCCGTGGTGAAGTCAAACTCTTGTAGTTGCTCAATCCATCTTGCCACTTGGCCTTCGGGATCCTTAAATTGTAGTAGCCACTTAAGAGCAGCGTGGTCGGTCCTCAGATGGAATTTTCGCCCGAGCAGGTACTTGCTAAAATGTCGCAATGTCTTCACCACTGCAAGTAACTCTTTTCTGGTCACACAGTAGTTCCTTTCCGGCTTGGATAGGGATTTGCTGAAATACGCAATCACCACTTCTTGGTCTCCTTTCCTTTGTGACAGTACTCCTCCAATGCCGGTGTTGCTGGCGTCAGTGTCCACGATGAACTCGTTCTCTGTGTCCGGGAAGCCAAGAATAGGCGTATTACAAAGTCGCTTCTTTAGCTCTTGAAAAGCTGCGTCGCAATTTTCATCCCAGAGGAAGGGTCGTTTTTCCTCAGTCAGTCTATGCAACGGCTTGGCTATGTCAGCAAAGTTCTTCACGAATCGCCTGTAGTAGGAGCATAAACCCAAGAATGCTCTAACTTCCGTCTTGTCTTTTGGCACAGGCCAATCCTTGACAGCACTGACTTTTCCTGGATCCGTCTGTACGCCAGCTTCGGAAATCACATGTCCCAGGAAATTCACTTGCCTCTTGAAGAAGGAACATTTCTTCGGACTCAGCTTGAGATTGGCTGCGCGAATCTTAGTCAATACTCGTTCCAGGTTTTGCAGATGGTCTTCGAAGGTTTTTCCCACAATTATGATGTCGTCCAAATAGACTAGGCATGCATCTCCAATCAGTCCCGCGAGCACTAATTCCATTAGTCTTTCGAACGTAGCGGGCGCGTTGCACAATCCAAACGGCATCACGTTGAATTGCCACAGGCCTTTTCCCGTCGAAAATGCGGTCTTCTCTTTATCTTTAGGATCTATTTCCACTTGCCAGTATCCGCTCTTCAAGTCCAGAGTAGTGAACCACTTCATACCTGTCAGTGTATCTAACGTGTCATCAATCCTCGGCAAAGGATAGCTGTCTTTCTTCGTTACGTCGTTGAGTCGTCGATAATCAACGCAGAACCGCATACTGCCATCCTTCTTTTTCACTAGAACCACTGGCGAGCACCACGGACTGGATGAAGGTTCTATCACACCATTGCGTGCCATGTCTTCGATCATTGACTCAACTTCTTTTTCTCGAGCCACTGGTATCCTCCTTGGCCGCTGTCGAATCGGTGACACGCTTCCTGTATTTATTGTGTGCTTCACTAATCCAGTCTTCCCGTTGACAGCATCATCGAGAGCAAATATGTCGGTGTAGCGCTGCAGCATCTTCTTTGCCATCAGAAGTTCTCTTTCGGTCAGGTCTTTACGGGAATCTTCCAACAGCGTTGACACTGTGTAACTCCCAGCACAGTTGTATTTCTCCTTTGGTTGTTCTTGGCATCTGCGCATCCAGTCTACTTCTTCACAAGTACCAATTGGGGTTCCTCCTTTGATGAGTTGTTCCTCGTTACTTGTGTTGAGAACACGCACCACAGCGGTATTAGTAGTCCTCACCAGAGTTCGGGCCAATAACCATGGTTGATCACCTTCCGACTGTTCTATTAGCACACATCGTCGTTGATGTCCCAACTTCGGCGGTAATCTAACTGCCACAATGGTCTCCGATCTAGGTGGAAGAACTGTTCTCTGCAGACAATAAACCTTTCCTGATGTGGCGCCTTCCATGAAGATTTCTTCTCTTCCACACTTCAAGATTCCTTGGTTGACGTCTATCTCGCAATGATGTTCTCGCATGAAGTCAAGACCCAGAATGCAATCGTCGACTATATCAGCCACAATGACTTTGTGTTGGAAAGTTTTCTCACCCAACTTTAACTCCACCAGCTTCTCTCCTCGGACGGATATGTGCTGACCGGTCGCTGTCAGAAGTTGAACTGTTTTGCAGCTTTCGAAGTTCGGAAGAAAGCGCTTAGCCAGTCGGAAACTGATGACAGTGCGAGAAGCTCCTGTATCCAATGTCAGCTTGCAAGAAGTTCCATTGATGGCACCATTGATGATCAAGCTGTTCCCATCGTGAGCTTGTGAGATCAAAATCTTTGGCTTTTCTGGCCCGGATAACACTCGCCATTTTCCGCTTTCTTCAGCAGGTCGTTTATTCTTCCATAGTGAAAGCGTTGCCTCGCGATCCTTTCGTTCTTCCAATAGTCGATCGTCCCTGGTTCGGCATGGCTTTGGGCAATTCTGCCATAAATGGCCTCTCTCTTCACAGTTGTAGCATCTTGGGCCAAACCTCGTACGATGTGACGCTTCTTTAACTTCCCTTATATGTTGGATATCCTTCACTGGATTTCGTACAGCCTCGACTTCTAAGGCTTGAGCCAAAGCTTCCTTTAGTGTTTGGTGATGCCCGAGTTTCACTGCAGTTCTAACTTCAAAGTCTGCTATCCCGTTAGAAAACGCTTCCACTAGATGCTCGTCGTTGGGTAACGGTGCTGACTGATAAGCCTTCCGGAACAGTTTCTCCACTTCGACAGCCCACTGCTGAAGACTTTCGTTGCGACGTTGCACCCTGTTCTTTAACTGCGCTCTGTACACACGCTCCAGGTGCTCATCGCCGTAGCGACTCTCCAACATTTCCATCAATTTATCGTAGGTCACTTCCTTGCCCACAGCATCAAGAATACTGAGGGCTTCATCGCGAAGGCTCATTATGAGGGCGTTCTTGGCTTGGACCTTGTCCCATCCATTAGTCTGAACGGCGGCGTCGAATTGAATTTTGTAGGCTGACCATGACGATGCCCCGTCGAAAGGCGTCACTTTAATCTTCTGTGAAGCTGGCGTGAAGATTGTAGATGCAGCGGTTCCATTCCCAGACTTGATGACGTTCAACGTTTTCCTCACGTCGGCGATTTGTGTTTCCGCCTCGAAGATGCGAGATTCATACGCCTTCATCTTTGTATCGTGCTCCTTTACGCTGGTATCAAGCTGCTTGACCGTGTCCTTGACCTCTTTTATCTCCTTGCCCAAAGTCTTTTGCAAGCTTGAAAGCAGCTCTTCTTTTTGGCGAGCCTGTTCTTCTCTGTTGCTGCGGGCCTGTTCTTCCAGTGGACGAGCCTGTTCTTCTCTGTTGCTGCGGGCCTGTTCTTCCAGTAGACGAGCCTGGTCTTCTTTGTTGCGGTCTAATTTTTCTTCCAGCTGGCGAGTCATAGACTGCATCATTGACATCAATGCTGCCATATCAAATGCCGCAGGAACCGCTGGTGCCGTTGCAGGTGCCACAGTAGGTGCTTCCGAGTGCCTGGAGTCGTCGTTGGTTGCCTCGGACTCGCTGGCTTCCATTAACAGCGAATCGTTTCCGAAGCGTCGTTGGTCGACCTCCTCCCGGCGGCGCTCCTGCTCCTCTTGTCGGCGCGCTTCCTCCTGTCGGCGCTGACTCCTTGTGCGAGGTGTCTCGTCGTCGTATGGCGTTACCGGCATTTTCAATTATCCACCCTTCTGACACCAAATGTTACGAGATGGGTTCTTGGATAATCAGTTAAAACGCCGATTGTTCCCTTTGCACTTTATTGCACAAAATCACAGTACGCACGACACAACTGGTTCGCACAAACACTTCACACTGGCACTGAAATTCACACAACTATTCACTTTACAATCACTGGTACCGCACTTGAACACGAGATGTTTTCACTCCGGTATAAAACGCGATAACTGCCACAAACGAAAACCATCGCCCTATTTATATCGGAATAAGGGTTCTCTAGAAATCTGTAGAATATTCGGTGCCATTGTGTTCCTAATTATTACGAAAACACCACAAAAAATCTAACAAACAACAAACAATAGACGCGACACAAAGGCCGGTGCCGCCTGAGTCATAAATCTCGCGGTTAAGTGTAAACAACTAGCCGTCGTACCGCGCGCGGCCACAGATTAATAAATAGTTACTAACGGCGTGGCCTACTGCGTAACATTATTTATTATTGAAGTGAATATAAAACTAAACCATTATTAATATAGAGCGAAAAACGTCTAAAAAATCAGGTTTGTTGTATTGGAGCCCCCCTTAAATATTTATTTTCTTTTCTTTTTAGTATTTGTTGTTATAGCGGCAACAGAAATACATCACCTGTGAAAATTTCAGCTGCCTAGCTATCATGGTTCATGAGATACAGCCCGGTGACAGACAGACAGACGGACATCGAAGTCTTAGTAATAGGGTCCCGTTTTTCCCTTTGGGTACGGAACCCTAAAAATTACATATAACCGAACTGAAATTAAAGCACTTACCCAGACTTTAATAAACGGATTTACATGGAGCGGTCTAAATGATATAGTGCATGTGACGTTAGCACGTGCAGCTATGTTCCCATACTGTGGGCTAATTTTGAACTCATCTGATATCAGGGGCTGCCACCAGAACCTGGAACAAATATTAGGGCACAAAATTAGATTAAATTGACTCTGTGACTGATAAAACTGAAGAAAGGAGTTAGTGCTTGTTTATACGATACGATTAAAGCGCGAGCTGATGGTGCTCTGGTACCTTTTGGTGTACTTTATGTGAAACTTGTGAAAACATTCTTACTAATATTATAAATCCGAAAGTGTATGATAAGATAATAAGATAAGATAATATTTATTGTCATTAAGTAAATCTCTTATTACATAATTAAATATAATAACAATTACTATAATGTACTCGTCAGTTAATACATTTGAGAGAATACTAAATCTAGTATCTTTATAGAAATGTAGTGTATATATTCCCGTGCATCATTTTGTAAGCTCCTCTATGTCTATGTACAATAAATTTAAAATTGAATCAATAATTTCACAGTAAATTCATCATAATATAATGTCATAACAATATAATATGCGTTGTTTTGTTCCTTTTTCCCGCAGCATCGGATCGAATTGATTTTTGGCATGGCATTTGAAAGATAGAAAGTGACATAGGCTTATACTTTTATTCCCGAAAAAAAAAAAGATTCCTATGGGATAACACAAAAATCAAAACATCACGCGGACGAAGCCGCGGAACGCTCCCTTAGTAACCGTTTCAAATTGAGATATATTTTTTATGATATTTTATTTGAAACCAAATAATTTTACAACACATAGTAATTAAGATTATTACAGTAAGTAAAGTCTGACCAACGAAAACTATCCAAGAAAAAAGGCGGGAATTTTAAAAAATCAAGAGCTGTTAGCTTGTTTTCTATAACCGCTCAGCTGATCTCCATAAAATTTAGCATGCACGTAGTTCATGCGTTCATAAAGTTCATAAACTACGTGCATGCTAAATTTCATGGAGATCAGCTGAGCGGTTATAGAAAACAAGCTAACAGCTCTTGATTTTTTTAAATTCCCGCCTTTTTTCTTGGACAGCTTTCGTTGGCCAGGCTCGATTAGTTAAATTAAGTAATGGCAATGTTATGCATGCAATTTTATCCTAAAATAATTATAATAATAATTATGTATTTCAAAGAATTAGTAATTGAGTTAGGTTCCTACGAACGTTAAAAAAATATAAACAGGCTTTAGGTTGTGGTTCTTATCGAGTCATCGTCGGGACTCTAGGTCGACATCAACATGACGATTACCTGTAGTATTTTTTTTTTCAAATCAACAAATGAAAGTGGATTAAAGTTAATATAATATTATTATTACCTGGCTCCAAAATCACCATTGTTCAAAAGCATTACTTTTAGTATTTTACATCCTTTTCGGCGAACTCTTCCGAACTGCAGAGAGTTTTGATTCAAACAGAAACTCATTCCCGTGGCACAACCACTTAATTTCACTAGAGGCCTCTCGAAGCTCAGAACTTTCATGTTCAACTGTAAATTTAAACATTATTATTTTTTATCGCTTTTCAGTATGGGTTAAAAAATCCGTGGTCAATGAATTCTAACTAAGCACGTAACTTTCTGCACTATTCTGTCAATGACTTCATAAGCTTCTTTCAAATCCACATTGTGCGAAACGGGCATTCTTGTATACTCTAAGAGAGTTTTGTTAGGTATTATAAAAAATAACTTAGTGGTAATTTCATCAGAAAACGCTCGTTCAAATGTATACCTAATTAATTATATAGCTAGTAAATGTGTGCATGTTGTTACCATAGTAAACAGTGGCGGATCGAGAATTTTGGTTAGAAGTGCGCTTGACCCAGTTACTCGTAAGTGTAGAATTAATTGATACTAAATATTATGGGCTTTTGGCTTCTTTAAGCTTTTACTGCTATTAAAGTAATTATAAACCTGGACATCAAGATCTCTAATTATTCCAATTGGCTTGAATTGTATCTTCAAAGGAGATTTCCTATGCGGCTTTATTATGCACTTGTTCGGAACCACCTTCAGCGAAGATAATGCGTTTTGCGTATCCATCGCTATTTGTTCTCTAATTTTATCGTTCTTGTACACTTGTAGATTCTCCACTCTAAAACATTACTTATCATTAGGTATACTACTAAATCTGGCGCGGAGGCGGCGACACTCACAATCTTGTCACGTTGCCAAAAATATTTAGTGAAATTAGATAAGTTTTTTTTTATTATGACGTTTGTCCGGTATGTCTACTACATAATTGATTAATGAATGTGAGTATAAAGTACAACGACCAAAATCTGCACTGCTAGCATACGCATCACGACATAATTTCATCGAAATGAAAATCTGATACCTATATCCTCACTATATCTGTCTTGATTTGATATGTCGATAAAATTCAGTCGTGGTGCGTATGCGTGGTGATTTTTTTTTAAATTTTAGCATACGCTAGCTGTACTGGGTTACACACTAACCCAGGTAAGCGAAAATAGGTCAATCGTCAATCTGCTTGGCATAAAAAAATAGCGCAATTTATTTTATAGTAAGTATTGGATTTTATACAATAAAAAATCATACCTAGATGGTTCGCCTTCAACTTTAATAGGCGTTTGACTCGGGCTGAGACATACACTCGTAGCCTCCGATGTGGTAGTATCTTCTATTATTGGATACATGTCTCTAAATATAAAAGAGGCTTCAATCGGTATCTTGCTATGATTCATAACTTCTATAGTGCGCACTATCTTTTCTCCTACTTTCACATGACCCAAGTTGAAGCTTTTTTGACATCCCTCGTAAAGGTCGAATAGTAAAGGAATACCTGAAAGTTCATAATTATTTTATAGGTAGTGGTGGCCCAACGAGCTATGGAGAGGGCTATGCTCGGAGTCTCTCTGCGAGATCGAATCAGAAATGAGGAGATCCGTAGAAGAACCAAAGTTACCGACATAGCCCAACGGATTGGCAAGTTGAAATGGTAATGGGCAGGGCACATAGCGCGGAGGACTGATGACCGATGGGGTCGAAAAGTTCTCGAGTGGAGACCACGTACCGGCAAGCGCAGCGTAGGATGACCTCATTAAGACAGCAGGATCGCGCTGGATGCAAGCCGCTTCCAACCAGTCTTATTGGAGATCCGTAAGGTAGGCCTATGTCCAGCAGTGGACTTCTTATGGCTGATGGATGGATGGTGGCCTTAAAAGTGGCGGTAGTCGGACCCAAAATCCACCAAAGCGGGAAATATCTTTTAAAACAGATTCTTGTCTCTACAATATTTACCGAAGCTAGTAGAGCAGTTGATACTGTAGCGACGAAAAGAAAGATGTGTCGTTTTTCCGGAAATATTCAGTTTGTTTACGGCAAACAAAACACAGAATGTTAGTTATGTATTTTGCCTAGAAGCAGGCGGGCGATTAACGACGGCGCGCAACAAAGACACAAATAGGTACATAGGAACCGTATTTGTAAGCGCCACACTATCAATTTGATATGTACTTTAAAACACTTAACATTACACTACCTTCTCCTTTGATGGTGACAATTTCTTCACACAAAGAATTTACCCAAAACTGCAATTTGAATTCGTATTCGCGAACTTGTTTTGGTCGGAAAAATAGTGCAAATTTGAGACGTTTCCCTGGCAAGACGTTTGGATCTTCGTGGCAGTGAACAAATAATTCTGGTATGTTTTTGAAATTCAAATTTACGCTGAAAAGTAAAAAATAATTCATCAAGTCCTAAAGGTGTACCTGTAGATATCCACATCCATTAAAACAAATGTTTTCAAACAATCGTATCAAAATAAAATAATAACAATGTAAGAAGGAAATAGTTTACATACTTTATAGATTCCGCGTCGTCATTCGTGAAAGCTATATTCTTGCTATACGTTGCGTCCGGCGCATTGACGAAGCATTTTCCAAAGTCGTAATTCATCAACGAAAAGCGATATAATGGCTTTTCTATTTCCGCATATAAATAAATGCTATACTCAGGTCCATCCGAGATCTAAACCAAGACCATGAACATTTAGTTTGTTAGTCACCAGATTTTGTAAAAATAAAAGTAGTAAGGTTTCGGGTGGGGTTTAACCCTAAGGACCAGGGGATTTATATTTATTTATATTAATTATATTTACCATATTGTGCGAGCTCTACCGAAATCGCGAAAAAAATTCGATGATTCTTGTGACGAAATCATAAAAGGTACGAGAGAACAAAAATAAATACGTAGATTTTTTTTTTTTAAAGAATTCTTTTTAAAAATTCATTTCAATCAGAAACAAATTCCAAATTGTATAATTTTAATGTTATCAATCTCTTGGCATTGTATATTTATCACATAAATGTATTTTTAGAATTAATTTTTATTTTTCAGTTTTCATATACTTCAAAATTAAATAGCACGTTTAGCACGTTAGAAGACGTTAGCATCCGGGAATCAGAAATTCTTGTCCGGGTGCTAACACATCTTTAAAAAAAAAAAAATTAAATTTGGTTAGCCTTCTACGGGTAGTTTGCTACGACCGTCGTAGCAAGCCCTAATGTAATTATTTATGCTACGTTCGCATTACGTTGTGTCAGGCTGCGTTATTTCCGATTAGTAGTACGTACTATCATTATATATATATTTTTTTTATTTCTTACCGAGAGAGTCAATGGGAAAGCTTTTACTGGCACTTTTTTGAGGGTAAAGTAAGCCGTACATTCCACCTCCTTCCCCGGCGCAATGTGACCGCTTTTGGGTTCTACGTAAAATTGTAAATATTTCTTCACACTGCTTGTTGAGTAGTGCCAATCGAAGAAGAACGTTGCGGAGCCGTCGTTTTTTAATGTAAAGGGTATTGTTCTCTCATATGTTGAAGCAGTCTGTTAAAAATAAATATAATTTCGTAAAGGTACCTAATACTTGTATTCGACAAAAGTTTCTATTATAATTTTAATATGTACACATTTCTATTTTTTTTTAATACTGTGACCTTTCACTCTTCTGAAACTTTTGACTGGAGTAATAGGTACTTAAATGCGTGAGTAGGTAGTACAAACCTGTTCCAAGTGAATATTAGTAATAACTTCATTGTTTAACACATGCTCATTGCCAATTATATAATAGGTCACTTTGGGTCTAATCGAAAGACTGAGAGCATTGACACATAGAGGCAAGTACTTAGTCATAAACATCACACTACAGAATATCTTGAAGGATACGGGCCGGTCTTGTATTGGCGTGTAAATAATGCTGAAAGATAAGTAAAATGTTACATTTCAAGTCGCAGATTTACAGATTTTATTTCGTGTAGGCGCGGATCCACCTTTACGGGAAGTAGGTAAGGGCATTGCCATAACCTAAGTTTATCAATTTATTTTTAATGTCGATTCTTCAATTCGGTGCGGATTCAGTCAAGGGTGGCCATGACCCACGTGGGCTACCTACATTATGTTAGGTCTGTGTGGAATGTTGACCTTAAAACTCTCACTCAACACGATTCATTGATAAAGTTTGGTTTGGATCGGCGGGCGTGCACTTGGTCGAATTTTCGGTGACCGTACCCTTAACCTTGTTTGAAGGCTGGATCCGCGCCTAGATTCGCGCTTTGATTTACTTGATGGCAGTGTCCGATCTTGGTTTCAGCACCCCTTCCTCGGGTTCAATCACAACTGGTTTTTTTCCAGATTCATCACATAATGAATTCCCTTTGAACTCAAAGTTCAGACTCTGATTCTCGTTGTTCTTCAAGACCACTACATTAGTAGTGGTAAATCCCACAAGAGTATTTCTTATCAAAAGAATAGTAGGAACAAAAACCACGTCCGGCTCCCTTACTATACCGACCACAAGCAAACCTATCTCCAGGTTATGCGCAGGAATAAGAAATTTCCATTGCGATTCGTATACCTGAAAGAAATTATAAGAATTTCTATTTCGATATACTACGAGTATGTCACAGTTACTTACTTTTCAAGTAAAATGCTGCTATAAAAGTAATCGGAGTAATAATAAAAAAAAACTGAAACTTAGTAATAGGTACAATTTTGTCATAGGAAAACGCTGGATGTAGGTACTCAGCTTCCAACTGATTCCGTGTATCGCAAAAAAAAAAAAGGGAGGCGAGCAATAGATGTACTTGCTGATATGATGATGAAAAGATTAGATCCGTTATCTATCATGAATCATTCATTCATTTCGTGTCAATGGCTAGACTTTTTTTTCTTTACATATTATATTAAGGTAATTCTGACAGTATATACAATATTTACATGGGTTTATGAATTTTAGATATTATATTATCTATCATGATATCATAGTATGTTAAGGATAGTTTTAGTTTTGTAAAAGTATATAAAAAGATAGACCCCAGGAGCGGTAGGCGAAAACGTGAATGTGACTTCAGTGGAGGTTCCGCCTTCGACGTAGCCCTTCAGCATATCGCAGTGGACGGGGATCAAATGCTTATGTGACGCGGGGGTGTCCGCCATCACCATCTCGAAAATAAACTCGTACGCACTATTTGTTGGATTTATCACGTTAAAGGACCTGTAATAAATACCGACAATGTTACGACAAAGTGTTGAAAACGAAATTGCAAAAATGTATGGGATATTAGATTATGACTTTGTACCGTACCTGAATATTAGCTTTATTTGTTTTCTTAAATGATTTTGCTATTTTTTTTAAATAATAGCCTACAACTATTTAAGTATAGTAATATTTTTGGTCATCGTGTCATTATGACACTGCCCGAAAAATATTGTGGCCATACAAACAAAAATCAATGCAGTAAATAATAGTTATATGTACTCGTATTTCCCCTAAGTATAAGTTAACAAGTATTAAATGCAGACTTTTTTGCAGCTTATTTATTTGCTAGTATTTAAGCTGAGCTTGAAGCACGGTACAATGTCTGGTCCTACGGCGAAAGGTAATATATTATTTAATGAGGACGTAAAAAAACATACTTTTTGTAACAACCCCAACCTAACACGTTGAACTCTAGCACAGTCATGTCGACAGGTAACGCTAGTCCGACCACTTTTCTCCTATTGCCGGTCAAGTAGTCACTCTCTTCTATGTCCAAGTGAACATACGGCACTAAGGACTTTGCTGATATTTTGCAGGACACGTTCTGGTCGTATGGATCTAAGTTATCTGAAAGTATTATGGCAAATATTTTCTGTTGGCATGTAAAAAAAATACCTTATTAATATTATAAATTCGAAAGTGTGTTTGTTGGTTTATTGGTCTGTTTGTTACTCTTTTACCTAGCAACAGAGCAACGGATCAACTTAATTTTTGGCATAGACATGGTTCAAAGGTCGGAGAGTGTCATGAATGAATGACTGAATGACTTTATTCAGCATCCCTAATACAATGTAGAATATCTTAAATATTTCAGCTAAAACTACTTTAAACAAATTTCCTTACTAATCATTTCAAAGGATTCTTTTTCATCCAGGAATAAAAATAATGATCCTGTGGGAAGCTACGGATAAAGATAGTGATGTTTAAAAGGAAGAATAGTATCTTACCTATGCTACTTTTCAATTTGACTTTAAAGTCAAATGATTCCAGAGGGGAAAATGTAACTTTGAATGAACATTTCTGTTTAACTTGCAGACATGCCTTCTCGGGTTCTATTTTAAAAGGCAAATCTATCTCGAACCATGTGTCAACACTTTGTCTCTCCGTGCTGCCACTAAAAAGCGTAATTTTGCTAGGTTCTGTAAAATTTAAAGTCATCTTTAATTTTTGGTCAAAGAAAAAAGTTTTACTTATAATTGTAAAATTTTGAGCAAGGACATCTTGTTCTTATTTAAGGTCAATAAAATTGACCGAGCGAAAAAGGTAACAGAGTCTCAGTTTTGACACGCCAATTTTGCTTTCGTCTGTCCCGATGTGGATTCTCGTCCTGACTAGTCTCACATTTTTCAACAAATGTTGACGAAACTTAGTACACCGGAACTATATATTTTACAAGCTTTTATTTAACTTGCAATGGATGTACATACATTGTACCTATGTATGTTCGGTTGGAATCTTGCAAGTTAAATTTGACCAACTTCCCGGTTTCCGATTAAGCTGAAATTTTGCACGCATATGTATATTCCGTGACAATGCAATAATATGGTACCATGGAGCTAATCTGATGATGGAGTCGGAAGGTGACCATTAGTTACTCCAGTACTAAACAAGATAGACAAGTCGTGTTTGGACTCGTTTTACTTGTCTTGGCTAGCACTCTGCTGCTACATGATATCCAGGGGTCTCAAAAGCTTGTATTTTTAAAACATTATATTTTTATAATAATTTATTTCGATCTTTACTTCGTCGGCGTTGTTGTGTTGTTTATTTTTTTAATTTTTTAATGGGATCCGATATTTCCCTCAAAAACCGAGGATGTTTGCTATAGTGCTGTTTATCATTGGATTTTAATATTGTTTGGTAAGATAGTTTAGCTAAATCGTAACAAGATTTGCGAATATAAATGAAATCAGTGATGAGCCAGTCGAGATATTATTATAGACTTATGAAGATTGGTTCGGAGAACTAAACTAACACGTAGTAGATATAACCGTACCTTTAGTAATGCCTTCTGTCGGCAAATCTATGCACATCATTTCTTCGCTTTCTTTTAACATATCGATTTCTTGACTTGGATCTCGAGATTTATTTTTATCTATCCTCATGGGGTACTCGTCATCAATATGAAAAGACCACGACATTTTCAAAGGCACATTGCCAATGTTCTCCACATCGAAATCAAAACTTCTTGTCTGTTGATCCAATGCATTGATTAGTTAAATGCATTGAAATAAAACGAGCTTTAATTATTTACTGGCATAATCTAAATGTAATCTAATCTATTACTTTCTATTTTTATGTTTTCAAAAAATAAGCCAAATAGTAAATATAAAATGAGTACCTGATATATAAAAGTGTTTTTTAATTTCTTTTCTGACTTCAATGTACATCTATACTTCGAAAACTCGGTGACTGCTGAATAAATTACGATCATAGTTATGGTCCCTAACAGAGATTCTGGAGGCTGAGGAATGATTTGATCATCTATTGGCATTTCGCACCTTTCATTCATAGATGCGTCTCTGAAATCAGTAGGAAAGTTTTAGATTTATTCATTTACTTATTAATAGCAACATTTTAATATATATTCGCAATATATCCTCCTCCTCTTCAAGTCATTCGCTCAGAACTGAGCGACACGTCGTGATGTTCCAGACTCTTTAGTATTTGTATCCACATCTGACGGTCTTCCCGCTTGGTATAATGTAGTGTCAGATATGTTTATGCCTGGCTCTTTGCCTATACTTACTCGTAGTCTGACCACCTTGTTAGGTTATTGTTGTTAGCCTGTTGTGTCGTGTCCCTCTACTGGATAAATACCTGCCCTGAACCTTCCAGTACCGTTGTTGGGGCATTTTTATTCTATTTCGAACGACAGCCTAATGAAGCTTATTGAACAAAAAATGTGTAAATGAAGTCAAAAGTAACTTAAACTCTTAAAATATTTTTGAATTAACATAACCGTATGATAAGTCTGTGACGGATTTACGTATATGCCGACAGTAGGCTGTTGTATTTTCTGCGGAACTAATTGTATGTTGTTTTTGTAAAGACTCTATATCATTTTGGTATACAAATTAATGTTTCATTTTTGTCAATAATAAAATAAATGAAATCTGCCGCTCTAAAGTCCAGCCTACTGCGTGATAAGTACCTGTTATGATCAAATAGCGTGACAATTTGTCGACTGTCCCATGTCATTCCTTTTGAGTCTATGGTCAAAGATTCGTCACTTATCCCTGCCAAATTGCATATAAGAAACTCCTGAAAAGTAAATATATTTAATTATTTGTTCTTTTCATATCCACCGGCCTGAGACTATTTCACCACATGAGACTATTTCGGTACCAGTGTAAACCACTGTTCTAGGCTAACTCAGTATTTAACAACTTTGGGAAAGTTTGCAGGTAAACTGAAGAAAATTAGTCTTGTCTTAGTTATACCTTTATTACATTGACAGGCTTGCTCGAATAGAAAATGATTTCTATATCCTTTTCTTCACCAGGGGATATATAACCGACGGTTGGTTTGGTTACTATTTGTTCCGCGCCACTCCACTCAAACTTGTAGACTTTCTCAGAATTGTTTATCATTACGACTGATCTTCTCTGGATAACACACAGCTCACATCCACCTAACATTTAAATGTATTAAGTGCACTGACATATCTAGAATTTAGAAATTTTCTTGTTTCTACCTATTTTTGCCCACCTTAGTAAAAAAATAAAATTTACTGACTTTGGCTTTGGCAAGTTTTCTGGGATAGACACACTCCACTATGATGGGTGGACGGGTATTAAAAAAAAATATATGTGGGGTTCTGATACCCGTGACATACATATAATTTTGCAATTACCCTTATAAGATAATATCGGCATTTTTTTTAATTCGGTTAGGTACGTCACACTTCAAAAACAAATACTCGTATGTGAAAGATTGTAACTTTGTTATTTCATCGTGCTGAACAGAGAGTACCTAGAGTAAATGTTTCATAATTATCAACGAACTTACCAAAGTTCAAAACATATTTTAGTTCCGAATGATCCTTGAAGCTGTCGCTGCGCCTCGACCCCAGAGAATAGCGTTTCTTTTTGTCAAAAGGTTTGGATTTCTTCTTTTCGGCGGGTATACTTGGACTCTTGGGTTTCTTTTCGCTTTCTACTGATGAAGGCGCGGGCGTCCGGCTAAAAAGTAAAGCTAGGGAATTAAACCTATTTTATCACTTTTGAATTAAAATACCTATACAGGGTAGGGTTCGTTATAAAAAACTTTTACCATGGAACCGACCCGGAATTATACTCATTAAAAAAGTATTCTTCTAAGTATTTCAACCCGTCGACAAGTAAATAGACAACCACGCGACAGAAAATATCAACCCCAATCCAGGGAGGCGAGCGGCAAAAATACTTAGTATAATAATAATGTAATTAAAAGTTTAGCGACAATTCAATTGAAACCTGTAAGAGGGCCAGTCAGTCAAGCTTTAAAGTGGTATCGTGCACTACTTTATAAAATCTGATAAAAACATTAGGTAAAAACATTATTAAGCCGTCCAGTCAGGCATTTTGCAATGCAATGCGCATCTTTAATAATTATTAAAGACGCGCAAATATAATTTGTAATGCTAATAAAAGGCTTCGGGGTATTGTTATTTACCGCTGTGGTAACGTAATATCAAAAATTCAGCTTTTAGAAAATGCCTGCATTTTTTTGTCGCTAGCCTCCCGGGCTACAAGTTTTGTAAAAAGTATGGACGTAAATATGTAAATACTATGATACCTTTCATATTCTCCTTCGATACCTGCCTTGTAGGTATCTAAATCAATTTCCATAGACAGCATCTCAAGGCCTACCAATATCACATCTTCCATGAATGCTTCTGCGTCGCATATTACCTTGAACATGAATAAGAACATTACAACCACTAGTGATCCAACAACCAGGCCACATATTTTGACTAAGTTGTAGAGTTTGTGAAGTTAGGGTTTGTAGAATTATGGCGTGTTAAGTTAGAAGCTTGGCTCTACATGAGATTTGATATCTTTTTGATAGTGCAAGCTTAGTCTCGTCTTGACAACATTTTAACATGAAAATGAAAATGGGATATAGTCAGACCAAAAAAATGTTACAAAATTAAATAACTACTCATATACTACAATTAATACACATTATACGATGTACGTATTAAAAATTAAATTACTGTAAAATATTCGTATGGATTTTCTTGTATCGTCAACTTGATTTCGCAATTTATTTTACCCTTTGTGATAGGGTTATAGTGAACGACCATCGTTGCTATTTCATTCGGTTTTAGTACCACTTTCATTGTAACGTTTTCAAGATCTGTAATAAATGAATAGCTTTATCAATAAGTACGACGCAGTAAATTACTAGTAATAACGCCAAAAAAAATCGTGAGAAAAAGCTTTCATAAATGTTCCGATTTGGTTGAAGCCAGCCAAATAGGGATCTAACACTGCTGCAGTCGACTCAACAATATGTATACAAGATTGACTTTTTGGACGATCGCGTCCAATCCTTATCAATAATAGTAATAATAATAATGTTTTGGACGACGTTACATGGGATACGATTTGGCCGTTGGCGCTAACCAAATCGAAGCTTATGAGGGATTATGATAAGGATTGCTTACCATTTCTACCATAACAAATGATGTTTTCACAAGATTCTGATGTAGTCAGCCAGAATACCGGCCTCACTTCGCGCGTGGATTGTATTATATCCAATACTACTACGCTTTTTACTGTCGTAATATTTGTAAACTTGATTTGTTTATTACTTATAGAACCCAGACATGTAACTGGGAATTTTAGTTCACCAATCCCATTTTGGCTCAGTTTCGGTGTCACTAGACGTATTCTGGGTATGACACCCTCCCCGATCAAGCAAATCTTAAATGATTGCGTTTTGTTATCTAAGAGCTTTAGATTTATTTCCAAAACAGCTCTATACTCCTACAAAATGTAAATTAAACCTGTTATTAAAATGAATCTGACAGTAAATTAGATAAATTGTGATTCACGTCAAAGCGTTGTTACCTGTAATTCTTTTGGAGTGAATATAATACCCAAGTTCTTATGCATCAATGGTTCTATGAATGTTTCAAATTTATCCAGTGAAAATATCCCAGGATCTGAGTTAGTTTGATAGTGTAATTTCATTGCTAGAGCACATGCTACGAGGCCGTTATTGTACAGATCTATTGATCCCACAAAACTTGTATTAACATTCACGCAGAAAAAATGTAAGGTGGCAGAGTTTTCCACAAACACGCAATGTGGAGACGACTGAAAAATAATACTAGCCAGTTATCTACTTTCGGATTTTACAAATTATTAAAATATACATAGGCATTAATAATTGAAGGTGTTATACCTCAGGAACTTTGTACTCTGCCATGCTCTTCACAATAAGATGCTCTCTGAACGTTGTCTCTATATTCCAAAAATCTAGCACAGGTACAGCGCCAGTGCCCACTAGTTTCAAGGGAACCCCCTTTGCTTCAGCTGGGCATGTGTCGCTGATGACGAAATGTATTGTTTCTTCAAACTGCTTTGCCGCCGAGGCCAGAAATTGTATTTGAATCGTGCGGCTCGTGCCCGGTGCCAAGAGATTGTCTTCGTTCATGATTACAAAGTTGCCACATCTTAGTGGCGGATTTTTGATTCTATAAAAGTAAAAACGAACAAGTCGCTTTATTATGCTAGTGCTTAATTGGTCCAATGTCCAACTGCCAGAGACACGCTTGATTTACCCATTTATGGACATTTATTTATGTAAGCTGAATTATTTGACGTTGTAAAAACGGATGATAAGATGTAGAAAAGAACTGATTTTACCTGTTGTCCTTGAGTTTTACCGGAGGAGGATTATCAGGGTCAGCTTGGTATTTTTTTGGGAGTATTATCTCGTAAGTCACTGGGCATTTACTTGTGTTATTCAAAATCACTTCCCTTGTTACTCCACTGCCAATAGCTATGATGTGGAAATTCAGTTCGCCGAGCGGAAAGAGTGTAAATCTGATCAATGTATAAAAAATGTATTAGTCGCAATGTAATTCGTATTACTGAGATAAGTTTTTTTTTTTCAAAATAAATAGCCACTAACTCTCCTGATACAAAACCTTCACTCTAGTCTTGAAGGCATTATAATTAGCAGGAAACAAAGATTTAATACAGTGTTTGGCGGTACATAGTATAGCGTAAGCAGGTTAGAGATCATCCGATCATTCATTCATCACAAGAAGTTTTTAGCAACGTTTCCCAAACAAACATTTACGGACGATGCCTCAGTTTTAGGAAACATTTTAGCCTATTATGTAGAGTTGGTGTCTAAATTATTTCTACATTGTCTTGGTTAGAAGTACTTACGTGTTGTAAAACGAAGCGATGGTAACACACACGGGAAATTTTGCGACGACAACTTGACTCTTGCTGCCATCGAGTAAGGAGCAGGTGTAGGCTGGCACGTTCACTAGGTTCATTGAAGTTGTGGGGACACAGTCGAACTCTATAGTCACCAGCTTCATTGTAGGAGGAATTACTCCGCACTCGGGATACGCTACAAAAGACTTTAGTAGTGCGGGCTCGGGGAAATTTTTCACCTTCTTCATTCTAAAAAACGTTGGGATTTCACTTTAAACATTGTCTTTCTTGTTTTTGTTTTGCCTTCTGAGAGTCGTCTTCGTTACATTTAATTTGTTTTAGAATATTAGTATACTAGACGACCCGCCCCGGCTTCGCACAGGTGTATTATACATATAAACCTTCCTCTTGAATCATTATATCCATAAAAAAACCGCATCAAAATCCGTTGCGTAGTTTTAAAGATTTAAGCATACAGACAAACAGACAAAAATAGCGACTTTATTTTATACTATGTAAGGAAGCAAGTAAGGTAACATTGCAATGCAACTTACTTGTAATAAATATTGTACTTTCCCTTGTTAAGTAGGTACATTTCTCTTAATACATTAGAATTAACTTTGACGTTGCCAAAATTGAGATAATTTTCCGTGTGGCTCTCATACGCACATTCTACCATAACATCGTAGCATTCTGCAGAAAGATAGATGTTTTCTACCAATAAAGGATTTCCCCGACCAAGTGAATCGTAAATCTGTAATAAATTGCTTCTGTGAGATTTAGCAATAAAATAAACAATTACCAACGTAGGATGTTAAAATATAATACATCTAGGTAGGATTAAAGTAAATGGCGGAACTCAGCACAACGGGATGGTTACTTAAAATTGCGCAGGATAAGACACACAAAACTGAGCCATCGCAGGCCATGATGTAAGATTCCGCACCAGTTTAGCATTGGTCGTGCAACGTGCAAAAAGACGTGGTCCATCAATACGAAACAAAAAAATCCTAAGTCGAAGTCGTGGTCAGAGAAATAAATTTGAGTAAGACCGAAGAAACGCGCTGAATTTTGCTTTCAAAACTCTATGAGGTCATTATCCTATAGACTAGTACTACGACCTCGTAAACTATGCCACAAAAATAGTTCGTAGAGAATGTATGCCCACCACAATATGATTATTTTCGTCACACCCAGCTCCCAACTGATCGTTGGCATAAATTGTATTTCTGCAATCCAATCTATTCTCAAATAAACCATAAACCCACTATTGCTCCAAAAATATTAAAAACAATAATAATTACATGTATAGTTAACATTATTGACGTGATGACGCCAACTCTGCAGGCGATATACGTAACGGGGACGACTTGGTTGTCCTGCCTAGGCACAATCCCAGTTGTTTGCGCTATTATAAAATCTTCTTTGAAATCTTCATCGTTCGGTATAACCCACTTTATTGGCAGTATGGAGTCATTTTTAACTATAAATCTGTCACTTTCTTTCCGGTAGAGCAAGAGTTTCCCAAAGTCTGAAAGCAGTATCAATAATATTATAACCATCATGACATCAGTTTGTTTCTTATTTATACGTATGTATAACGCAATGTATATTCAGCGATGCCCTCAATTTCTACAACTGGCCAAGTGCAAGTCGGACTAACACTAAGTGTTCCGTTCCACCGTACAATATAAGTTCCTGTGTCTTACGATGTAGCGTGTAGAAAACGTCAAAAAAATACTTAGGTGCAATTCTAATAGGTACCTACTGATGTACTGACTTATTTACCGATAGTTTTGGTGAGGGGTAATATTTCCACGTTAGGTACCACACCGCTGCATCCTATTGTAACGGTGATTATTTCTGGGTTGTCTTTGACACAAAACAGCACGACGCTTTTATGAACACCCACTTCCGCTGGTGCTGCTGTTATTTTTAATTTGTCTCGGCAACCAGGCTGCAATAAATGCACAGGCATTGAATACAGTATCTCATTGGGAGTTGTGACGGGGACGCGGAAAATCATGGCGTCTCAATAATCCCTCTAGTAAGTAGCAGTGGTCCGGTTGTTAGTCCGGTTGACCGAACTACTGCAACTTTTCAGTCAGTAAAGCTGTGGAACTTTACTTACTTTATTAAAACAATTAAAATACGTTGTCAAGTGCGTGTCGAGACACGCGTATGATAGGCTTCCGTAGATGGTGACGATGATAATGATGATGATAAAAACCAATGTTATGATGTCATTAGATGGTTGAGTGCTGGAAAAATATAATTGGCTAAGAAATATGTTTGTGAGGTCAATGACCTCTGAACTATGTGCAAGTCTAAACATTTTAATTTTTCTTTATTACTCAAAAAGTTATAACTCCACATTGCTCAAAATTAATGATTTTTAGAGAAAGTTTTTAATATGGTACGTATGGGAATTGGGAGGTACCCCTTAAATACACAATTTAGAAAATTTTAAGCATTCTAAATTGAGATCTATACTTTAACTATCATAATGTCAAATATCACGCAATTTGTTTTGAGAATGTGGAAGTCATAAGGCTTTGTAATATTAGGACGGACGGACGGACACGAAGAAGTTATAAGGGTTCCTCATTTTACCAAAACCCTAAAAAAGCCAAAAGGACAAGAATAACATTTAAAAAAATATCCTAGTTGAGGATACTTTGTAAATTAACACCTAAAGATCGATCACATGCTGCAGGGTTGCGATGCAATTCAAAACGTAAAGCCAGTTAAATGTTCTCACCTCCAAAGTGATGCTTGTTTTGTTTATTTCAAATATTGTCGTCTCTATCAAGAATTCAATCTCAACTTCTGCTGTTATAAGCGAAGAATTCTTCAAGTCTATAAAATATTCTTCTTCATATATTCTGAAAATAGAAATACAGCATATTTTATTCATTGGCATCTGTATGAAAGCTTCTTCTGCATAAGAACGTGTTTAATTATTTGAGTAATATGATTTTTCCAGTTCTGTCTTAGTTACATTAAATCTAATGGCTATTTGTGTAACATCACTACATAGTATAAAGCAAATCCGCTATATTTGTGTGTCTGTATGTGTGTCCGCTTATATCCTCCAAACTAGACAACAGATTGCAATGCAATTTTCATTATCTTTTAGAATATTTCGTCTGGAAGGTTTTATAGCTATAACTTATAAATAACCGGGCGAAGCCAGGATGGGCACCTAGTTACTGATATTTTGAAATCGCCTCTAATATGTTGCATCATAAAAAAATAACTAATATTAGGTTATCTTACCGCATTGTTCCTGTAAATATTGGACCAAACTCAAATATTTTATGGTCGTCCAGAAACGTCAGTTTATAAACTTTATCCTCCATAGTTCTCCTAACAAAGTTTTCAAACATCTTCTTTGGTCTACTATCCAATCTGGAGATTACATATAAATGAAATAAAATAATTTTGTTAACTACATTAAATTCTAAAGTAATACTATTGCAAACGGATAACGGATTAGTAACTTGAAATGGCAATGGGCAGGGCACATAGGTCGAAGAACTGATAGCCCATGGGGCAGTAAAGTTCTCGAATGGAGACCACGCACCGGCAAGCGCAGCGTAGGACGTCCACCGACCAGGTGGACCGACGATATTATTAGGACCGCAGGAACGCGCTGGATGTAGGCCGCTTCCAACCGGGCTTATTGGAAATCCATAAGGGAGGCAGGTCCAGCATGGACGTCCTACGGCTGATAATGATGATGATGAAAACTATTGCTGCTCGTCTTACCGTGGTATGTCGCAAATTCCTGTAACGCTAATATCTATTCTCGAGTCTGGCCATCCATAAACTTCAATGAACCGCTTTACACCGAAATTTCCTTCTAATCGTGGACTAAACGAGTATTTGCATCTCAATAGGTCTCCGGGTTGTAATACTATACGAGCGCCAGTTTGAGTGGGAGCTAAAAACAGTTACTCAAACTAAGGATGTGACTGAAGAGGAGGATACTCTCTCTGAAAACTAGGTACAATACTTAGGTATATTTATACGATAGTTCACTGTGCCTAGAGTTATTATAGTCACACGCACAGAAGCAGATAAACACAGCAATTGGTATTTTGTGAATACTCGGGATTAGCTAAGATAGCCAATCCCAAGTATTCACAAAATACCATATAAATAACTTATCAACATGGAGTCTCATACACTTAGAAATTTGTGGAATAGCTTATGCTACTCGTAACTGCGACTGCTTAGCAAGCGTTGCGAACGTTCAGTAATAGTTTCTCCAAATATCTGTTCCTAATAACATCTTATTAATATAGCTTATAAACTTGAGAATATTTTTATTTAGCTTGTATTTTATCCCACTGCTGGGCAAAAGTCAGACTAGTGATACCACAGAATAAATAATAGTGCTGTCAATACGTACTTTCCATCGATTGTATTTTGCGCAATGGCTGTGGATATAATACGTCTATTTCGCTTTCCTCTGTTGGTACTTTATCGGCTGTTGCCGATGGGATTTCGCTTGTAGATGTTTGACATGAGCTCACCTATAATTAACGTGTGAGACTTAATTAATATAAAATAATTATTTTTCGCAACAAATGGCATTTCGTCAACCGCCTTCCGTCGTGTACAAAATTCGAATATTTCGTTAAATATGTTTACATCATTGTTGATTTATCAAAAACGGCTCAGCCGATTTCTGTAAAATTTAAATGGGACTACCTCGGAAGTATACCCTTTCGAACTAAAAAATATTTTTTTTTGTTCGGTACACAATTGGCGAAATTATCAATGAACATACTTACACAAAAAAAAAACATACAAACGTACCTAGAACCTCCTTCTTTTTGGAAGTCGGTTAAAATCATTATCATGATCAGAACCTAAGAGCAGGACTCTTGTTGGTGGAACAAATAACTCGCATTATTTATTTTATATCTTCTGGTCAAATTTGTCTGCTATAGAACACTGTAGGTGTGATTTTCTTTCTAGATTCTAACTCTGGCGAAATTGGTATTTAGTAGTTCAGTGAATAAGATAATTTAGCCAATTTACATATTTCGGAATATTTACATACCTTTTTACCACATGTGCAGTGCCACTTAGAAAGAATATCTAAAACATATTCTTGAGTAGAGTCATCTATTAAACAAAGGTCAGTAATTTGATTACATTCACACTTCTTAATCTGAAACAAAGTTATGTTTATGCATCAGTGTAAACTAAATCAAAATAATCGTTCATTATTAAAGGATACGCACTGGTATTTCGTCTAAAAATTTCCACCTCAGCGAGGGTTCATGGTGTATCGCAGGGAACGATTTAGGGAGCAGAACGGTATACTCTTTCTTCTTGACTGGGCATTTTAGGACGTCATTCTTTTCGTCGTCCTTAAGTGCTTCTTGTACAAATGACGCTTTTTTGAACATTTTCACTAAAGCTTCTTTGTAGTTAGAGCATGAGGACATAATCAATGTCAGCGGGAATCCTCGCTCATCTAAATTTACTTCAGATGCCTAAAAAAACCCCAATCACATTTTTAAAAATTAGGACAATCATTTGAAGCTGTTGTATCTGACTGGTTAATTTAAACATACCGCCAAATGGATCTCTGACTTCTTCTTTGCTTTTTTCTGCGCGACACCCGAAATTTGACCATTAAGACCATACAATGGACTGCCTACATCACCTTGGTCGAAAAGCCAGTTGTTTGCAATTTGAACTAAATTGTCATACGTATTCTTAAAGTATTCGTTATATCTACTGTTCATCAGTAAATATTCATTGGCTGGTTTTCCTGTAATTATTATCAGTGGTAAAAGTGCGGTGACACAATATCGACCTAAACACACCTTTGAGATAGTTTCGCATGGCTTTAGTTATTGTTATGAGGTTTCGCTTGACATAACATTGCTTTAATTTAGACTAAACAGGTTCATAACAAACTTACATAATTTCATTCTCACTTTACTGATATTGCACTGTTGCGTACTTCGGTCAAGAATACAACGCGTTGTATTCTTATTCGAAGGTATTGTACATTAATATTGCGGACGTTTGCAGAAGAATCTCAAGGCTCTAATCCAATCCGAGACTAGCAATACTTTTCGGGTTATGGTTAAATACGTACGTGTTTCCTCCTTCCTATTTTTTTTCTTTTGCTCGCCGCCTTCAATTGTCACTACAGATTTTATACTTTCTGTAGAAACAACGTAAAAAATATATTTTATTTAGCTATAAGAAAACGGAAGTACCTTATTTAGGATAAGTCTTTAAACAAAATAAATACCAATTTTTCCTTTCTCTTTTTTGCCAGTTAGATCTTGGCGATTTCTGCAACAATAATTAATTGCTTTGATTGACGGCTCATGCAACTCTACTAAATACACATATAAATTACAATATTCATTACAACTATCTATAAATTACAATATTCGTTAATTAGTTAATCTAACCCAATTTTTTCAGCATATTTTTTTCTGCGTTGCTCTAAACCATTAGCAATGTATATTGCCTTGAGTTCTGCAGAAGAGTTTTCGAATTCTTCTGCGTCCATATCATCAAATGATTTAACGATGTTTTCTATTTCCTCTGCATCGTATACTTGAGGAATAGATCTAAAAACATATTTTGTACATATTTAAAATGAATATTATTATGATAGTATAGGCCGCGCCACACAAGTTGGCGGATGTGAAGTTAGCTACAAGCTGCGAAATATCCAATTCTAACGTGACGTGACTTGAAAGCCGCACGTTGATTGGCTATTGCGCAGTTTGTAGCTAACTTCACATCCGCCAACTTGTGTGGTGCGGCTTATAAAGTGCTATGTTAAAATTTTCACTGTTTTGCGATCACTAGTTATTTTAATTTGGTACTTTTTAATACCATGTAGAATGTGGCAGGCATCAACAAATTTGGACTTTAAATATAACTAAACCTTACGTCAACGTTCACCTTCTTTGTAGATAGATATTTCTAGATTATTGTTATGTATGTGATAGGTTTGTCATTGTCGTTTATACTCACTCATCAACTATCTCGTGTTCTCGTAGATTTTCTTCGTATGCTTGTGCCCATTTAGTGAAATCAGATTGACAAAGCACAAGATGTACGTTCTTTATGCTAATACATTTTAGTACTGTGGTCAGTACTAGTTGAGGGATTTTCACCATCGCGCTTGTCAGCGAATCTATTACAAATCCTCGTTGAAATCTTTGTGCTTTAAAATAATCAGCAAGTAACTCCTGGACTAGTTCCTGTTGCAATAAATATAAATAAGACATGGCTCTGTTTTATCTACTAAGTATCATTATCGGTTGTCATTGTCACAACGATACAATACTAGCCTAAAATAATTCAATTTTATACCATTATTGAACTGAAATGGAATGGAGGCCGAATTTGAAGTCGCTGTGAAAACTACCCATGATGTAATAATTAGAGGCGAGATGGTAGTCAAAAGCGGAGTTAATCAAGATAAAAAGAACTTGTGTGTAACTGTTTTATAATTCCATGACGTGAAACTATTTTATAGTATGATAATATGAAACTATATTATGATAGAGATCTTATCGGTGATTTCAGTCCACAGATAGGATCTCTGAGGTAGGTATATCCTGTTCCGCAGTAACAATAAAGGGTCCGTGGGGGCCGGGAGCTCATCTTGTTTTCAAAAGTCCTTCTGAGCGTCAGGTGGACGCGACGCGTGACCAAAATGCTGATGTTTATTTGGCTCAACGTATAAGCATTGCCATTCAGCGTGGCAATGCAGCCAGCATGCTGGGCACGCTGCCAACTGGCAGTGGGCTTGAGCATTTGGATTATCTGTAGACCTTCAAGGGTCTGTGGATGATCTAATTGCTTTCTATGTAGTAGTACTTCTATGTAATAAAAGCACTTATGCCCCCTTTAAAAAAAACAATATAGCCATGTATATTAACAGAGCCACAACTCACAAGTTTCGTTGATAATGATAATATTAAAACAATTGCCTCGGTGGCTCAGTGGTTAGTGACCCTGACTGACTTCTGGACCAAAGAGGCGTGGGTTCGATTCCCACCCAGGGTAAGCATTTATGTGATGAACATGGTGTTTGCTCTGTGTCTGGGTGCTATTTAGGTACTATTTATATAAGTACATGTAGTATATCAGTCTCTGGCAGCCATATCACAAGCTTTGCCTAGTTTGGGGACAGAGACCGTATGTAAGATGTCCCCTAAATATATAAAGATATGTATATATATAACCATTTGAAACATCGTTGGAGATCCCGACGGTCCCAGAACAGAATGTGATGCAGCAGACGAGCTGGCTGGTTTCTTTTTGTCGCTAGCTTTGGACCGCGGCGTCGGTACAAGTTTAGTGCTTGCAATATAATTTATCTTTTTCAACATTATGTCAAACTCATCTTCGGTTTCTTTAAACATGTCTGAAACATCATTGATACTATACGACTCATTTATTATAATTATGTAAAATTTAAGTTTGTATACAATTTAATTACTATTTAATTTTATTGGACAATCTTCAGAGCTTGTTTCTTCTGTGGATGTGCCATAACAGCATTGTAAACATAGTACCTACCTATATTTTTATATGTATTAGTTTTAAGCTATTTTCTGAATGTAATTAAGTGTAAAACAAGTAACGTTTTGGTAACAGTAAATACTGTAAAGTTACTTATTAAGAAAATAAAGAATTTGAAATCATTATAATAATTACTTGAATTAAACGTGTTGGCATAGCTAAACCATGTTATCATTTGTGGATTTTACGATGAAAAATAATGCTATCGTAGGACACATTAGCTTGTTGTTTGCTTAAAACGAAAAATATTGATAACATTATAATCAACGGCTTTATACAGGATAATTTTAAATCAATTAGCTCCTTTTAGAGGCTTATTCCGTACATCAAAACTAACTAACTTTTGATCTCGAAACATTGATAGTTTTCACTACTGTTTTCCTATAAACCTCACCTTCTGTTTCTTCAGCACCGTTGTCGTCATCTCTAGACTGTTTTCGTATTGTATCAAAACTTTCATTGATTGCTAATACTATCAGTTCCTTAGCAGGGCACTCGCTTTCGCAAAGAGCTGCAACAATGCAATAATCGATAGACATTGTTGGAATACCCAAACTCATTCCCAAACTATAGGCCAGTTCTTGACTCTGCATTTCTGAAAACATAAATGAATTAAATTAAAAACGTTTTCCTTTGCATTATAACAGTCATCTAACTAACTCTATCAGCGAGCAGCGACTTTAGGGGGTTGAATTTATAAAATTCAAGTTTATATGTTCAGCTGTTTGAGTAGTAGGTAATCTATCTGTCACGCCGAAGCCATCATATAGAGTATAACTTTCATTTTCATTTACTGGCAAATGATACGAGACGTCGCAGGCCTGAGCCCTGATTCCCTATCGACATAACGTAAAGTAACTTACCTACAGAGTTATTTTTTTATTTCTGTCGTAATCATATTTTTGATGTCGATTGTAACGTCAAAATTAACTAAAAACTAAGTTTAAGTTATAATACTAGAAACGGAAATATAATTATATCGAGCGAAATTCTTGAAAACAAAACTTTTCAAAGAGAATCACCCTAATGATGCGGACCCGCTCAGGGGAACGTTAGTGCAGAAGTCAGATATAAACATACCTTCACATGGAGTTCCATGAAAAAACACTACAAGGCCTTTCTGATTTTCTGTCTTCGTGTGAGATGTTATTTCTTCACAAACGTGTAGACACTCCTTTAGTGGATCTACGCCTGCTTCTGTCATCGCTTTTATTTCATCTAAAAGTATTATTTTAATGTTTTCAAGGCTTTCAATCACATTTTCATAATATTTATTATCAGAACTAAGTAGCCGAAAAACAAATAAATGTTTGTCAGAATAGTTTACGTGTTTCTTTAAATAATGGATATCGCTTATTTGAGCGAATCATTGGTAAAAAGCTAGTCGATATGATAAATTATTTTCAAATTATTATACTAATCGTAACATTTATACCAATAAAGGCTTCTCTTAAGTAAAAATACAAACCAGCTAGTATTTCTGTTTCAGTTCTGAATTTTCGTAAAGGTACTTCTTTAGAGACTTCTTTATTTTTTGGTGTACCTTTTGGACTTTTCCCTTTTCTGCAACATCAGTGTTGTTTGTTGTAAGTATTAAGATTATAACAGTAATAGTGTAATTCTATAGCCTGTAAGTCAAGCTAACGAGCTATTGAGAGGGAGGGCTTTGCTCGGAGTCTCTCTGCGAGATCGAATCAGAAATGAGGAGATCCGTATAACAAACAAAGTAACCTACATAGCTTCACGGATTGGCAAGTTGAAATGGCATTGGGTAGGGCACATAGCATGGAGGATTAATGACCGACAGGGCTGAAAAGTTCTCGAGTAGAGACCACGTACCGGCAAGTGCAGCGTAAGACATACACACTCACACATCCTCCAAGGTGGACTGGACCTCATTAAGATCGCAGGATCGGGCTAGATGCAAGCCACTTCTAACCTATCTTCTTGGAGATCGATAGGGAAGGCTTATGTTCAGCAGTCGACGTCCTATCGATGGTGGATAGTATGATAACTTTTCTTAACGTTTGAACTTAAAACGTTTAATAAAACGTCGCTCCAGCATGTCGCTAACGTGTGTTATTTCAAAGTGTGATCGAAAGTAAGCTTACCCTTTTTGTACGTGTGGAGCTCGAAAAGTCGATTTAGTTGCTAGCGAAGTTTCTTCTTCTTTAATTCTAAAACAATGAATTACATTTATCAGTTACTATATATAGTACCTAATAGATCTTGAAATATTCATGCTTTTATGATCGTTTTCATGTTTGTGGTTGTTGGGTTCAAGAGTATAACAACGAGTAATTTTGAACTCAACAGAGGTAATATACGAGTACAAGGTTATTTCTAATCAATTAGCATCCTTTTAGGGGCTTATTCTGTACATCAAAGAAGTCGCTGAACAGATGTTGTTAGTTTTGATGTACAGAATAAGCCCCTAAGAGGATGCAAATTGATTAGAAATAACCCTGTATAGATAATTTTATCTTATTGGGGTTCAAATAAGTCTTATTAGACAAACTTTGCACGCGGCTTTCTACAGGATCTTTATTTTATTCTTGGATAAAAATTAGTTAGATCCTCTCCAAACTTAGGACTATAAAGTATCCTATCCATGCGAAAAATCGAGTCGATTGTGCGTTGCTCTGTCGCTGCGTAAAAGAGTAACAAACAAACCAACAAAGATACTATCGGACTTAAAACTAATAGTAAGGAAATTAGTTTTTTTTTTGTAAAATACAAAGCGACTTACTTTTTTACTCGGTCATAAAGGTCTTTCACAAAGAGTCTAATTTCCGAAGGCATTCTTGCTCCTGGTTTTATAGCTGGCACTAACATCTCTTCTGGCTTATTGTAATATTTGAACAACAATTGGAATATCTCCTCTTCTTCTTTCCAATACCTGGGACCACATTACTGCTTTAGGCAAGTACAAGTAGCGGCACGTAAGTCTAGCGCTGAGGGTACTGTGGAGGGGATATCATTCCCCCCCCCCGCTTCTCTCAGCGCTAGATTTATATGCGGCGACCTGTCCCTATCTTATAAAAGACGTGGCCGTCGCAATGACCTTCTAGTATACAGCGTTATTCGCATAAGGTATGCTAAGAGCCTAAGACGAAAGGGGGTGAATTATATCATTATTATGAACCACTTTTGCTACGGGGTTAACCCGGAATTCGTGAAAAACGGTGGCACAGGTGGACAGTTCCCACCCTAGAAACATTTTTGCCCACTTTAGAAGACTTAAAATTGAATATATATTTTTCTGTGCTGAGAAAAAGTAGGCAGTTGATGGAAAAAAATTCTAGCTACGCCAATGGGCGTAACGTTCAATGAACTAAGAACATTTTAAATAAAATATTGACACTAAACGTTTCTTACTCATCGCAGTGTGCTATGATGAGTTCAATTGGAAATGGACAAGGATTTGTCAATCCAAAGTATATATCTGACGTTTTCGACCACGGTAGCGTTGGCGGGAACGTAATATTTGGCCCAATAACGTGCACATGCGGTATGATGCCTTGACCAAATATTGGAATAGTCATTCTGTTTGGATTCATGTGAAATCTGAATATTAGAATGCCTTCATAAATCATCTGTAACAGTACAAGATAGCTTATATTTCAAAATAATCCGTCTAATAAGTCGAGCAAAAAGCACAGCCCTACTTACGTTTCTGGACACTTTTTCTTCTGTTGATTATCTAATATGTCTAGATTGTACAAATGTACACACCCTTGATCTAATTCACTTATCTACAAACACTATAAATATGTACCTATTTGAATACAAGTATCCAATGTTCATTTCATTCATTCCAATGAATACAAGTATTCATTCAATTTTTAATGAAAGCTGGCTTCATTTTATCGTATTATCATACTCATCTCAATCTTGGATATTTTTTTTTTTTTTGCGTACGTACTTATTGGTAAGTATTTATAATTTTTCCAAATGCATACCTCCATAGTAGGTTTGAAAGCTATGCTGAGCCACCCTCCTTCTTCTGGTTCGTACTTCCCAGAAGTATTCATAATCGTCATAGGAGTTGGGCCTGATGGTTTTAGCTTCAGCGTCACATACCAAACACATGTTGGTTTCCCACTATAAATAAAACAACTTTGAATAGTACAATTAGAATTTTTTTTTTAATTGCCTAGCTGCGCACCGTGGTTTTATTATGTCATCTGTACTCAAACTATACAATTTTATATATTCATGGAAAAATATCATACGATTCGATATTGTAACATTATTTTTCACACACCCTTTGGACTTTATAATATTGGTAGGGAGTTAAAACTTACCATATTATTGATGAGTGTAAGAGATAATAAAAATTTGTAACAATAAATTGGTACATACACATTTTTCAACGGTATTGTGCACATAATTTTATCTCCGCATCTAACTGATCCAAAATTAATTTCGGATACGTTTGAAGTTAAATAAGGAACTGCGCATAATGCCATAATTGTTATTGGTATCGTTATTCCGTAGGGGACCTAGAACCAGCCATAATGTTTTTTAAAAATTGTTTATTATAAATACAATGTCAGATTATGCCATGCAAGTATGGCATTTTTTATGAAAACTGTGACCACTTATTTCAAGGCTTATGATACGAGTAACTATGTTGGTTTGAGTTTTAATTGTACACTCGTATTTTACATATTTTTTGCGGTGTTGAATGAATCAATGAAAATTACTGTAATTTTATTTACCTCTAAATTGAACGACCATTCCACATTTTCTTCTAGCTGTTTGAAGTCGTTTGATGTTGGGGAAAATACGACATCGAGTTTGCCGGTTTCTCCAGGCATGAGCTTCCCGCAAAGTTTTATATTTAGCCATAACGGCACATTGGTACCTCTAGCAAAGTGCAACTTCGTTGGTATCGGCCCATAGTTTATGATTTCAGTCGAGCAAGAAACCTGTTGAAAACATCAGCATCTTTTCTGGTAAAAGCAGGTCCACACACAGCGCAAAAATATTGGATGACTATTCAACCGTAACGTGCGCAATCAAACGAGGTTTCCAAATCCAGTTAGGAACTCCGCATAAACAGTCATTTGTCAAATATCAACAAATAATTCTTATTATCCTACTTATATATTTCTTTATCTACACTAATGTTGTAACATTCAACTTATGTTTCCAATACTTGACATATAATGACTACTGTTCTATAACAGTACATAGCGCAGACAACAAAACACTCAATTTAAGCAATTTCACATGATGTTATAATATCCACATCGATATCGTAAAATCTCATTATAACATCGCGCGCTCGCTCCTGATTGGCCCTGCGCGCGCAGCCTCGCTCTCATTGGTTAGATTTTAATGGCGCCAAGTTCACTGTGACAATACTCGTACGCGTGAATTTAATGTTTCGCAATATGTTTTTTTTTTTTTTTATTAGTGAAGATAAAGTAGTGTATGCAACTGCATATAACACGGGTATTAAAACACTCGTTACTATTATGAAAAAACTCACACTCGTGCTTTAATACCCTTCATTATATGACAGTTGCATAAACTACTATTAAAATATTCCTGTCAATTTTATAATTCAGCTCGCTTACCGTGCTACCAGTTATTACTACGCCGTAATCAATTACGTATGGTGTTGTGTGAAACCCTGTTATAGGTCCCATCTTCGAAGTTGTAAAGTAGGCTGTCAAAATTTCTGGTCGCATTTTTATGTGCTTGATCACAAGCATTCTTTCGATGGCCAATTCTATATCCATAACAGTAGGATATGCATCCTAAAAAATAAAAGGATTCGTTTTTAAAGTTACTACACATTGTGGCCAATTTTATAGGAGCCGTCGTAAAAATAGCAACTTAAAATATTGCTGTTTTTTTTCACTGTATGCTTCTGAAAGAAACAGCAATATTTTAAGTTACTATTAAATTTAAGATGGCGCCTTTAAAATTGGCCACATTGTAGGTACAGATAAAAAATACCTATCTATCTTTCAGTACGATTTTACCGAGGACGAACAAATGTGCCAGGCATATTGAAAGTCTTCATCTTCAAAACACTTTTCCGTGTTTGGTGAATTAACATGTTCTGAATCTTCACAAGTTGTCATAAATATTTCACTAACTGCTTGCAAATATTCCAATGTTAAAGAAGGAATGGCCCGGTACCCAAACTCTCGGTCCATCTGTTGTAAAACATTTTTTTAGCAATTGGTAATTGTACTTTTAGTTCAATAAATTATTGTATTGCAGTGTACATTAAGTTTCAGAGAGAAGTAGGTATAAGGTCTTAGATTTTTGGTGTTTTATTTTACATGTAAGTTTTCGCCATTTATTGGATTAAGTTATATTACTTACTTGAATCAAAGCAGGTCGAGGCAGAGTCAAATAGACTTGAGGAATAACTCCCCACCCGAAGACTTCTATCGGAATATGTGGCAAATGCTCTATTTCCAGTAGGAATATTCTGTTGAAATATCCGACCACACCAGGCCTCATGACAATTTTCAGTTGTGCCTTTTCTTCGTGCTCTAGAAGTTTTTCTGGGGGCACTAAATCTAGTATTGTTCCTTCCAATTCATTTTCAAATTTTGGTTCATTTAAATAAGTTTTGTATTCAAAAGGTAACGGAGCAATATTAGTAATAACTATTTCTTCAGTAGCATTTTCATGGAATGATCTTATTTTGAAATTGAGTTTTTGAGTATTTAACTGATATACTAAATCTGAACTTTGACCTGTAACAGAGATCGTTTCGGATGGTCCTCCCAAAACTTCACATTCTAATGTAGCTTTGACGTTTATATTAACTTCGGGTCTAAATATTATATGGATATGTTGGATTTCGCCAGGTTTCAAAATTCCTCTGTGCGGAGTCACTTGTATAACATTGTTTATATCGATTTTAACTGGTTTTGAAATTTTAGGTAGCTTCCATATCCAATCAAACGGTAATTCATAATTCGTATCTAGCATTGGTGCTATTTTCTTAATGACTTTTGATTTCATGAAATCGAAATCAAATTCTGAGGTCGCTTGAGATATAGAGTTATGAATTACGGGTTTATGATCAATTGACGCTATATTTTTTGGATCTTCCTCTAATTCATTTGGGGCTTCAGCTTCTGACGGTGCGGGACAAACTAACATTTCATCTATATTGCTCTCTGAAACATTTTCATGTAATACAATAAAACAAGTACCTTACTATGATGGTTATTACTTGTATTTCAAACAATAAATCTAACATGACCGTGGTTGCGGTTCATTTGTAGATAATATAATATTAGCCCGAGAAAGGTAACGATAGCACAAAGAAAAGGAAGCCTATACCCAGTATAGGGCTAATCGTAATGTTTTGCTGGCAAAGCATCGATACAAGCTGTTTATGATGGCGGTGAATGCTACCATATGTTCTTACTTGAAAACAAGTTACCTGTGATTTCCGAGTCTTTGGTAACTGTTTCCACAATGCTGACTTTGCTAATAATATCAACACTCGGTGGTTCTAGCTGTTTGAAAAAAGAAGAAAAATCAATAAATATTTTAATACGAGTACAGTACATAATATTAAATCAATAATAATAGGTCGTCAATAAACCTCATTTTTACCAAACCGAAAGCCTGGGCTGTGGATCGCGGGATCAATATGAAATTTAATAAAATAATCATTATAGAATAAACATTGTAGCATTCATATGTAAATGTGGCTGCATAGCATATCATGAAGTAATACGCACCCTTAGGCCACGCACTATGTGAATGCGGTTGCGGGCCGGCTGCCGCAACACGGAAACATACATATTTATAACTAGCCTTTGCCCGCGCTTACTTTAAATATAGCCTATGACACTCGCAAATAATGCGACTTGTTATTGGTAATAGTACATTGTTCACCGAGAGGAGAAAGTGACCGATTACCGTCGAGGGTGTCGTTTGAAGCCCTCGCCTACGGCTCGGGCTTTAAAACACCCGAGATCGGGAATCGCACTTTCTCTCGAGTGATACATAGTGCTTTATACTACACCTACGAGGAAAATAAAAAACTAAATCTTTACTAATTGAAATTTATATTGAAATTGTTGCAGTTAGTGAAGCTTAATGTAACACTTGAAAATGGCGCCAATGGCGTCTGCAATTTTCACATGTTCTTTTTTCAAATTGTTTGACACCATCCAACACACAGCTAGTGGCCAGTGTCATTTTGCGACCTTGGAGATAAAAACTCACTGTAAAAACTTTTTGGCTTTTGATATTTAGGTTACCAGCGCATAGTCTTACCCAAAATTAAAAAAGAAAAACCACGTAAGAAATGGATTTTCATACACTTTTCTCTCCCGCTCAGATGCGTTTTCTCCCCGCATATTTGTTCGATATGCAATGACGTACTTTCTACCGTAAATTTGATAAAGTATCAAGGTACTTTCAGGTGTAGTATAAAAGAATTTTCAAAATAGGTTCAGTAGATCCAGAGATTACCCCCTACAACCTCACAAACTTTACCTCTTTATAATATTAGTATAGATTGTAAAACTATAACTAGACTGCTGACCACATTGTAGTGCGTACTTGGCATTTTTTCAGTGCGTATGAAATTTCAAACTGTAAACTGCATTTTCAAACATTTTCCCGATTTGGAGTTGCTGGACCGCACCCGCATAGTGCGTATGTGGCCTTAGTTTTATAAACATTATACCACTGTAGACATTCCATGTATCCACGATACACACTAAATAGAATTCAGTATAAAAAATCTAGTGATAAAAAATCGGTCAAGTGCGAGTTGGACTCCCGCACAAAGGGTTCCGTACCGTATGGGAGTCCCCCTTAATATGTTTTATTTTAATTTAATTATTTATTTTTGAAATGAATATAGTATTCTATGAATATTTGAAGCATCTCCCTGTTCACGTTAATACTGAGAAAAAAATCACGTTTCTTGTATGGGAGCCCTTAAATATTTATTTTATTTTAATTTAGTTAATTATTTTTAAAGTGAATACTTAACTAAATATTGTGTGAATATTTCAAGCATCTATAGCATGTCATTAAGCCCGATTACAGAGGCGCCAGCGTAAATTTAATAGCAACGTAAAAAGCGTTCTCTCTATCGAATGCCTAAAGTGAAAAAGAAACAGAACTATGCCATTTAGCTAATATAATTACGATGGCGCCTCTGTAATCGGGCTTATTGTCATCGCCATTAAAATTGAGCGAAAAACGGCAAAAAATTCAGGTTATTTGTATGAGAGCCCCCCTTAAATATATATTTGTTTCTACTTTAGTATTTGTTGTTATAGCGGCAACATAAATAAATCATCTGTGAAAATTTCAACGTTCTAGCTATCACCGTTCATGAGATACAGCCTGGTGACACAGACAGACGGAAAGCGGAGTCTTAGTAACAGGGTCCCGTTTTTACCCTTTGGGTACGGAACCCTATACAATAATAATTACCATTGCTGTTCGTGAGATTGAGCATTTCTTCCATTGAAATTTGTAGCACACTAGTAGAGGCGTTATGTTTTGTATTTTTATAGTTTTGCTTGTTATACTTGCGTTTAAAATGCATTGAAAATCAACACGTGGTGGAAAAACAAGCAAGTTTGGGAAGTTTATTGTTCCTGTCATTTTTACCGCATCCTGTAATTAAAATATTGTAACAAGTTCTGTGTTTATAAACATAGGGCACAGAGAAAATAAAGTTCGCCAACTCTCACCAGCAATTCGAAACTCCCGTTTTTCTCGGGATCACCTATACATATACATTCGCCTATACAGATAAAATTATAAAAAAAATCTCTTGAAAGATTGCAAAAATGTACAGGGTTAGGCCATGACCTTATAGGTACCGTCCCTGAATTGATTAGCTTTGTTTGTGTTGTAAAATTATTTTCCTATTATTTTCTTTAATAACGGCCACAGTATGAGTAGGAAAATATTACACGCCACATTACCACCCCTACACTGTCGATTTTCCTTCGATACGTACGAAGCGGTTTGACTCAACATTTCTGATTCGTATCGCCAGGGAATGTAACAGTCTTCCTGCTTTCCTGTTTCCTGAGATATAATCTAAAGCTTTTCAAGGTCAGAGAGAATATGAAGGTATCTTCTAGGTCTGCGTGCTTCATATTCGACCACAACGTCGTTTACCATCAGGCGAGTTGGTGGCCATTACTTATTATGACTTTGAAAATAAGTGGCGGCCATTCAAACAAAAATCAATCGCCGATTTTGCTTTGCAGCCCATTTGTTTGCCATATTTTTAAACTTATTATGAAGCATAGTACAAAGTCCTACGTCCTACCATGACGTAATTGTAGAGGTCGGCAACATAGTTGTTCCCAAAGAACATCTTGCAAAATGGGACCAGACTGTGTACAGTAGCTCAAAAAATCCATTAAAATATTATATGGTAAATAAATGCGCAGAGTAAAACAACCGCATTGAATACTTAATTTAAATGGGATTTCACATTTTCTAATTTGATTTTAGTTCAAGGCCGCCATATTTTACAAGCAATATCAAAAGATAATAAGATCCGAAAATATGAATTTGAAATATACCTTATTTTTATGTCCTTGAAATTTCATTCTCATAATATCCGAATAGACTCTAGATTTCAAGGTAAGATGTTTCGTCGTGTCAAACAAAATTTGTAATTTCATCATTTCTTGATCTTCGAGTCGTTCCTGAACGGAATGCGTGAGACTAAAGGCCATTTTTATTTTAATTATATCTTGAAAGAAATGTAGAGGACCTTCTCGCAGGGGCTCAACGGGCTTCAGAGTCAAGTAGTCAATAAATGTGCGTGATCGTTGTAGACCAACTTCACTGATCACTTTATTTATGTTTAAATCGCATTCTTCGTAACATATACAGCAACACAAATCATGATCTTGCGATGTTACTTTGTAGGTACTGCGTTTCTGGATTATCGCGAAAGGTGGTCTCAAGCTGATATCCAGCTCTAGAGGCAGTTTGGATACATTTTTTATGCTCACAATATCTGAAAAAAGTAGTGTTGGTAGAGAATTTTAAATTAATCAAAATGTAATCACATGCTAAGAAAACGCTTTCTATGAAATCAAGTTGAAAACAAAATGTCACAATTAGTTTAATTGGGACCTGTGATATCACAGATAGACAGGTACACGGATAGGGAGGGTTACAAAAAATAATTGAAAAGCTTTTCTTCTTTGGAAGTAGATAAGATGCATTTACCTGTTAATTTGTAGAATTCGCTATAAGGACCGTAATCGTATTGAAATTCGATTACTGAAGATGACACCTCTATTTTAGGATCAACAAACTCCGCGACAATCGGACATTCCAGCAGCAGTTCTTTCTTGTTGATTCCTTCGACGCTGCCAACCAAGAACCATGTTTCTTTTATGGTAGCTACTTTATACGACACTCCAATTATTGTCATTTCCATTTTTTCTCCTGCTGCTAGTTTAAATACTTTGGGATCCAAACTGAAGAAACCTCTAGACAAAATAAAAATACATTTTCAAAACTTAGATTTACGGTTTGGAATAAATCCAAAATATGATGTTGTTCTGGCTGACTGGTTGAACACTTAATATTCTCTAGGATATAATAACATTTCTCTTTGAATAGTATTTTTCCGCATTTTTGTGGTTAGTACTACCGTAGCCAAACTTATTTTTGAAGATAATTTTGTTTATAAAATTACATCCTAGAATGTGTGAATTGTAAAAATGTCGAACCAGTGTGAATCCGAATAATCATTGATTTCAGTTACAAAACCATACAGAACAATTATAAAATAGCAATTTGAATGTACTTACGCAGGCGGTAGTTGCTTAGTTTTCGGCGCCTTGTAATGCTCGCTCCATTCAAGCGAATGTAATCGAGTGCCACAGTTTTCTAATGTCACCTTGCACTTCAGTGGGATTTTAGTGAAATGTCTGCCGAGAACAATCCTGTCTCGAAGCTCTCCTACCACTATGCTAGTCCCGACACCAGTGGCTGATAGAGGCACCAACTAAAAAGTTAACAAATCTTACAAATTATTTATACGTACATACACAAGGTGTTATTTGTTGGGACTTTCGAGAAGTATAGATACTCATCATTATGAACAACTTGAGCTATTGGACTAACTTCGAAGTCCCAAAAAAAATCCGCTGTACCATGACTTTTTTATTCGCGATTTATTTTCAAAATATTTTTTCTTTTTCGAAATTTCGAGGTGATTCCATGGTAAAAATTGGTCATAAATGATGAGTATATACACCTCTGAAAGTCTATGCTTTTGTAAATCGACGTAGATATTAGCTTATTGTGTCTACTCTAAACAGAAAGAAGCTTAATGTATCTACTCATAAAAAAATAGGAACAACTCTGACTTTGTTAATAAAACACTTCAAAAGACGTAGTAAAATCAGATATGCCATTCATACCGTTGAATGTGAATTTATCGTAGTAACAGCTGCTTGACGAGTTACATTGACGAGCGAGTTTATTAACTTCTTTTAGTTTAATTCCGTCCCCTATAGTTCAGTATTTATGATAATTAACACTGATTATTATACTCACAATATCCTTGATCTTTTCTAACTGAATAACAGCTTTATTTGTGTACGTGTTAGCATCGACTAAGTAGAGATGTAAAGTTATGTCGGTTTCTGATTCTGGTTCTATATAACCTTCAGCAGGGTCGATTTGCCATTTTCCATCTTTATTGAGCTGATAAAAAATTATGTGAGCTATAAATGAAGTTACACATTGTCAACGAGATGGTGTGCTTCTGAAGGGAAGGTTACAATGGTTATAGGACGTACATATTATTCGAGTCACTATCATATCATCCTTATCATTATAATCATGAATTTCATATACGATGTATATGACATTGAAGTATTCTGTATGTATAAAATATATTATTGCTATTTGTATTTAAAATTTGACTTGTAACAGTGGTGTTATCAATAAATGACTATGACTATGACTATCGTTTAATGACAGCGATCATTTATTAACTTATTTACATCCCAACCTCGGATAAGTATTAAGTATTCCTTGAAAAACCTTCGACAAATTCCTGAAATTCTGTGACAATAATGACATTGCCGTACGAACAACATACAATCAACAACAATAGATCATTAAATGATGATGTCTCATGTTATGCTAAATATGTTTCTATAATGCTTACCACAAAGGCCTTGAAACGTACGTGGACCGGGGAATCATTGCATAGAGTCACTGTTTTATGGAATTTGTTCAATAGTTTGACCTGCCCCCAGTGCAGCGCAGTCGGTATACAAGTCACTATGGGATGGACGCCGCTACCAGAGATGTGACAGACATCAATCGCTTTCGACAAACCAAATAAGTTTAGCCTGTTCAAAAATATTTATTTGTGAATATTAGGTAAGTAAAATTAATAATCGGCCAAGTACGAGTCGCACTCGCGCACGAAGGGTTCCGCACCCTATGGAAGCCCCCTTAAAATAAATATATTATTTTATTTTTTTAATATTCTGTGAATGTTTTAAGCATATTCCTGTTGCCGTTATTAGTATTGACCAAAAATCACGTTTCTTCTGTGGGAGCTCCTCCTAAATATTTGTTTTATTTTAATTTAATTATTTATTTTTGAAGTATAAACTAAATATTCCGTCAATATTTCAAGCCGTTATTAATATCGAGCGAAAACGGCTAAAAATTAAGATTTGTTGTATGGGGCCCCCTTAATTTTTTTTTTCTATTTTTAGTATTTGTTGTTATAGCGGCAACAAAAATACGTCGACTGTGAGAATTTCAACATTCTAGCTATCACCGTTCATGAGATACAGCCCGGAGACAGACAGACGGACATCTAAGTCTTAGTATACTAAGACTTAGATGACATCTAAGTCTTAGTATACTAAGACTTAGATGTCCGTAACAACGGGACCCTATTATAATAGGGTCCCGTTGTTACCCTTTGGGTACGGAACCCTAAAAACGAAAAAGTTCCTATTTTTATGTTTTTAATTAGTAACGCATTTTAATGAAAAAATTTCACGAGGAAGGAATTGTTATTAAATTTCATTTCTTTGATACATGATGATTCATTTTTTATTATTTCTGAAAATATACCATTGTACAAATATAATTTATGAGACGATACCTTACGGTATATTCTTGTGGTCCAAGGATCCTCATTATTATAGAAATTGGTAAAGTTATCGTACAATTTGGCTCAATTTTTCCTTCTTTTACTGACACTTCAACATGTGGACTCAATGCTTCCTAAGATAATTAACACGAATTAGAATAAACGTAATTAATTAAATCATCCGAAATGTTCAGTGCCCTAAAAATCAGAAAGGTCGTCGAGTACTTCCACTCTGCCCCACCAAAGCGCCCCACTGGTGGGGCAGATTCCACTTCTTCATTTTTTGGAGTGGAATCTGCCCCACTCGTCTCATCTTGGTAGGGCAGATTCCACTCACTTTTTAGACCAGTGGAATCTGCCCCACCAGGGGTGTTGCGCGATTTTAAATTAAATTGGTAGTGCCATGAAATGTGAAATTTGACTCCAAAATTTTAATCTTTATAACGCCCCGCCAAAAGATCAGATAAGTAATCAGTGTACATTGAATGCAAAATATTAAGAAGATTGTAAACTAAAAGCACAATTATCTGAAGTAAAAAATTACGGATTGTATGTATTTGTAGTATTTATGTCGCAAATATTTTCAAAGGCATCGTAAAGTAAAAGAAAATAGTAAATTGAATATTATCATTCAATTTATAATAATCCATTCATTGTAATAATCTTTAATAATCTATTTGAGATTTAATCTCAGTCGACACAGTCGTAAAGTAAAAGAAAATTATAAATTGAAATTTATAAATTTCAATTTATAATTTTCTTTTACTTTACGATGACTTCGAAAATATTTTCGACATAAATACTATAACTACATACAATCTGTAATTTTTTACTTCAGATAAGTGCTTTTAGTTTACAATCTTCTTAATATTTTGCATTCGATGTCTTCACTTATCTGTTCTTTTGGTGGGGCGTTATAATGATTAATTTTTTTTAGTCAAATTTCACATTTCATGGCTCTACCAATTTAATTTGAAATCGCGCGACACACCTGGTGGGGCAGATTCCACTGGTCTAAAAAGTGAGTGGAATCTGCCCCACCAAGATGAGACGAGTGGGGCAGTTTCCACTCCAAAAAATGGAGGAGTGGAATCTGCCCCACCAGTGGGGCGCTTTGGTAGGGCAGAGTGGAAGTACTCGTCATAAAGGAAACGTGTTCCTACTAATTTATTTTTGGCGTTACTCGCTTGTTTCTAATGCAGTCATCCTAGATAGCAAAACTGATTCATTCGTTACGAACAAAAACATGTGGCGAGTTAATTTTTAACAGACTTCCAAAAAATAGGAGGTTCTGTGTTCGTCTATGTTGTTTTTTCTTTTTTGTGTCTGTTTTTCGATATTTTTGCTAACTGTGAGCCGAATCAAAAAAATCTTTTATAGTTCAAAAGGGTATTCTCCCGAGGTGGTCGTATTTAAATTTTATCGAAATTGACTGAGCCGTTTATGAAAAATCAACAACAATGTGAAAATTGTATAACCTCAATTCGAACGAACTATTCGCGAATTTTGTTTATGACGGAAGTTGGCTTTGCAATTTTTTGCGCAAAATAATTATTATACATATACGTTACGTTCTGTGTATCGTCCACAACAAAGTATCCCGAGAACTCATTCGATGATATCTGTATTTCATTCCTGTACACATAGTCCAAAAAACAAGCTCGTAGTTTGATGTCGGGGGCGGGCGTGATTTCAGGAACCATTGCATTGTACAACACTGGTAGAACAATCGGTGGACTGTCGGATTTCTCCAGCTCTAATTCGAGAGAAGTCTGGTTTGCTCTTATCAGATTTGCTGTCAGGGTAACCTGCATGAGAATATTCAAGAGTATTCATAACTAATATAAAAATTATTTAAATACTGCTACATATGAGAACTTTCGATACGTATAAATTTAGCTTGTATTATTTTAGATTGAATGCCAATTTTGCCCTAATTTAATTAGGTAATAAGTAGTAAAATTATACGTAAAATGTGTTTATCTCCATTCTAATTTATAATGTTTCTTACTTTCAAGGTAAATCTGGATTCTGGCGCTATATCCACTTTGCATGGTTCGATATGGAACTCTCTAGGCCAATGAGGTATTTGGGGTTTAGGTACATCAGCAACCGCATAGTCTTCTAATGTGATACCGCTAATTTCTGGGCCATCTGAAGATATCTTCACAGACCCGCTGACGTCAACTATAGACTCATTGATTACCTCGAATTCTAATGTTTTCGGCACTCCTAAACAAAGTAATTACTCAAAATTAATACATTAACAGAGGCAGATTATTAAAAGAGGGATAAAACTAATAATCGGCCAAGTGCGAGTCGGGCTCGCGCACGAAGGTTTCCGTACCGATTAAGCTCCCATTAATATAATAATATGTTATTTTAATTTAAATACTTATTTATTTTTGAAGGGAATATGCGACTTAATATTCTGTGAATATTTAAAGCATATTTCTGTTGCCGTTATTGATATCGAGAAAAAAGTCGCGTTTCTTGTATCTTGATCCTTATCTATAGAAAATCACTCGTGCAAAAAAAATTGTGTGCGAGGAAAAACTCTGCCCAAGCTGTGTAGTGGGCAGGCTTTTTAGGGTTCCGTACCCGTAAACAGTTCAAGGTCACGACCAGACTCTCGACCATCCTGTCTTAAACGTGTCCTTGATTACGTAGGCAAAATTGCAAGAAAACAAGACGATAATCTCGAGAAATTGATGGGGAAAGTCGACACGAGTCGGTCACGAGGTCGTAGTCCGATGCGTTGTCCGATCAAATTCGCACCACTCTCGACTCATCAGTCTATGAGGCGCTGCGTGTTGCTGAAGACAGAGGACGATGGAGAAATATCGTGAAAGAGAAGCTCATGGGAGGCGGAGGTCACAACCCTCAGAAATGAGGAATACGACGCGCGGAGGAGGGAGAACTCATAATTAATAATAATGCAAAATTCACTGTTTTTAACTCTGTGACATGATAGTATTGTTACAAGTTATTAGTGTATTAAGAAAGAAAAAATGCCAAGTTGATGGTATTAACACTTACCCAAACTGACCATCCCAAAATCTAAGCAGGGTATACTAAATCCTAATGACGGGTATATCACTGTCCCCCTGAAATTTTAATTAAATAACATAATTAAACCTAGCCAGTTATGGAGTTAGTGGAAATAAAATAATTATTTAAAAAAATGACTAATCTTACTTCAAATACACTTTCAATACAACGTTGGTGTCTCGTATAATGAAATCAATCTCCTCAAAGTATGGTCCTTGATTTGAATTGCAAAAGGAGATGACAAAACTTTCCTTGTCCCCTGGTCGAAGGCAGTGTAGCGCGGGAGTACAAGTTATAATACTTTCAAATAGCGTCGGCACCTCTTTGTACTCAATTACGCCGTTTATGTGACCTATAAATAATTCACACAATTCACGCGCATGCCAAATGCAATACTGTTTAAATATAGACGAAGTCGAATACCTTTGTTAATTGCGACAATTTCATAATTGTATGTCTTATTAATATAAACGCAATCCATATCAAGGGTTTCCACATTCAAGTTGATAGCGGGAGGCAATGAAGTCCCCAACATTTTCAAAGGAATTCGCTCTTTCACACCGTCGACATCTAAAAACGCTGTCGCAGTGAACTCTCCTATTTCTTTCGGTGAAAACGTTATAGTTATTTCTGTCGCTTTATTGGGCCATAACTTGCCAACCTGAAAACCAATTCGATCGACTGTTAGATGCGATGTAACCATATACTACATTTTAAACATTGGAAATTTTCAAAAACCCCTTTTTTGAGCAGATTGAAAACGTAGCATAACTAATCCCACCTTGAGTAGCGTATGGGTAGAGTAATACCGTTATCGTACTCGACACGTTATTATAGACGTTAAAGTTCAATTTGCAAGTTGCATTGTTACTCACAGCGGGCGTTATAGAAAAATGCATATTTTGGAACTGTAAAGTTTTGTCACACACAAGCGAATGTATTTCATCATGATATATTCTTGTGTAAATTCTCTCGTGCTCGTCACTGCTCATCACGTCATATTGGACCAGCTTCATGTGTTTAGCGGCTTCACTGTCTTTTAGGTCGTAAAACATTGTAGCCAATTGAACTTTCTCTTCAAAATCTAAGAAAATTAGAAGCTTATACAAATCAATATTCATGGTTATCAATGCGCAACGTGCTCGATTTTGTAGAATTAAGGTAGATTTTAACTTCTTAAAACTTCTTAACTAAGTAGGTAAAATCTTAACGATAAGTATAACACAAAAACACTGCTTGAAAAAAAATGACAAAGCGTTGCTTTTCTCGTCTATTAGATTGCAATGAAAAAAGCAGATATTTTTTTTAATCTGTCAACTAAAGCTCAAAACCGAGGAAATTACACTTTTAATAAATTATTTACCTACTAATTTTAACTATTAGCATTTCAATGATACTCGTAATTTACCTTGTAGGTATGTTAAATTCCACAAAAATGTTTGCTCTCACCAAAATAAAAGTTTTCATTCTTCAAACAGAGATAAGTGAGAATGTGATCGGACTTGTTTATTATTTTCAACGTTTGTTGGCGCACCATCGTTTTAAATGTGTCACTGAATCTGACCACGTATTTCTCCAGTTCGACAGTTACCATGGTCGTCGATCCTGACACTTTTATTCGAAAATTCTCTCCTGTAATTTAAACGTGAAAATAAATAAATGATTTGATTAATATGTTCTACGATAAACTAAGGACCTCAACGGTTTCACCTAGCGCAGTACAACAATAGCATGTGAACAGTTTCAACTTGCTAACTTGAAGTCTTTATGCATATTTCACCTACCTGTTTCAAATATTGCATTTAAAATCCCATCCGTTGTACCCAAACACATTGTTTTGAATCCAACTTTTATGTCAATTTTTTCACCCGGGTTCAAGTATGCTGATCTTGGCTGCACAGAAAATGGGCTGAAATCAAATTGCATACTTTTCAAAAAAGTAGTACTTTTTAAAATTATAGACTAGAGTAATACTGAAAATACTTATTGATATTTTAGTAACAAAACAAAGTGTACCTCTTCGTGACCAGAGTGAATCCAGCTGAAACTGTGCCAATGTTGTGGACAGCCACAAAAACAAAGTTTTCTACTTTCAACGGAATCTTCGGAATGACGATTTCGTCGGGGAAGTCAAACACAGCCCTTGGCCCCATTGCTTGAACAGACAATTTACAAGTGCGGAACTTGAAATTTTAAGCAAAATTTTATAATTACTAGATTTTACCCGCGGCTTCGCCCGCATGATATTTCGAGGCCCTAACCTTACCACCCTAAAAGAGGTGGAAAATAAAAAAAAAAACAAAAAATATCGATTTGACATTTGTTTGATTTGACAGTTCTTTTTTGACATTTCTTGGAGCGCATGCTAAAATAGCAGATGGCAGAATTCTTCCTACTTACTTAACACTTCACTACATAGTATAAATAAAATCGGCCAAGTGCGAGTGAGACTCGCGCACGGAGGGTCCCGTACCGTATGGGATTCCCCATTCCTCTTACCGTTATTAATAGCGACCAAAAATACTCCTAAAATTCAGGTTTGTTGTATGGGAGCCCTCCTTAAATATTTATTTTATTCTGTTTTTAGTATTTGTTGTTATAGCGGCAACAGAAATATATCATCTGTGAAAATTCCAGCTGCCTAGCTATCATGGTTCATGAGATACAGCCCGGTGACAGACAGACAGACAGACGGACATCGAAGTCTTAGTAATAGTTTACCGTTTTTACCCTTTGGGTACGGAATCCTAAAAAAAGTCGCTTCCCGCTGTCCCCATGTATGCTTATATCTTTAAAACTACGCAACGGATTTTGATGCGGTTTTTTTTAATAGATAGAGTGATTCAAGAGGAAGGTTTATATGTATAATACACCTGTGCGAAGCCGGGGCGGGTCGCTAGTGTTGTTATAATATGGAAAATTTACGCAATATAATTATAATTTATAGCCTATAATGTTATTCTGATATATAAGCTATATAATTGCAAAGTTTCATCTCAATCCGTTCAGTAGTTTTTGCGTGAAAAGTAACAAACATCTATAAATCCATCCATCCTTACAAACTTTCACGTTTATAATATTAGTAGTGTTACGAGATGGGTTCTTGGATAATCAGTTAAAACGCTGATTGTTCACTTTGCACTTTATTGCACAAAATCACAGTACACACGACACAACTGGTTCGCACAATACTTCACACTGGCACTGATATTCACACAACTAGTCACTTCACAATCACTGGTACCGCACTTGAACACGAGATGTTTTCACTCCGGTATAAACGCGATAACTGCCACAAACGAAAACCATCGCCCTATTTATATCGGAATAAGGGTTCTCTAGAAATCTGTAGAATATTCGGTGCCATTGTGACTGACAAAGTAAACAAGTGTAAAGTTCGAGAAACCCTATTGTTCCTAATTATTACAAAAACACCACAAAAAAATCTAACAAACAACAAACAATAGACGCGACACAAAGGCCGGTGCCGCCTGAGTCATAAAGCCATAAATCTCGCGGTTAAGTGTAAACAACTAGCCGTCGTACCGCGCGCGGCCACAGATTAATAAATAGTTACTAACGGCGTGGCCTACTGCGTAACACCACCTCCTCCCAAGACATGCTCGTCCCGAGCATCGTTGCATCCGTGATATCGCGCCAATCGATCCACGTGAACTATTTTGGGGGCACCTCGAGGTCCTTTCTGTATGCGGAACGTCACGTCGTTGATCTTGGTCACCACTCGGTACGGTCCATCCCATTTGGCTTGTAGCTTTGGAGACTTTCCTTTGCTGCGTATGGGATTGTGCAGCCATACCATCGAGCCTTCCTCGAACCCAGGATTGTTAGCCCGTCTGTCGTATCGAGTCTTCATTCTTTCAGATGCTTGCTGGCCATGCTCTCTAATGTGCTCATAGATGTCGTTCATCTTGTTCCGGAGGTCACTGGCGTACTCAGTTATGGGTTGTGGAGAATCCGGTGGAATGCCAGTTATTAAGTCGGCTGGTAGCCGTAATTCCCGTCCAAAATTGGCAAAAGCGGGAGTGACATTTGTGCTCTCATGAACAGCACTTCGGTATGACAACAAAAATGGCTGGATATGCTTGTCCCAATCCCGTTGTTTGCTTCCGACTACTTTCGCCAGGTATCTCTCCAGAGTTTGGTTGAATCGCTCCACCATTCCATCTGATTGCGGGTGGTAAGACGTTGTCCTTGTTTTGTGTGCACCCATTATTCGGCACGTCTCTTGAAACAGCTGAGATTCAAAATTTCTTCCTTGGTCACTGTGGATTTCCAATGGTACTCCAAATCGACAGAATACTTCATGCACCAATTTGTCTGCTATCGTCGATGCCTCTTGGTTTGGAATTGCGAAGACTTCCGGCCACTTGGTGAAGTAATCCATGACGACAAGAAAGTACTTGTTGCCACTTTCGCTCACAGGAAATGGTCCGGCTACATCCAGCGCGATTCGCTCCCATGGTGCTCCAACATTATACAGTTTTAATGCTCCTCTGCTGCGGGTATGCGGGCCTTTCACTGATGCACAGCTCGTACATTTCCGTACCCAGTCTTCTACGTCATCTCTGCAGTTGATCCAGTAAAACCTTTCTCGAATCTTCAACAGTGTCCGTTTCACACCCAGATGTCCTCCCGAAAACCCTTCGTGGTACAGCTTCAAAATTTCAGGTATCTTTGCTCTGGGTACAACCATTTGGAGATGGCATTGGTTGCCACGAGCGTTTTCCCATTTTCGGCAAAGTACTCCCTCCTGAAGCACCAGACTATCCCATTGCGCCCAATAGCTCTTTGTCGTAACACTCATTGAAGCAATAGCACTCCAGTCTGGCTTAGGGGCATCTGATTCCATCCATTCGAGAATCGGCTTGATGTCGGCGTCTTCTTCTTGTGCAACCTGAAGGGTTTCTTTCCATTCGTCACCGATGTCAGCTTTGAGCATTCTGACGGGCACTGAATCTTTCGACTCATGTCTTGAGCAATGCTTGCAGTCCTCTGAGCATGGCCTTCTTGACAGTGCGTCCGCGTTGCCATGAGATTTTCCACTGCGATGCTCCGTGGTGAAGTCAAACTCTTGTAGTTGCTCAATCCATCTTGCCACTTGGCCTTCGGGATCCTTAAACTGTAGTAGCCACTTAAGAGCAGCGTGGTCGGTCCTCAGATGGAATTTTCGCCCGAGCAGGTACTTGCTAAAATGTCGCAATGTCTTCACCACTGCAAGTAGCTCCTTTCTGGTCACACAGTAGTTTCTTTCCGGCTTGGACAGGGATTTGCTGAAATACGCAATCACCACTTCTTGGTCTCCTTTTCTTTGTGACAGTACTCCTCCAATGCCGGTGTTGCTGGCGTCAGTGTCCACGATGAACTCGTTCTCTGTGTTCGGAAAGCCAAGAATAGGCGTATTGCAAAGTCGCTCCTTTAGTTCTTGAAAAGCTGCGTCGCAATTTTCGTCCCAGAGGAAGGGTCGTTTTTCCTCAGTCAGTCTATGCAACGGCTTAGCGATGTCAGCAAAGTTCTTCACGAATCGCCTGTAGTAGGAACATAGACCCAAGAATGCTCTAACTTCCGTCTTGTCCTTTGGCACAGGCCAATCCTTGACAGCACTGACTTTTCCTGGATCCGTCTGTACGCCAGCTTCCGAAATCACATGTCCCAGGAAATTCACTTGCCTCTTGAAGAAGGAGCATTTCTTCGGACTCAGCTTGAGATTGGCTGCGCGAATCTTAGTCAATACTCGTTCCAGGTTTTGCAGGTGGTCTTCGAAGGTTTTCCCCACAATTATGATGTCGTCCAAGTAGACAAGGCATGCATCTCCGATCAATCCAGCGAGCACTAACTCCATTAACCTTTCGAACGTAGCGGGGGCGTTGCACAATCCAAACGGCATCACTTTGAATTGCCACAGGCCTTTTCCCGTAGAAAATGCGGTCTTCTCCTTATCTTTAGGGTCTATTTCCACTTGCCAATACCCGCTCTTCAAGTCCAGCGTAGTAAACCACTTCATGCCCGTCAGTGTATCTAACGTGTCATCGATCCTCGGCAAAGGGTAGCTGTCCTTCTTCGTTACGTCGTTGAGTCGTCGATAGTCAACGCAAAACCTCATACTGCCGTCCTTCTTTTTAACTAGAACCACTGGGGAACACCACGGACTGGATGAAGGTTCTATTACCCCAGTGCGCGCCATGTCTTCGATCATTGTCTCGACTTCTTTTTCTCGTGCCACTGGTATCCTTCTTGGCCGCTGTCGAATCGGTGGCACGCTTCCTGTATTTATTGTGTGCTTCACTAATCCAGTCTTCCCGTTGACGGCATCATCGAGAGCAAATATGTCAGTGTAGCGCTGCAGCATCTTCTTTGCCATCAGAAGTTCTTTTTCGGACAGGTCTTCACGGGAATCTTCCAATAGCGTTGACACGTTGTAACTCCCAGCGCAATTGTATTTCTCCTTTAGTTGTTCTTGGCATCTGCGCATCCAATCTACTTCTTCACAAGTACCAATTGGGGTTCCTCCTTTGATGAGCTGCTCCTCGTTACTTGTGTTGAGCACACGCACCACAGCAGTATTAGTAGTCCTCACCAGAGTTCGGGCCAATAACCATGGTTGATCACCTTCTGATTGCTCTATTAGCACACATCGTCGTTGATGTCCCAACTTCGGCGGTAATCTAACTGCCACAATGGTCTCCGATCTAGGTGGAAGAACTGTTCTCTGCAGACAATAAACCTTTCCTGATGTGGCGCCTTCCATGAAGATTTCTTCTCTTCCACACTTCAAGATTCCTTGGTTGACGTCTATCTCGCAATGACGTTCTCGCATGAAGTCAAGACCCAGAATGCAATCGTCGACTATATCAGCCACAATGACTTTGTGTTGGAAAGTTTTCTCACCCAACTTTAACTCCACCAGCTTCTCTCCTCGGACGGATATGTGCTGACCGGTCGCTGTCAGAAGTTGAACTGTTTTGCAGCTTTCGAAGTTCGGAAGAAAGCGCTTAGCCAATCGGGAACTGATGACAGTACGAGAAGCTCCAGTATCCAATGTCAGCTTGCAAGAAGTTCCATTGATGGCACCATTGATGATCAGGCTGTTCCCATCGTGAGCTTGTGAGATCAAAATCTTTGGCTTTTCTGGCCCGGTTAATACTCGCCATTTTCCGCTTTCTTCAGCAGGTCGTTTATTCCTCCATAGTGAATGCGTTGCCACACGATCCGTTCGTTCTTCCAATAGTCGATCGTCCCTGGTTCGGCATGGCTTTGGGCAATTCTGCCATAAATGGCCTCTCTCTTCACAGTTGTAGCATCTTGGGCTAAACCTCGTACGATGCGACGCTTCTTTAACTTCCTTTAAGTGTTGAACATCCCTCGCTGGATTTCGTACAGCTTCCACTTCCAAGGCTTGGGCCAAAGCTTCCTTTAGTGTTTTGTGATGCCCGAGTTTCACTGCAGTTCTAACTTCGAAGTCTGCTATCCCGTTAGAAAATGCTTCCACTAGATGCTCGTCGTTGGGTAACGGTGCTGACTGATAAGCCTTCCGGAACAGTTTCTCCACTTCGACAGCCCACTGCTGAAGACTTTCGTTGCGACGTTGCACCCTGTTCTTTAACTGCGCTCTGTACACACGCTCCAGGTGCTCATCACCATAGCGACTCTCCAACATTTCCATTAATTTATCGTAGGTCACTTCCTTGCCCACAGCATCAAGAATACTCAGAGCTTCATCGCGAAGGCTCATGATGAGGGCGTTCTTGGCTTGGTCCTTGTTCCATCCATTGGTTTGAACGGCAGCGTCAAATTGAATTTTGTAGGCTGACCATGATGATGTCCCGTCGAAAGGCGTCACTTTAAGCTTCTGTGAAGCTGGCGAGAAGATTGTAGGTGCAACGGTTCCGCCTCCAGACTTGATAACGTTCAAGGTCCTCCTCACATCGGCGATTTGTGTTTCCGCTTCGAAGATTCGAGATTCATACGCCTTCATCTTTGTATCGTGCTCCTTTACGTTGGTATCAAGCTGCTTGACCGTGTCCTTGACGTCTTTTATCTCCTTGCCTAAAGTCTTTTGCAAGCTTGAAAGCAGCTCTTCTTTTTGGCGCGCCTGTTCTTCTCTGTTGCTGCGGGCTTGTTCTTCCAGTAGACGAGCCTGGTCTTCTTTGTTACGGTCTAATTTTTCTTCCAGCTGGCGAGTCTGCCTTTCGTTGTTGCGGGCCTGTTCTTCTAGCTGCCGCGTCATAGACTGCATCATCGACATTAAAGCAGCCATATCAAATGCTGCAGGGACAGCTGGTGATACAGCAGGTGCCACAGTAGGTGCCGCAGCAGGTACTCCTGGATTTCTGGAGTCGTCGTTGGTTGCCTCGGACTCGCTGCCTTCCATTAACAGCGGATTATTTCCGAAGCGCCTCTGGTCGATCTCCTCCTGGCGGCGCTGATTCCGTGTGCGCGGCGTCTCGTCGTCGTACGGAGTTACCGGCATTTTCGATTATCCACCCTTCTGACACCAAATGTTACGAGATGGGTTCTTGGATAATCAGTTAAAACGCCGATTGTTCACTTTGCACTTTATTGCACAAAATCACAGTACACACGACACAACTGGTTCGCACAATACTTCACACTGGCACTGATATTCACACAACTAGTCACTTCACAATCACTGGTACCGCACTTGAACACGAGATGTTTTCACTCCGGTATAAACGCGATAACTGCCACAAACGAAAACCATCGCCCTATTTATATCGGAATAAGGGTTCTCTAGAAATCTGTAGAATATTCGGTGCCATTGTGACTGACAAAGTAAACAAGTGTAAAGTTCGAGAAACCCTATTGTTGCTAATTATTACAAAAACACCACAAAAAAATCTAACAAACAACAAACAATAGACGCGACACAAAGGCCGGTGCCGCCTGAGTCATAAAGCCATAAATCTCGCGGTTAAGTGTAAACAACTAGCCGTCGTACCGCGCGCGGCCACAGATTAATAAATAGTTACTAACGGCGTGGCCTACTGCGTAACAGTAGGATAGTAGGATGTCATAGGACCAACTTTATATCGGTGTGGCGACCGCTAAACTTTTCTAATAAATGCAGAGTTATAAGTGTTTCTACGAGTAAGTACATAGTGTTTTATACCTACTTTGCAAATCATAACATTTCGAAACGATTACCACCAGATGGAGAATGAAAATCTCATCAAAAAGTCGCATTAAAAATTAGCATAATGCTTACCAATCAATGGAAGGACGTATCGGTCAACGTCTGTATAAAAGGTGACGCTGTGAGAGTAGTCTTGATACAACACAGGTGTGAAGGTGATAGAAAATGAAACACTGATTCCAGGAGCCAGCCTGGACAGCAGCTGGCCTCCGCAAGGTTTTATGAAGAAGTACGACGACTCCATGTATACCATATTCAAGAATGTCGGACCCTACAATAAAACAAATAAGTATGTAGCATTACATTACATGAACATAGTTTTATTAGTTTTCTCCCTTGAATGTTGTATGACTATGTTACTTACCTCACTGATATTTTTTACGGAAAACTTAGCAACAATATGATCATTCTGTTTGTAGTTTTGGAACACTAGTAGTCTAGGTGTGAATGCAAGAACTATTTTCTGAGGTTTCTTATGACAGTATTTCAGTGTGATGATATTGTCGATCATTATACTGTTTAAACTCTGCAACCGCTCGTGCGTGCTCATCCTCATTTCTTTCTCATATTCTGAAGGCTGTATCTGTAAAATAATGCTATCAGTACATCGAACAATGGCATAAAGCATAAGATGTGATCTGGGAACTTTAGTTGGCGCCTCCCAATTCTGACAAACAACCTAATAACCTCTTCAGTGGGGTCAACCAACTTCTTTTTAGCAAGCAAATGATACAATTCGGCTGTAAAATAGCCATTCTGGTAGAATTTGTGCAATATCTCCATTTCATCGCTTTACTTGATTTGAAGATTTGATAACAAATCGGATGACATATGATTATTTGATTACAAAACATAAACAGTTGCTAAGGCTGCACTAAGCAGGGTTTTTTACCTTACGTTGAAACCTTTTTGGAACTACAAATTAGTACTTTGAAAATTGTTAAATGTAGAGTCATCTAAACTTAACTCTAATTTAGTTACATTTTATTTAAATTACAACCAATTAAAATTCAATGTAGAATTCCCTGAAAATGATTTTGCCAGTTATGTCCAGGAGTTGACGTCCTATGGCTGATGATGGATGGATACCTAGCTTCACACTTAATAGCCTAAGTACTTTTTTTAACTGCTTAGCTTAAATCTATATCCAGAATGAACATCTTTAGTTAGATCCTACACAATATGATATGTTTGTTTGAATTGTTCACAAACACAAAGTAGGTCATAGGTGACTGACTGAAAGAGAACTTATTCTTTAACATTAAAGTGTGAGATGTACGTATGCGTATGGTAATCACCCGATCACCATCGATGATAACATGTGATCAATAGCCTAGTAAAAAGTTTCGCAAGGCATTAGACTTCGGCGAGAGGGCGCACTGGGATGAGTGCGGAAATAGCTTCGCGTCGTAATTTTAGTATAATCGGGGCAACACGGCCGCGGACAGAAATAGAGGCGGCGCGCACGCGTCTTCCCTCTGACAATTTCGTCCGGATAGGGCGCCTGATTACCAGCTCCCGTGCTCAGCGGAGCCCTGGAGCCCGGCCCGCCGCCGGAGCCTCGCGAGTGAAGTGCTACCCACATGTGCAATTGCATAATCCAACTCCGAAATGTAGTGCGCTACATTGTTGCAGTGATTGTTATTGGATACAGTGATTTTGTGTCGGATTTAAGGATTCACCAATAGCGGTAAGTTTTATATTTATCTATCTATACACAATAAAAGTAGAATTAAATACCATATGTTTATAGGTTGTAGGAAAATAAATACAGTAGTTAGGATTTTTTTTTTAAACTTCTTTAAAAAACTTTTTATTTACACAGAAAAACAAAAATGAACTTAAATAACAATTTCCACTATGACTAAACTAACACTAAAACTTAAAATAAAACCTAGTCTAAAAGCCCCTCGGCAGAGGGTAACGTGGCCAGAATGCTGGCAGCATTGCCTCGCTGAATAGCAATACTCAGCTTTTGAGTTAGGATTATTAATTTGTAGGTAGATAAATAAATACTTACACATTAAAAATTATCTATCTGATAAACAAGATCACTCGTAGACGTAAGCTCTAGGTATGATTATCCAAAGTACATTTACTGATACAATATGATAGGAAATAATGTTTGACCTATTTAATGTCAGTATTGTAAATGTATCTGCAGATGATTGTAGAGAACATAGAAACAGTTTCGATATTTTGGGATATGAGTGCCGGAAAATGGGTCGACGACGCGGCAACGCCCGCTCTGTCCCGGTCACAGCGGCGTATGCACATGTTAATAATACCGGGTAATAACTATGTCTAATTAAATATCGATAACAATATAAGCAAATAATTGCACATGTAAATCGATGTGGAAGTAACTGTATACATACTTTGATAGAGATCTTATCCGTGAAGGCAAAATCACAGAAAATCCATTAATTTCCATTAATTTTATCAGTTAGATTGTTTACAATATTCGGTTTTAGTTATAAAAGTTTACTTTTACCCACTATCATGAATAAGTACTTTGACTTTTTACTTGCTAAAAAATAAGTTAGGTTTGCAAAAACTAATATATCTACTAGGTACGCAAAAACATCGCTATGGGTACCTCTCGCTGGCTTAAACTAATAAATAAATGTATTATAATTATATATGTCATTATTAAAATATTAAGAAATTTTATTAATTACTTAAGATAACTTAGTTATCGTAGTATAAGTGAATCTTAGAAATAAATAAACATTCATAGAAAGATTAGGTACAGACATAGTTACCCATCTCCAACTACATATATATGTACCTACATGGTTGTCCACGTAGGTATTAGATATACTTATATATGTAGTTGTAACTCCAAAAAAGAAAATGATTCGAACACAATTTAAAATCTTTGTTTTGATTAGGTTTCATTTTATCATTCCCAAACGGGTCTCATAATGTTTTATTTGCTTTTTATTTCGCACCTAGATATACATATAGCGGCACAATCCGAAAATAAAATTGTTCTAAAATACGATAAAAAAGATTAGATTATATTGATTAAGTACCGAAGCTAACTGCAACAATTAAAAATATACGAAAATGATGTCTATAATAGAACACACAAAATTGTCAAAAATCACAAATACATAGTAGTACTAACTTAATGGTCAGTTTAATCTGTGTAAATGATAAATAAAATCAGGCTTATATTTAGGAAGAGAAATAAAAGAGTTTTTTTTAGCTTTATCATTGGTTGTAAATCTTGGAAAACACATAGAGAGTATGTTTAACCCCCGACGCAAAAGAGGGGTGTTATAAGTTTGACGTGTCTGTTTGTCTGTCTGTGTGTCTGTGTGTCTGTCTGTCTGTCTGTCTGTGGCATCATAGCGCCCGAACCACTGAACCGATAACAGTTTAGTTTTTTTTTGGATGAAAGGAGACTTAGTCGAGAGTGTTCTTAGCTATGTTTTATAAAAATCGATAGAGCCGTTTAAGAGTTATGGTGGGTTAAAGTGGGGATGGAAGAACCAAAATTCTACAAATGTCGGGGGTTTTTTAAATTTTAAATTTAAGTTTTTATTACACTATTTTCTGAATTTATCTCGTTAATTCTTACCAGGAACATCCTTTAACGCTATTAGAACTATTAAATAGTCAACCGGTTAATGTGCCATAACGTCAATAAGTAGGTACAATATCACTACTCCACATACAAAATCAAACAGACAAACGAATACCTATCTACTTAATATCGCGCCAAAATTGACTTTCTGCAATACATAGTAGGTACAAATGCACATAGTAGAAGGCAATAAATAAAAGATGAGGCCACTTTTAAGATTTAAGGACTAAGTACATATTTAGTAATTAGGTATAGCTCTATTAGTGGTTTTAAATTTTTGAAGAAACGATGCGTATTGACACAAAATAAATTTTCTTCGTATTTCTCACGGTGGTTCAAAACAGAACAAGAACGGTTCCTATATAAAATGAAAGAATGTTTTGATAAGATGCTGAAAGGCCGAGGGCGCGACCTGCGTGGGGGGATTTCGCCCGCGCCAACGAGCGTGCGGCCCCCGGCAATGCAGCCGCCGCGCACGCCGCTCCCGCAGCGACCGCTGGTGAAGCCCGAGCCCGACTACGAGGTGGTGGAGTTCCCCTCCGACCAGTATGTCAACGCCAAACTGCAGCCGCCGCCACCACCTCCACCTCGTCCGCCTACAGGTCAGTGCCATTCATCAAAAGTTTCGTCGAGATCTCGCCCGAGCCGACGACCGTGCGACCCGCAGCGATACAGCCCCTGCACATCGCTCCCCCGCAGCGGCCGCTGATGAAGCCTGAGCCTGACTACAAGGTGGTGGAGTTGTCTACGACCAGTAGGTAGGTATGTCAATGCTAAACTGCAGCCGCCGCCGCCGCCACCCCCCGCCCGCCTACAGGTTAGTGCCATTCATAAAAGTTTCAAGTAGTGTCACAGCTAGTACAAAAACAGTATGACTTCCAAAAAGGAGGATGTTCTACATTCGTCTGAATGTTTTCTTTGTGTCATCGATATTTTCGCCGATTTAAAAAAATTTTTTTTAGTTCGTAAGGGTAGATCTACTCCCGAGTTGATCCCATTTAAATTAGAAACATCGGGTGAGCGGTTTTAAAAAAATCTAAGTAAAGACAATAATGTACTTATCTATTGTACTTATACAAATGATTCGAGCGAACTATTCGAATTTTGTAAACGATCGGTGCCATTTTTTGCGAAAAAAAACGGCTCCGTCAATTTCGATTAAATTTAAATTGGCCAACCTATATACCCTTTCGAACTAAAAAAGATTTTTTTTGGATTCAGTTTACAATTGGCGAAAATATCGATGAACATAGAACCTCTTCCTTTTTGGAAGTTGAAAATAGTTTTTCAGTGCATTATAAGAAATGCCACACTTTTGGGAAACCGCAGATAGTTTAGGTTGGCTTTATGGTGTCGCAGGTCACCCGGCGCAGGCGGGCGCGTCGTGCGGGCTGTGTGGCGGCGGAGGCGCGCGCGTGCGCTGCGCTGAGTGCGGCCGCCGCGCGCTCTGCGCTTCCTGCGACGACATGTACCACCGACACCCCAAGCGCAGGCACCATCAGCGACAGGTAACTCCACCGTCGCTCGGCTTCTTAGTAGTTACTGTACTATTCACTTTCCAGTCTTGAACGTCATGGCGCTATACTGTGCCAGCCATTTTAATAGTCCATTGATGAACGTAGGCCTACCCACGAACGGTGATTGTGCAACTCCTGGGCGCACTATCCGAAGTGTGTCCGGTAGAAAGCTGATAGACACACCACCTTACGTCTATGCTGCCATATCCACCTCGCTGGCCCAGTGCGGGTTGGTGGATTTACATCATCTGATACACCATCGAATTTATTCTACGGACGTACGCAGATTGCCTCACAATGTTTCCCTTCACCGAAAAGCCAGTAAGGTGAAATTCATATCGATAGGGATTTGAACTCGATCACGATTGTAGGGCGGGTGTTGCCACCACTAAACCACCCCAGCTTCTATACAACAATATGGCGCCACTGCTAAATAATTCAACACAGAGCACAATTACCTACCATCACTATAATGATAAGAACACAATACTCGCTAAGAATGCAATTATATTTAATAAAAATACTTCGACTCTTTAGTAAGCCTCTCTTAAAGTTGTTTTCAATTTGGATAATTTTTTCTCTTTTGTAAAACACAATTATTATAGGTATGCATGTTGTGTTTGCTCTAAGAAGGTTGATCAGCTTCACAAGTAAATTATTAAGAATTAAGTTGTAAAAATATGTATGTACTGCATCAACCCGTTTGCAAATCTATTAATAAAAAAAAAACTATCCACCTATGTACTTATTAGTGTTTATAGTGTAACAGGTGAAAAGTACAAAAATAAAAGTGACAACATTCTTGCACACAATAAAGGTACGTGATGCGTCACGTAATGGATTAGTAGATGGTGTCCAAACAGTTTATAATGCACTTACCACACGTGTCTAAACTACTATATTTTGGCCGATCGCCAGGCTTGTGAATTCAAACAATCGAACAGATAAAACCTGTTTGACGAAAAATCTATACGAGTTTTCTAAAGTGAAGAATAATTTCATAGGTGTATTCTCGTACGTGCAAAGAAAACTAATATAGGAATATAGGAATTAGAATAGGAAAGAAATATAGGAATATAGGTATTATAGGCCGAATCATACATATTGGCGGCTCTGATGTTAGCTACAAACTGCGGATAACCCAATCCTAACTGAAGCTCACTTAATAGCTGCGTGAGGATTGGTTCTTCCGCCGTATCCGTTGTAGCTAACAACACAGCCGCCAAGTAGTATGATTCGAACTATACCTACTGTAAAATTATTGCCGTGGTGGAATTCCGATGCAAGCAAACTGGAATAATTTGTTTTCCAGGCGTTGTCTCCGTCTCAGTTGTCGGAAGATAGACCGCCGCTACCTCCAAAGACGGTGGCCCCTCCCGTACCACCTCCTCGAAGGCATAAGGTTGGTGCAGCTACTGAATTATATTTCAATAACCATGTTCTATATCTATAACCCATAAATCGTTATATTCTTTTGGAGTCTTTCGTTATGATGAATACCTTTTGCAAACGGAAAATTAAATTATATTGTACCTAACAAATAAAAATAAAATGTGTCATTCAAACCACGCTAACATTGTAGCGGTTGCATCTCGGCTTCAAAGACTTTCAAAGTCCCAACGTCGAACATTGACTATAATTCAAAAATCTTTAAAACTGTTTGTTATCAAAACAACAAAGCTGCAAAAACGAAACATTTCCAGCTGAGCGCCAGTCCAAAGCCTGCAACTCCACTGCTAGACCAGCGGCAGACGCTCGTTCACCCATCGCTAGCGATGCGCCAACAGCACCCGTTCGGCCAGCCGCAGCCGCTGCCGCCCCACATCCAGGCCAAGATAGCGCCTCCTGCTGGGAACATCGGCAGCATGCCGTTCCTGAACACGATGCCGCACCCGGCCGCGCCCGTGCACCCCCAGCACCCACAGATGCAGTCCAATACGTTGGGCCACCTCAACTCCGCGTGGAACAAGCCGCGCGGATCTTTACAAGGGTTCAATATGCCACAAATGGTACGACATTTATAAATTCATAATAATAAAAAAAGAAAACCTGGTAGTCCAGCAGCCCTCTCCAATGATCTTAAAGTGATTAATAACAGGCTGAATCTTCGTGGGCAGGTTAAGTTCGACGAAATGCCCAAATTAATCTTATAAAAAAAATCTCGATCCAGACACGAGTAGGTACTTAGCTAAAGTACTGCGCAGGTACTAAACATGTCGATTTGGTGGGGTGTCGATATTGTTACAATAACAGTAAGTTTTTTTATTTTAATATCGAGGTAAATGGACACTTTAAGATCACAGGAGAGGGCTGCTGGACTATATCACAAAGGTCTTAAAATTATTCATCTCGTGCGTTTCCGCGTGTCTGAATAAGCCCTAAGACTAAATAGGTTGTAAGCGTGCGATAAATGCAATACTTACACACACAACACCTAAGTACTTTCCCTGAGTCATTTTGAAAATATTTCCGTCACAAAAGTTTTACCGCTATCTATCAGCAGGCAAATAACGAAGTGTGGGAGAATCCCGGTTTGGGAGGAGGCGTGCAGGGCTGGTCGCGGCCGCTGCGGCGCGGCGCGTCCACGCTGGAGCTGGGCGGCGCGGGCGCGGGCGTGAACCACGCGTGCAGCGGCTGCGCTCACTGCGCGCCCATGGGCTGGCGGTACGGCTCGTGCGCCAGCCTCGACCACCCGTGGGCCGGCGGCGGCTGGCCCGCGCCCGCGCCCTGCTGCGCGCCGCACCCGCACCTCGCGCCGCACCATCCGCACCACATGGCGCCGCACACGCCGCAGCCATACCGTAGAGGTGACTGGATACTTCTGTACATACACTGCGGGTTTTGTAATGATAACCCCTCCAGAACATAACCTAGCCAGCTTGTGATAACGGAGCACAAAGTACCCCATGCAAGACTTCAGTGCAGGATCTGTCGCCCCGACGCCGATTAAGAATACACTGTAGGTGTAGTTACGTGTGTAGGTATTGCCCGAATCATACAAATCGGCGGATGTGGAGTTAACTACAAGCTGCGCCATATCCAATCCTGACAGAAGCTCACATCGTTGCTTGAGTTTCGCGTTTTAGTTTTAGTGAAATGATGTCAAATTGATTTCATAGAACACTTAACACGCTGCCGCGTGTCTAGATACCAAGAAAGCCAAGCCAAGTCAAATGTTGAGCTTGAATTATATATATCCCAAGTGAAATAATAGCATTTTGTGAATAATTGTCTGTCAAAATTTGAGAATTGATACTAGCTATTATGTACTTAGAAAATAATGTGGTAGCTTCAAGAGACAATAAATTGCAAAATAAACTTATTTTAGAATATTGTATGGTTATGTATATTTTTATATGGTCTGGTAACTAAAATTTTAGAATTTTGTATACAGAACTTGGTATTGAACTTGGCTCTCATTTCACATTTAGGTTTTGATAGGATCATATACTATCAACAGTCCAACATTCCTAGGAGGTACCTACTAGTGTAGTTTTATATCTGCCCCAGATTTTCGATGTGATATATATTTGTGTTATCGTACCTCACAGCTGACAGTCGCACAATGTCCCGCGCGGCGTCCCGCACCGGGTCGCGAGCGGCGTCGCCCGCACAGTCCGTGCGTTCCCGCGCGTCGCGCCGCAACAAGCATCGCACACCTTCACCGCAACTGCCGTCGAGTGACGCCGACTCAGAGAGCGAGAGCGAAGAGGAGCCGCCGGCGCCACGTCGTGGGTCACGCTCCGGGAACACGAGTTTGGCGGCTCGCGAGTCGCTCACCCGTGAACATAGCGCGCGTGAGCCCGCGCCGCGTGACGTTACCGCGCGTGATCCCATTCCTCGTGACCTACCCGCGCGCGAGCCAGCGCCTCGCGAGCCGTCGCCAGTGGAGCCGCCACCACCCGCGCCCGCCGCACCCTGGCACTGCGAGCACTGCACATTCGTGAACGAGCCGGGCGTGCGAGTGTGCGCCATCTGCTGCCGCACGCCGACCGCGCCGCCGCGGGTCGCCGACCTCGCCGACGAGGTGGAACATCTCCACGTCTCGGAATCTCGAGTCGCCTCTCCTACGCCGGCTCGCGTCCGTGAGAGCCCGCGGGGTGAAGTCTCAGGTCAGTATCGAACCTTTACAAGACCTTCTACAGATGAAGATGGATTTGAAAATGTGCACAATCTAAGCGACAATTTTTTATCGGTTAAGCAATTTTCATTTACATCACTACAATAATAACTAAATACTTTATGCTTTTCATATTTTTACAACGACGATTTCATATTCCCAACAGTTGAAAAACCGAAGCGGACCGAGTCGGTGAAATCGAGCCGAGAGCGGACTTCCACAGGTTGCGGGCCGTCGCCGCCGCGCGAGCGCCGCGCCGCCGAGCCCACCGGCCGCCTCGTCACCCCCACCCGGGAGCAAAATGGCGCAGCGCACGACTCTCGCACGAGACACGACATGGCCGTGGGACCGTCGCCCCCGAAAGACCTCCGGAATACTGTTTCACAACCCTCCCCTCTTAGGGAAGCTAATAAAACTGTCCGCGTTTCTCCGTACCGGGAGACTAAGGAAGCGCCGAAAGCTCCTCAGCGTCACAGCGTGTCAGTGGGGCCGTCCCCGCCGCGACACAACGTGTCAGTGGGCCCGTCTCCACCGAGGCACAACGTGTCGGTGGGTCCGTCTCCCCCGCGACACAGCGTGTCGGTGGGGTCGTCTCCGCCGCGGCTCGCCGTGTCGTCGGGCCCGTCCCCGCCGCCGGAGCGCGCGCCGCGTGAACTTGTCCCGTCGAATGCAAATTTTCAAAAAAAGTCCGCTGGGACGTCGCCGCCGCCCGACGTCCGAGCGGGGAGCCGCTCGCCGGCTCCGACTATGAGAACTAAGGTCTCCAACACCGGCACCTCGCCGCCGCCCCAGAGCATATCCACACAGGTGCGATCATTTCGTAATACATAGATGCATTTCGTAATACGTCATTTCAATACCCATAGAATTATGTACCTACACACATGCACAACGTTCAAAACAAAGAAATAATTAAAATTAAGACGACACGTTTTTTTAAATAGCATCGTATATTTTCAAGATTAATAAGAGCAGCGTGTTGAGAGTGTAATATAAAGTACTATAATCTTCGACAGACGTACGGAGAAGAGAGTCCGTGGGAGCGCGGCGGCGGCGCGGCGCGGTCTCGGCGGCGGCTGCGAGACGACGCGCGCCGCGAGCGCTCGCAGAGCCGACACTCGCTGTCTAGCGACACACGGGTGAGCAGACGTGCCTTACCTACACCCTCTACAGACTTGCGCAGACGCGCGGCGGCGGCGAGATTGAATCTTTTTAAAAAAAAACACCTTTGTTAACATGAGTTTTAATGAATTATTCGTTTCCAGGAGAGCGAGCGCAGCGTGCGCACGGTGGGCGCGGGGTGGGAGTGGCGCGAGCGCGGCGCCAGCCCGCCGGGCGAGTGGGGCGGGCGGCTCGCGCGCCGCGCCTCGCACCTCGACCTGCGCCGCCGCTCGCAGCGCCGCGCCAGCTTCTACGGCTCCGAGGTGACGTTATTGACACGAGCCATGCTCGACAATATACACGACAATTTACAGAAGCGTTTTAATGGGGAGAGAGCCTCTCTATATACAGGGTTACTGGTTATTGAACCTATTCCTTCTAGTAGCTTATAGGGGGCGCTATTATCAACTAATTTGACCACATATACCCCTATCCAAAAGTTAACCATTTCCGAGAAAAAAATTATTAAAGTATTTTTTAAATTTTATCGATGTAAGGTGACTTAAAGGTTATAAAAAAAAAATTAGACGGTTTTGAACAATCATTTATTTATTTTTACTTAACAGAGACATAAGGCTATCATTATGAGTAACAAAAACTGAACTAGGTATCCACTTTAAATAATTACCACAGGAAAACATCAAGAAAATCTAATTATCATTATTAATTAGTTAATAATTTTAATAATTTTTTTCTCGGAAATGGTTAACTTTTGGATAGGGGTATATGTGGTCAAATTAGTTGATAATAGCGCCCCCTATAAGCTACTAGAAGGAATAGGTTCAATAACCAGTAACCCTGTATAGAGAGCCCTAGCTCTACAGAAGCGGTTTAATGGGGAGAGAGCCTCTCTTTTCAGCAAGCACTTTATTCTCCTCACCTCATATTGCAACATCCGCTGTTTGCGATCGGCGAAGATATCCCAAACGTGAACAATAATAGCTAATAATACAACTACATAATCGCGCGCGCTCCATTGTAACCTGGCTCCATAGGCACATCCTACTTTGCCTTAGGAATAATTCGCCGCTGACAGTCTAGCTATACACACTCACACTCTAAAGTATTTAGTAAGGAAGATGTTATAATGTACAGGCGACGTCACCGGAGCCGCGGCAAGGCCGCGCGGCCTCGGTGGAGGCGCTGGCGGGCGGCCGCCGCGGCCTGGAGCTGGCGCGCCTGCTCGCCGACGCCGAGCGTCTCGGATACGATGCAGCCGAGGTAACCTCATGCTCATCTGTTCATTCGTTTTATTTGCTATAGGTATAAAACTGTGAGTTTGTGGGGTATTAAAGGCCTTATCACACGATTCGCGGACCGCTATCATTTTTTTTTTATAATATACGTGATCAAAGAATAAATGTATATGTATCAGCCTTTCCAATAGTCCACTGCAGGACGTAGGCCCACCCACGAAGGGTGATAGAGCCAAATCCTCCACGCTGGCCTAGTGCGGGTTGGTGGATTCACTTACGCCATCAAATTTCTTCAATTGAAAACATCGTGAGGCAACCTGCATGAAGTACGCAGGTTGCCTCATGTTGTCCTTCACCGAAAAGCCAGTGGTATGAAATTCCGTACGTAAATTCCAAAGAACTCACTACGTCGCACTACTCGCATTCCTGTGAAAACTCTGTAGTCATTGGACGTTTCTGGCGCGTACGAGTGTGAGTTTAGTATAACTATTCCACCATAAGCATATGTGGTGCAGGTGCAAGTGGCGCTGGGCGCTCGGCCCGAGGCGCCGCTGGACTGGCTGCGCGCGCGCTGGGCGGGGCTGGCGGGCGCGGTGCGCGGCGCGGCGGCCCGCCTGGCGCCGCACGCGCCGCTGTCGGAGCGCGAGGCGCGCGCCGCGCTCGCCCGCCACCGCGGCGCCGTCTGGCCCGCCGTCACCGAGTGCGTCGACGCGCTTCGCATGCAGGTATAGTGACCTACTCCTACCTAGGTGCGTTCGAGTACATCGATGCTTGGCCACTTCGCGAGGTTTTCTGCACTGAACATAGATAACACTTTATTGTACACAAAAAAAAATGTAAGACGAACAGTAATACAAGAAATACTTATGTTAGTGTAACACAAGGCTGCCTTATAGCTGGACTGGAAGCGATAACCCGCACGGAACAGAAAGATCTTAAAATATTTTAATTCAAAATTTTCAGTCGTATTTTTACTGACGATTACTTTTTACGATACATTTTAATTAAATCTGGAGAGCTTTCAGTAGGTGATTCACTTCTGTGTTATCCAATCATACGTTCATAAGGAAAACATCGCAATGAAACTTTTTCGTAATTTACCTCGTAGGAAAGACGTTAGCCATTACTGGCACATATCACAACGGTATTGAAGCAGCGAGAGTATAGCATGACATTTGTCGGCAGGGTGAGGCGGGGCGCGTGAGCTCGGCGGCGCGCGTGCGCGGGCGCGTGTGGGGCTCGCCGGCGGGCGCGGACGACGACGCGGCCGCTCCCCGCGCGCGCGGTAACCCACACACCCGTTTACCTTGACTCGCCGCCGCAGCCCGTCGTCCGCATAACGTTCGCGTTTCCCTTTCAGCGGAATACTACAGCTCGGACGAGCTGGATCCGCCGCCGGACCCGTACGAGGAGTGGGACGAGATGCGTCGCCGCGACTCGTGGCCCGAGCCGGCCCGCCGCGACTCGTGGCCCGAGCGCGCCCCGCTGCCCGACGACGGCGCCCTCCTGCGGGAGCTGCTGGCGCCTGAGCGGGCCTTCCTCGACCTGCCGGCGGCCTACGATCTCATGCAGTCCGAGAACGACTTCATCGACGCCTACAACGCCCTCACAAGAGCGAGCCCGCTTCCCAACCTCCCCGTCGATACCGCTCGGACCGTCGAAATGGATCACGATTATTCGCGAAGGGGCGATGAGATGCGAAGCGGCACAAAAGTAAACGAAAACTTTAGTAAAACACGAACCCGAAATGAAGCAGATCGACGTAAAACTGAAAATAAACCTGTAGAAAATAATTTGAAAGCTACTTCCCCTAAAATTAATCTTAACAAACAGGAGCCCAAAAAAGCCAAAATTAAAATTTTAAAGTCCGAAAATCTAAATTATTTTAGTCCAATGAACAAAAACGAGCATAAAGAAATTGTACCTCCCAGAATTGTAGCAAATGAAAGAATTGAGATAAAATCTCCGACGCAAAATTTACAAATGGAGCAAATAAAGCATGCCGAAGAAAAATCGAGTAATCTGAACGACATCGTTGATGACACTCAAAGATTAATCCAGCAGATGAAGGATGAGATCAATTCTGATATAACTTCACTCGATGAGGGACACGTGCAAACGTCGCAAAGCGAACACGAGTCGAGTTCGAATGACGAACGAGAGGAATCCAGCTACAGTGACACCGAGGAAGAGACTGATAACATGTCATCGGACGAAAAACAGACGTCCAGCGAAGGAGAATATGAAGAACAAGAAACTGAAGAGAATTCCAAAAGTATCGCAACATTCCCAAACAGAACTAGTTCTGAAGACAATGAACAGTTTGAAGAAGCGTTAGACAATCTAGATAATCAGATTGAAGATGTAAAACATGCGAACATTGAGATTTTGGATTCCATAGCTCGTAGTTTGCAAGAAGAACATACAATAATTGTAGAAATAAACGACCCCGTTGAGTCTTTTACGACAAAAGAAGAAGTTAATAGAACAAAGTTAAAGGCTAGTAAAAAACAAGATTCAAATAATAATAAATTGTTTGTAGCCGTCAATTCATTTGATCAAATCTATGCCGAACTTAATACTTCCATTAGCAGCGTTGAAGAAATTCAACAACCAGAACCTGTTCAACCACTCACAGCAAAAGATATCACAGAGATTCCTCTTGTAACTGAAGTTATTGAACCCAAGGTCTTGCTCACCAAATATGCTATCAATGAGCTGACGTTAAAAATGGATATGCCTGTAAAACTGTTAATTTCAGAACTCGTCGACCCGGTATTTAATGGTGTCATAGAGACAATTGAAAAATATGACGAATCTGAAGAAGAAAATCTATCAGAAGCAGAAACTACACAATTAGAAATAACAACTATAGAATTAGCTAGTACAGTTAACAATGAAGATTCAGACGATAACGTATCAGAAACTGAAACCGTTCAATCAGTAATAGCAACTAAAGGAATAGCTAGTACAGTTAGTAACGAAAATAAAGAAATATCTAGTACAGTTAGTAACGAAAATTTTACCAACGGACGAAGTCACTCAAAATCTTCATCCCCGTCCAATGACTCAGAATCGAGCCAAAATGATGATGTAGTAGATACAATTAATTCTGTAGACGTAGTTACAACTATGGAAACAATCGAGATCAAAATTGAAGATCCGCTTCCAGTCGACAATAAAGATCCTATCATAGAACCTACTCGTAGTGAACACAATACACCGCGTAACAGCGTAGAAAAAGTAGTAGAAACCCCGCCAAAAAATGAAATCACTATTACAAAAACAGTGACTGTAAAATCCAATATACCAAAGCCCATAAAAACAACACCAAACATAAAAGCAAAAGTAGATAAACTAGCTCCGAAATTATTAGTATCCAAAGTGCCGGTACGCCGCGCTTCACTCAAACAATACCCGGCGCCCGCACCCCCAAAAGCGCACTTCGGTAACGTACAAAGCGGACACGTGAAACAGTTGCAATCAAAAATATTCAACGACACGACGCCTATAAAATTGCAAAAGCCGGTGACGATTGACGTGAAACCTTCGACTTCAACAGCTACGCTTACAAAGAAGAAGCCGGCGCCTCCGCCACCGACAAAGGCAGAGCAGAGACAGGTGAAGCAGATAACGCCAGAAGCGTCGCCACCGAAGGAGAAACGAAATTACTTTAGAGAGACTTGTCGTACGGAAGACGAATGGACTGAAAGTGACTCTGAGGATTCGCAGGCGCAAATCGTGCGACCAACGGAGATCAAGGAAGAAGAACCTCAAGCTTCGCCGTCGCCGCCGCCACCGCCCACGGTGCGCCGTGTGTCGGGCCAGATCATCGACCTCGCTACCGTACAACTGCCTGAAGGATCACCAGAGGTAACGTGTGCCCTGTTTTTTCATTTGTGGTTTGAATTATTTTTTTCAATTAAACGCAGTTCCAACATTTAACTACTCGTATACATGTATTTAGCGAAATTATTCAATTACTTTTAATGTTCGTTTAGGAAATCCCTAATGTTACGAGGTAGATATCTTTATTAAGGTGACGCTTAAATCTTTATGGGTGACGCATTGATAAACTATTGTTTCAAATTCGAGTACCGCGCCCCTTCACTCGGACAAATTTTACGCGATCGCGCTCGACAGGATCGCGCCAGAGCGGCAGTGAGTTTCTAATTAATTACTCATAATGTACACATTAGAAAAAATAACTTCTCGGTCTGTAAAATAGGCTATTTTTTTCGTAAAAAATAATGGGGTTGAAAATGATATTGGTTGTTGTTGTTGATAATTCTTAGCATTCGAATTATTAAACTTTTTTTTGGTGAGTTTGTAAGTTTTTTTTAATAAAGCCGGTTACTTTTCAAAATTTTGTCTGGTTCACAAAATTTTTAAAAATGTTCCCCTTATCTATGATATTTCTAAATTTGAATCAAAATCATTCGTCCTCTCACATCGCGCATTCAAAAGTACTCGTTTTCGTGTTTCTCGGCCCGATGCCTCATCTTAAGGATTGCGTCGAATGTATCTTACCTACTTTCAATCCTATTGTATATGTACCAAGGAGAGCTATGTCATCCTAAAGCTGAAATCTGTGGATGAAATGATAAAGATAATTGGATCAAATGACTACATTATTTTTATTTTCTATGCAAAGGTTGTGTCACCCTAGAATATGAGTTTGGCGTTTATATTTATTTGTTAAAGTAAAGTAAATTTTTATTGCTTGTTCGGAGCACGTTCGGAGTGGCCGAGGTGTGGCATTAGGCAGTCAGACAGAAGTATAATATAGTACAGAGATGTTGATGTGTGCGCAGCGTCAGGCACGCATGCTGCTGGCTGGCGGCGCGCTGGAGACGTGGGAGCAGGCGCGGCTGGCCGTGGAGCTGGTGGGGCGCGGCGCCGCGCCGCCCGCCGCGCTGCTGGCCGCGCTCGACTGCGCCGACCTGCGCGCCGCGCTCGCCTACCTGCACCAGGAGTGCGAGCTGTGCGCCACGCGCGACCTGCCCGAGCACGAGGTACTTACATCACTAGTCTCTCCCAAGCAACCTGTTTAGCCTAACTAACTAGTCTCTTTCACGCGACTCGACCGACCACGAGGTAATCACCGCTCGCTAGCCCCTCCCGCGCGACCTGTCCGAGCACTAGGCACCAGGCGTGCCCTCCACCAGCTACGTCCGTGGCTCAGAGTGTTATTGTTTGCAGATGGTGTCGATGCTGTCGTGCACGCACCGGTGCTGCCGCGAGTGCGCGCGCGTGTACTTCACGGTGCAGGTGACGGAGCGGTCGGTGGCGGACTGCGTGTGCCCCTACTGCAAGCTGCCCGAGCTGGAGGCGCTGCCCGAGGACGCCTGGCTCGATTACTTCGCGCATCTTGATATACAGCTCAAGGCGCTGCTCGAGCCGCCCGTGCACGAGCTCTTCCAGAGGAAGGTCAGAATTGCCTCTATACCTAATAAGCTACAAACTATCTCTTACTTATGCAATGTGTTTGGAGACCTTAGGCCTCAAGTACTTCGCGCATCTCTCAAGTACATTTTATAGAGTAATTCCTTTTTAGGGTTCCATACCCAAAGGGAAAAACGGGATCCTATTACTAAGACTTCGATGTCCGTCTGTCTGTCTGTCACCGGGCTGTATCTCATGAACCATGATAGCTAGGCAGCTGAAATTTTCACAGATGATGTATTTCTAAAAAGAGAATAAAATAAATATTAAAGGGGGGCTCCCATACAACAAACCTGAATTTTGACGTTTTTCGCTCTATATTAATAATGGTAACAGATGCTTGAAATTTTCACAGAATATTTAGTTTTATATTCACTTCAAAAATAAATAATAAAATAAAAATTTAAGGGGGGGCTCCCATACAGTACGGAACCCTTCGTGCGCGAGTCCGACTCGTACTTGGCCGATTATTTAATGGAACAGCACAATTTAAACTAAATATAAATTAAAAATGATAGAGCTCCGGTATAGTACTTGCAGTACATATTTTCATACTCGTACCTTCAATGTAAATAAACGATGATGCATCTCCTCGCGGAGTTGCAGTGGCAAAGTACTGGGAAAATATGGCAAACTTGTGATTTTTTATAAAAATACATTTATTATTATAGGCCAAATCATACAAGTCGGCGGATGTGAAGTTTGCTACAGGCTGCGCAATATCCAATCCTGACTGAAAGTTACATAGCTGCGTGTTAATTGGGTTATACGCAGCTTGTAGCTAACTTCTCATCCGCCGACTTGTATGATTCGGCTTATAGGTATGTCATTGCAATCTTCTCCATATTTTAATTGGATTTTCGAAGAAAGAAATTAAAATTAATATGAAGAAAAAGAAGAAGTAAAACCAGTGAGATGGAATAGAAGTTACAATTTTATTTTATTTTTTTAGTTACGGGACCGCACCTTGGCCCGCGACCCCAACTTCAGGTGGTGCGTGGAGTGCTCGTCCGGTTTCTTCGTGCATCCGAAGCAAAAGAAAATTCGCTGCCCCGAGTGCCGCTCGGTCACTTGCGCTTCTTGTAGGAAACCGGTGAGTAGAATTAGCACTGGTTCCCGATACCCTTATATACTTAATATACGAGTATGCTATATGAATGTACTCTGTCAAGCCAATCGATCAGCTTTGTTGCTGAATTAGATCAAATTGCGTTGCGTTTGGACAAATCTGATTAGATCTATCCAAACGCAATGCATGGCATAGAGACTGGATATTGAACCTCGTACATAAAATATTCTGTACTTACAGAAAAACCGAAATCTTAGAAATAGAATGACTAACCACCAATATTGCAAAATACTGCGGAATTTTACTACTACCGCTTCGTATCCTGTTGCATGTAACGATCTATATCAAGCGTGAATTGCATTAGATCGAGATGTAATGTTGTGGCATCATCATCCCATCTCTAAGCGTGATGAGAATTGGCCTCGAGGAAAGCTCTCCTCTGCCATAAAATATTGTATTATGTATAACCTAAGTCTCTGCTAAGGCTGGGCCCCAGGGGTTATAACTCCTTAGGAATTTGTTTTGCCGCTGGTGGTAATTCCTACTTTATGCAAGTATCCTCTCCGCGGAGTTGTGGTCTGAGAAGATCTTGATCAGTGTAAATGTTGTGGTGTTACAGTGGAGCAGCAACCACGAAGGGCTGAGCTGCGAGCAGTACGCGGCGTGGGTGGAGGACAACGACCCCGAGCGCGCCGTGGCCGCCGTGCAGCAGCACCTGCGCGACAACGGGCTCGAGTGCCCGCGCTGCCGGTTCAAGTACTCGCTCTCCAGGTAACGTATATCATAACAACCACGAGGGCTGAGCTGCGAGCAGTACGCGGCGTGGGTGGAGGACAACGACCCCGAGCGCGCCGTGGCCGCCGTGCAGCAGCACCTGCGCGACAACGGGCTCGAGTGCCCGCGCTGCCGGTTCAAGTACTCGCTCTCCAGGTAACGTATATCATAACAACCACGAGGGCTGAGCTGCGAGCAGTACGCGGCGTGGGTGGAGGACAACGACCCCGAGCGCGCCGTGGCCGCCGTGCAGCAGCACCTGCGCGACAACGGGCTCGAGTGCCCGCGCTGCCGGTTCAAGTACTCGCTCTCCAGGTAACGTATATCATAACAACCACGAGGGCTGAGCTGCGAGCAGTACGCGGCGTGGGTGGAGGACAACGACCCCGAGCGCGCCGTGGCCGCCGTGCAGCAGCACCTGCGCGACAACGGGCTCGAGTGCCCGCGCTGCCGGTTCAAGTACTCGCTCTCCAGGTAACGTATATCATAACAACCACGAGGGCTGAGCTGCGAGCAGTACGCGGCGTGGGTGGAGGACAACGACCCCGAGCGCGCCGTGGCCGCCGTGCAGCAGCACCTGCGCGACAACGGGCTCGAGTGCCCGCGCTGCCGGTTCAAGTACTCGCTCTCCAGGTAACGTATATCATAACAACCACGAGGGCTGAGCTGCGAGCAGTACGCGGCGTGGGTGGAGGACAACGACCCCGAGCGCGCCGTGGCCGCCGTGCAGCAGCACCTGCGCGACAACGGGCTCGAGTGCCCGCGCTGCCGGTTCAAGTACTCGCTCTCCAGGTAACGTATATCATAACAACCACGAGGGCTGACCTGTTTCAGTCCCCCTTTGTCGTCTCATGGTCTCATCAGCGAAGGCGGCTTTATAACGCTAGCAATATAATGACTTAAATGTCAGTGGATGAATTTGAGTTGTATTTAGATGTTTTTGTCCGTATCCACTGGAAATAACAGTGTACAACACAGTGTATAGTTGAACAACTCCAGCAGAATAACGCTTTCAGTGCCAATTGAAACGCAACCTCTTATACTTACGAATGTCATTAAAACCTGTACTCATCTACGGGTAGGTAACAGTGTATAGTTGAACAACTCCAGCAGAATCACGCTTTCAGTGCAAATCGAAACGCAACCTCTTACTTACGAATTTCATTAAAACCTGTAGGTACTCGACTACGGGTAGGAGTCTAGTTACGTTACCGAGAGACGGGTAATTATTGTTCATATTTTTAACTCCCTCAGCTTCATTATATAGTAAAACATATATCTCAGAAGCAGAACTCTTTATTAAACACTCCACTTATTCTAGTACTCACATTAAAAATCACCAAGTCCACAGACAGTAACGCACTCTGCGTCACCTTCACAAATCGTACCGATGCCTGCTACGAATGTACGACCAATCGCTGTCGCTGCTCCCAACCGAATGTCCTCATACCTGCCAACCATCATGGCGGGCGACAGACTCATAGACAATCTATCGTTAAAAAACCCGATGAACGATTCAACTCGATTCGAAACCTAACACTCGACCATTCTGACCTCGCGCATGTCCTCATGCACAGGATTAGAACGCTCGTGTATAACCTAACGCTCGGTTGCAGCAGGCATCAGAACTAGATTCATTAATCAATAACAAAATTAATAAAGAAAACATTAAACAACATCATTGATACAAAACATAATTGATAATTTACTACAGTTTAACAACGAATAATTTCATTCAATGTACATTGCAGAGGCTAATTAATGATAGAAATATATATATATATTATAAGCCAAATAAATAACAACGTTATGATCTATCGTTCTAAGTGTCTATCTATTAACCATTGCGCGGTTACAGTAAATTATATCTAGATGTTCCAGTCTAATGGTGTTTGTGAATCATTCCTTCTCACAAACAACATATTTGGCGTCCGTGAACCCTTCCTTCTCATGAACGCCAATCACTTATAACTATATGTGTCTGTGAACCCTTCCTTCTCACAGACACTATATTGATGTCCATGAACCCTTCTTTCTCATGGACACCACTCACTTACATCTATCGGTGCCTTGAACCTTCCCTTCTCAAATACACCGCATTGACATAGTATTCTGATTTACTGTGATACAATCTCGCTTAACAAATCAATAAATAATTAATAATTTACGATAAATAATAATAGATAATAAATTACAATAATACATCAATTTATATAATTGGTAACCAAAATCATAATTGTCGTCTAATGTTTATTTGATAATCTATGTTATTCGTCATCACAATTGTCGATGGGTGGTAGTCTGAACCTAGGCTGCCCTCTATCAAAAGGTTGAGGGATATCCCTATTGCACATCAAAAACTGAAGCAATTGGTCGGGTTGAGTACAACGAAGGGCGTTAGCGCTAGATCTAAGAGTTCTATCGCTCAGGCCGTGTATTATGCAGTCAACTGCTTTTTTGCCTTCGATGTCACATTGATTCAACAAGGCTAATTTTTCATAATAATACACTTCGAGCGATTCATTGGTTCGGGTTTTCCGTTTCAGCATATCTTCCAAGGACTGGCCGAAATTTTGTTCATAGGGAAATGCATTAAGTAGTTTTTGCTGCCACTCTTGCCACGTATACAGTATAGTGTTTAAGCTCTCAAACCACGTTTTCGCCAGTCCTTGTAACTTCTGCATAGCAAAATGTATAGTAACCTTTTCATCCCAACCGTAGACCGCGGCGCACTCGTTTACCTTTTTAAGCCAAATGTCAATTCGTTGCGTTTTTGAGGAAGGATCGAAATCAGGAATTATGTTCTTGTGATGCATATTACTAGTTGGTAACGAGTTCGCCACGGGCGATGACTGGGATTTTAGTTGTGTTATGGAATTAAGTAAATTAGCAATATCTCCGGAAGTAAATAGCGAGCTTTCTAACCTGTCGCTCTGTACTCTGTCGCGCGCCCTGCTCGGCGTCCGCACTCGACTCCGACTGCGGCTCCGAAGAACGCTGCGTTCACGTTGGTGACGATCAACGACAGCGCTGCGCTCACGGCGCGCGTCCCCACCACGTGACTCGCCGATGCTCCGTCGAGTTCTGCTGCGACCACGGCGGATTTCATCCTCCAACAAGCGCGCCCGAGCGCGTTCGCGCTCAAGTTCACGCTCCAGCTCTCTTCTAGACTGGCTCCGCTCGCGACCGTCACTACGCAGTCGGCTACGGCTGCGGCGAGCGCTCGTCTCCTGGCGGACACGGCTTCTCGACCTCCGAACCATCTCCGAATTTCTTCGGGATGGTGTTGAGAGCCGCCGTCGCGCCGGGGTTTCATTGCCTTGCGGCATTGCTTCGTATCTCGAAAGAAGAAAATTTGATTAAAAACACGTTATTATCGCAGTCACTCGGTATTTAATCTAAATTCCAAGATATCTCGAAAACGGTGCGTCGCAGCTCGAAAATAAATGCATTTTGCTCCCCCGTAGACACCACAGACCACACGAGGAGCCACATGCCCATATTTTTTTTTATTTTATTTTTTTTATTTTTTATTTTTTTTTTCATTTAGGTAATCTAATTTCTAAGATATCTCGAAAACGATGCCTCGTAGCTCGAAAATAGTTGCATTATGCTCCCCAATAGATGCTACAGACCAAGCGAGGAACCACATGCCGTATTTTTTTTCACATCAAAATAAAGTTAGATTCATTATGTAATCTTATTAATAGAATAGATTAATTCTTGGGAAGCTTGTTGTTAAGTCAATAGTTACCACATTCAATTGTTTTATTTTTTAGCTTTTTATAGTCTGAGTACTACCCACATAAAAAAAAACTAGTTTTTGGTAATGAATCTTATAACGTTCCATGCATTAAGGGTTGATGTTCCTTGCTTTAATAAGCATAGTTGGGCATTAAAGTGGGCTATCCCCACTTCTGAAATATAGTAAAACATATATCTCAGAAGCAGAACTCTTTATTAAACACTCCACTTATTCTAGTACTCACATTAAAAATCACCAAGTCCACAGACAGTAACGCACTCTGCGTCACCTTCACAAATCGTACCGATGCCTGCTACGAATGTACGACCAATCGCTGTCGCTGCTCCCAACCGAATGTCCTCATACCTGCCAACCATCATGGCGGGCGACAGACTCATAGACAATCTATCGTTAAAAAACCCGATGAACGATTCAACTCGATTCGAAACCTAACAATTACATTGTCCTATTTTAGGAAAAAAATCCATTCGTATCGTATAATGTAACCCGTTTTCCAGGGGCGGGTGCATGCACTTCACATGCACGCAATGCAAGTTCGAGTTCTGCTACGGGTGCGGCAAGCCGTTCACGATGGGCGCGCGCTGCGGGCTCAGCGAGTACTGCGCCAAGCTCGGCCTGCACGCGCACCACCCCCGCAACTGCCTCTTCTACCTCCGGGATAAGGAGCCGCACGAGCTACAAACTCTCCTGCAGGTCACTTATCTCTCTTTTGGTGTGGAACGTCTTTAAAATCACACCCAAACAAAAAGATCCCGCAGGGAGAGCTTTTCGATAAAAATACGCGAGTTACGTGCTCCAAGTTCTATTTTCAAAAATTTCGATTTGTCTACCATCGAAACGTTCGTCGCCACTAGTACCATTAACAATTCAATGATGGAACTACTGTTAAAATTTTACAACACTTGTTCCATTTAAAATGGAACTAGAAACGCCGCAATACCCGCTATAGGGTACCAGCTCGCTGCTGTGGAACTTGATTGTGTCTTGTTATGATAGGGTTCGAGGGGCAGGGGAGGGGAGTGTGTAAATACAAAAACTCACTCCTTTAGATGTGTACAAATGTACATTAGATGATATGGAAATAGATTAATATTTATAACATGAGCGTAACCAAGGGGGGGGGATAGTGGCATCCATATTACACGAGCACAGACAGGGTAAACATTTTGAAACGATCAAGAAGGATTATATGTATTGTGTTGATGACCGCAGATGAACAACGTGGAATACGAGACGCAGGCGCCCGAGGGCAGCACGGGCCGCTGCCCCGTCCAGCTGCAGCGCGAGACGCCCGCCGGCCTCGTCGACGGCGTCTGCGGCTGCGAGGCGCCGCCCAACTACGCTGGACTTTGCAAGTAAATTATATGGCATTTATTTTTTTAAATATACTTTTAAAAAAACACGCTCGAATCACTGTCATTACCCCTAGAAAAGTCGTTTGAAAAAAAAAATCCGCCGATTAAAGTGTGTAGGTACCAGACAGAGTTCAAAGGAGTCGGTTACAAGCATACGGGTAAAAACTAGTTAAAAGCGTATTAAATAATGCTCAAACGACCTTGTAGAGAAAAATTGCGATTTTAAAAATAAAGTATGTATAATTTTAGAATTTTTTTTTTTAACTATTGATGCATTTAGAAAAGGTACATTACCTATTATTTGGACACGAAATTTTATGATTTTGTTAAGTAGGACGCTATCTATTTTCGTGAATGTGAAGCCCGGTCTCGATAGGAGGCAAGGCGGGGGGGGGGGGCGGTAGCAATAGGGGCGCGCGCTCTGCGGCACGGTTTCGGGGCGCGGTGGAAGCGGTGAGCGCGGCGTGTGTTGCAGGAACCACTACCTGGAGTACCTGTCGCGGCTGGTGCGCGCGCGGCAGGTGGACCCGCTGCCCGTGCTGGCGGTGGACGACCTGGAGACGCTGGTGCGGCGCGCCGCGCTGCGCCCGCCGCCGCGCCCCTACGGCTCGCTGGAGGGCCTGTACCGACGCGCGCTCCACCAGGTGTGTGTTGTTGCAGGCTGCACTACACCGAGCACCTGGCCGCGCTGGCGCGCCGCCTCGACCCCATCCCCATCATGGACGTGGCCGAGCTGGTGGCCGAGCTGCGGCGGCGCGCGCTGCCGCTGCCCGAGCGCGGGCCCTGGGACACCGACCCCATCTACGCCGGCATGTGCGCTGAGGTACCGCGCTGCGGGCCCGCACCACTCCTCTCCATACCTACTCGACTCACTTTATAAATCTTTTTAGCCGTGTATCGACTATCGAACATGCGCGAGAGCGGCGAGAGGTTCAGGAGCCCAATTTTTGAAACGTTAGAATCATTTCTAACGTTCGCGAGGGATCGCATACTATCCCACTTAGCTTCGTGACCATATACGCATACGAACATCCATTCTAATAGAGCCCCAGAAGAGCTGCTTCACAAAAAGATATTGGGAAATGCAAACTGAGCCCGCTCGCTCACGCAAATCGATACACGGCTTTTGCTTTGCGTAGCGCAACTCGTAAGCTGTTTTCCTATTCCTAGCTCTAAATTGTATTGTCAAAACTCACTTTACAGTTTACGTATAGATAGAATCTACTGGTTTACTCCCAACAGTCCCCACTAAAACGGCCACCACTGGAGAATGTTAGGACAAAGTAATATTTTTAGTGCCAAAGGCCGCCAGTGGGGGTCGTAGGGCCATTACAAATATTGGTCTCAACGTCCCCCACTAAAATTTCGTTTGGAATAATGTTTTTAGGGTGCCGCACCCGAAGGGTAAAAACGGGACCCTAAGACTCCGCTGTCCGTCTGTCTGTCACCAGGCTGTGTCTCATGAACCGTAATAGCTAAAACGTTGAAATTTTTACTGATGACGTATTTCTGTTGCCGATATAACAACAAATACTAAAAATAGAAAAAAATAAATATTTAAAGGGGCTGCCATACAAGAATCCTTAATTTTTAGACGTTTTTCGCTCGATATTAATAACGGTGACAGGTAAATGCTTGAAATATTCACAGAATATTTCGTTAAATATGCAATTTAAAAGTAAACTAATTAATTAAAATAAAATTTATATCTTTTGCTCGATGATAACAACGGCAACAAGAAGATGCTATTTCTGCTATTTTTGCTATTATCTTTAGACCTTCAAAGGTCTGAGGACGATCCAATGCTTTTTATGTAATAGTAGTGTAGTTTTGTTGTAGTTAATAAAGGCACTTTTGCCCGATAAAAAAGATGCTTGAAATGTTAAGTGGTATATTCCTTTCAAAAATAATTGATAAATTACAATATAATATATTAAGGGGGGCTTCCATACCGTGCGGAATACTTCGTGCGCGAGTCCGACTCGCACTTTGCCAATTATTATTATAGTCAATTATGAAGATTTTCACGTCTTTTATGTTTTCTTTTATTTATTGACGTAAAAAACATTACTCCAGACAAATTTTAGTAGGAAATGTTGGGACCAACATTTTTTAATAGCCCAACGACCGCCACTGGCGGTAGTTGGCACTAAAAATAATACTTTATCTTAACGTCCCCTAGCAGTGGCCGTTTTAGTGGGGGTCGTTAGGAGTAAACCCTTAATGAATGGCGTCTGTGAAGTTTGCTGCAAGCTGTGCAAATCCCCACAACTTACCGGCGCTGATATATCAATAGGCACTGCGCAACGACTCGTGTTCATAGACGCCATTAAGTTTGATTCAGCCTATACTCCATTGTAAATGTACACAACACTGCTAATTTTTTTTTATCGTGAAAAGATTCCTATCCTATGATCCGCTTGTGATATTAAGCAAGTGGTCTTCAGTGGAGCTTGCACACAGGCATATACATAAAAAAGTGAAGTTATAAAATGATTATATGCAAGTGCGGTTTCTCTATGTGGCTGTTTACTGTAGACCTGTAATTCTTCTAGAGTTTATCAATAAAATAAACCTCTATTCTGTTTCGTTTCACAGATTGTCAGAGAGAAGATTCCATTGGATTGACTTCGTCATCGGTTGTAACTGATCATTTTACTCGGAAGCTCGGAACATCTGTTAAATATGTCTATTTAAAATATCTAGGCTAAAAATAATCGTACTCACTGAAACATTTATTTATGTTAGCATCTGTAAGAAAAAATATAATAAAATACGTTATTTATCGATTTCTTGGTTTATTTTCTTCATACTTACTTTAATAAAATGTATATACTAGCCATATATTACTTACTGCTATTACTCAGTTGTCACCTCCTGGCGAAATTTTCGTTCATGTGTAAGCGGCCTCGTTGAATATAGTGCCTGTTGGAGCGGATGCGGCTCTCAAGCGAGTCCGGCAAGGCGCGCGCTTCGTGGCGCGAAGACCGTGGGGCGCGCGATGCTGGCTCGCTGTCATCCGCCCGCTGGCGCGCCACTCGCTCCCCCCTCTCCACCTCCCGCTCCGCCCCCGCTTTCGCCATCTCGGCCAACCGAGCCGCTTTTTCTTCCTCACTCAAACCTTGCTTTCTATTCCTCCTATCTTCATTATTTCCCTTCGGGGAGTGATCTCGTCTGTTAGCATCTCTCTTTGAGACATCTCTTTGATGTCTCCTTGGTGAGACATCTCTCTGATCTCTCCTTGGTGATACATCTCTCTGATTTCTTCTTGGTGAGACATCTCTCTGATCTCTCCTTGGTGATACATCTCTCTGATTTCTTCTTGGTGAGACATCTCTCTGATCTCTCCTTGGTGATACATCTTTCTGATTTCTTCTTGGTGAGACATCTCTCTGATCTCTCCTTGGTGATACATCTCTTTGATTTCTTCTTGGTGAGACACCTCTCTGATTTCTTCTTGGTGAGACTTCTCTCTGATCTCTCCTTGGTGAGACATCTCTCTGATCTCTCCTTGGTGAGACATTTCTCTGATCTCTCCTTGGTGAGACATATCTCTGATCTCTCCTTGGTGAAACATCATCTCTTCTTGGTGACAAATCTCTCTGATTCCTCCTTAGAGATGATCCTCTATTTCTGTCTCTTTTATCGCTTCCATTTAATCGTCTATCCTTTGTAGCATCCCTATTTTTATTGTCATATTCTGACCAATATCGGCTATTTGCCTGCACTGACTCCCGGATCTGTCTGTCACTTTTGCCTTCTTCTTTTTGATATCTATTAGAATCTTGCTTAATTTTTTTGCTAGGAGTTTCATCATCGCTATCATCACTATGACGTTTCCTAGACTCCTGTTTCTTATCTTTGTGTGACTTTGACGATGTTTTATCGTTGTCACTCTTAGACGACTTCTTGCCCTTTTTAATGCTGTTATCATCAGAAGAAGAGTCTGTGCCGGAGTCTGAAGATTGTTGGTTCTTTTTTGATTTCTTCTTTTTCTGTTTTCTTTTCTTCTTTTTCTTAGATTTTTCATCATCAGAGGATGAATCGGATGAGTCATCTGAATTTAGGAGACTAGTTAAATCTATTCCTTTTTTACCTGCTAGTGCATTGAGTTTGGCTGCAAGGACATCATCCAAGTCCTTTCCTTTCTTCTTACTTTTTTTCTTAGATTTACTCATTTTGTGTTCCTTTTGTTCCTGTAATTAAACAATTATGTTTTGAAATAAGGATTAACTATGAAGAGTCAAATTATTGTTTAACTGGATTGAACTGTATGACTGAACTGATTGAACTATTAATTAATCACATCCCATTACACCCACCCATCTTAATCGATGGCATATCTGTCTTGCTTTAAATCAAAAACCTCTCCAATCTACCATTTGTCAGTGTTTTAATAAGTTACCTACCAATCTGATTTTGATTTAGAACCCATCACACAATCTACTTGTAAAGAAGAGTCACTCGTCACAAAATCTCAGAAACTACAAGTGCTAGAAATCTCCAATCTTGCATGGGGTTTTCTTTTGGGACATAATTTGGGACGAAATAGGGGTTAAATTTAACAAAATTTCGCTTTAGTCACTAACGTAAAACACCTATGTCCCAAAAGAAACCTCCGTGCAAAACCAGTGTGGCGAAGTTTGTATAGGAGATGCAATTCTTTGGCTCAATTTAGGTGCTTGAATTTGAATTTACATTGGCAATGAATATACGAAATACTCTTACTTGTTCTTGTCTCAATAACTCTGTAAGCTTCTTTCTCTGCAATGGATTATTTAAAAGGGCAGCCCGTGCAGCACGCTCCCTCTCTTTGACTAAAAGTAATGGATCTTCTCTCAGTTTCCGGGCAAGGTCCACTTGAGTATCATCTCCTGTTGACGTCATGCTGGAACCAACAACTCTTCGAGACAAGGCTGGGATGGAATTCTGTGCTTGATTATCATCATTCTTACCAATGGCCTTTCCCAACAAGTAATCTTCTTGTTGGGTATGTTTATCTGGCTTCTGCAAAGACATGACATTAGAAATAAGTTAAAAAAAAAACTAGTTTCAGGATATAGGTCAAAGCTGGCCTGTTAAAAGTGAAAGATTTGTACTTTTTAAATGTTAGTTTGATGTTTCTGAAAAGGTGAGGTTATGGCTGATATGGTAGTAATCGGAAAAGGTTATCACATATTATTGCTCTCACATCATACATCCAATGCAAACGATTGTCACTAGTCGCGCTCGCGCTGTGGCCTCCAAAGTTTCTTTGAGCCAAGTCTTTCAGATGAGCGCGATCCCTTTCTTCTTCTCGCTCTCGTTGTAATTCCATTATTCGTTTCTTCTCCTCGGCTGCGGCCTGCTCTGCTTTCCATACGCGTTCTTGGTTTTTCATAGTATTTGGATGCCATGATTTCTTAGTGTTCTGGAAAACGATGATAGTGAATTAGCAAACTGTATAAAATTATTTTGGCGGATGAAAATATTCACTTCAATATGGGAGAATTTATATGTAATTTGTTTTCTCATCTTACCAAGTCACCTCCGCCCATTTTGCTTTTAGTTCAGTGCAATAACAAGTGCAATTAATTATAACTATACTATTATGTTTTTCATTAACCCAATAAAACCATCACAATACAAACTTTTACACCTTTTACGACCTTTAGATGATATTTAAAGTTCTTAGTTTTTAGAAAAACAAGAAATAGAGAACTATCGGGAGCCAATAATGTACGACCCAGTAATTCACGACATGATAATGTACAGCCTGATATTGTACAGCATGATAATTTGTGTCACTGGCCATGGAATATCAGTCTGTGCAATATTGGGCTGTGAAATACAGGCCGTACATTATCGGCCTGTGTCAATAATGTCCGGCACAGTATTGCACATCCCGATATTGTACGGCCTGATATTTTGTGTCACTGGCCATGGAATATCAGTCTGTGCAATATTGGGCTGTGAAATACAGGCCGTACATTATCGGCCTGTGTCAATAATGTCCGGCACAGTATTGCACAGCCCGATATTGTACGGCCTGATATTTTGTGTCCCTGGACCTTGGTTATTTTATGGCAAGGTATGAGTTCTCTAAGATAATTCGACTCTGTTGGTTAGGTTAGGTTTGAACAGTGACAACAATGCGCGAGCCGAGCGAGCGAAGCGAGCGTGCCGCGGAAGCGGCCGGCGAAGCGCCAGAAACAACCTGTCCTTATTACGAGTTAAGGATATTTTAAAGGTATGCGCGGGAGCCAGAGAAACGAGACGTCAGGGCACACCCGCTCACCAACCTCATGCCCCCCGCGTGCTCCCTGCACCCGTGCTCACCACTACGCCACGCGGTGTCGGCATTGTGCATAATTAGCGAATCACGGCAAATTGTCATCTGTGGCTAACTTCTCATCCGCCGACCTCTGTGGATCTGACAGAAGTCAAAGACAAACCAACCCTTCGTACCAATAATGTACAGCCCGTATTTTGCGACACAATAATGTACAGCATGATATTTTGTGTCCTTTTCTTCGGGACACGTTTTATCATGCTGTACATTATTGGGTCACAAAATGCGGGCTGTACATTATTTGCACGAGGTGATAATGTCCGGCCAGTATTGTACGACACGTATTGTACAGCCTGATAATTGGTGGCATGGGACATGAAATACGGGCCGTGCTTTCCTGCCCGTACAATTTGGTGTCATCAAATAAGTGCTGTACATTATAGGGACTCGAACTATCGACAATCGACAGTAGCGTTGCCAATTGACATGTTGACAATACCCAACAAAGAGAATTTAACCACTACGTTTTAAGACCAAGACCCTAATTCTCTATCACATTCAAATTCCCTAAATCATCGGGGACAAACTATTTTCCAAGTCTCTGCAAATAGTCCGCTTAAAGTTTTTGTAATTGAAATAGGTAATTTTATGCATACTTTACAAGGGGGTGGTCCCAGGCCAAAGACTGGCTCACCAATTAGAGTTGAACCTCCTCAAGACACATCCTGGGGAGGGCGATTCACCACAAATTACTTCGCCACATTGCAATATCGCAGGGACGTTTTATCTCCGGACAAAAAACGCACTACGATGCGCATTCACTACATTCTGTAAGCTTTACGTGAGGCGCGGGGGAGGAGGTGTTCACTGAAGTTTCGACCTGATAGATATGAGAATAATATTGTTAACGGGTGACGGGTAAATGGAGCGGAGCGAGCGAGAACAATGCAGCCCAGTTGCTGATAATCCATTTTTGCCTTCATTGCTTAGTCGCTTAAGTCTAAAACTGAGCAATGAAATGTCTCGTGTCTTGTTCACATGTAGGTAAAATTTTTCTTATACCATGACAGAGAGGTGATGAATTCTTCTCCAATAGCTAAATCCTCCGGGCTTCGAGCAATATCGTAATTGCGTGCAGTTGATTTTTTAGTTTACTTCATATTCCCCGCATTATATTCACATACAATTAATCCCCATACCAAGCCCATATAGAGATTTCCCGCTTTTTGGGGAATTCTCCACAATTCATCAACACTGATCGACAGTTCCTTGACAGTTGTCATTTGATTTAAAATTTTGGAATGTCAATGTCAATTTATCATTTTGTAAAAATGCTACCAGCTCACCGAATACAAAATGTACCAGCTTTAAGCGTCTTTTAGACAGCTGCGGCCTGGATACGATTGCAACCTAGTGTTCGAAGAATCACAAAGCCTGAAAATCAAGATCTGCTCTGTGATTGGTGGAAGATTATTACGTTCACAGTTATTATACCTCTGATATTTGTCGCTGTCTCTGTTTAGTCATTATGCAATTTCAATCAACACGGTATTTACACCAATAAGGAAGTTTATTTTTATTAAATCACACAAAGTCTCCAATAATCTACGGTGTTTCTATTTTTCAATTATGTTCATAAATCCTAACCCACAGCGCGGCTTCTGAGTCTTGTGACGTCACACGCGTAAACCGTCTTGAGGCTTTTCACTTCAGTGACACATTCATAACTCAATGGAGTTATGAATTTTTAAACATGACCGTAATCGTAAAGACGTAAACAAACGTTAATCGTAAGACGGATTTACGCGTGTGACGTCACAAGACTCAGAAGCTGCGCCGTGGGTTAGGCGGGAGCAAGGAAAAAAGGAAATAAAGTGCTTCATTCTGTCCCTGGTATTTTTCGAAGCCACCGCGGATACGTTTTAGGATACCATTGAACTCATCATTATGCTATGATCAACTTTTACCATGGGTCTAACCCCCCAATATTATGAATTAAAAGTCAGCATTTTCATACATTTTGTTGTGACTAAATGAACTTTACATCCAATTTTTTAATTTTTATCAGATGGGAAACTTCCCATATGAAGTTTCGTCACACATATATATTTGACAGTGACAATTAACTTTTATTTAGTACTTTATTTGCAAATTCAAATGGATGCTCCGGGGTGTGCTCCGGGGTATTTATTATGCTATGGCCACATCTGCGCCCTACGGCGAAGTTTTCGTCACTGGGGGCTCATTCATCTAATTCAAACGGTAGTAATTGGTTGTTCACGATTTGAACTACTACCTGAAGCTGGGCACACACGCTGCGATGATCGCATCTATTCATCAGATCAGTCCAGCGAGGTCCTAATATAGTTGCATTGCCAGTAGGTAGTTATTGAGGAATCAAAATGACACCCCTATTTTAATCGAAAAATATTGATTTAACAAAAAAAAATTGGCATCAAAGTTGTAGAAAATCAAATTTTAAACAACTTTTGTTCCTATAACTTCTGCTGAAAAATTGAAATAACACAAGTTATTGAAGAAATGAAATGGTACAACCAACTATTTAAAAAATATCGATCCTACAAAAAGTTGATGGGAATCAAAGTTGTAGAAAATCAAATTTTAAACAACTTTTGTTCCCATCAACTTTTTGTAGGGTCGATCTTTTTTTAAATAGTTAGTTGTACCATTTTGTTTCTTCAATAACTTGTGTTATTTCAATTTTTCAGCAGAAGTTATCGGAATAAAAGTTGTTTAAAATTTGATTTTCTACAACTTTGATTCCCATAAACTTTTTGCAGGATCGATAATTTTTTAAATAGTTGGTTGTACCATTTCATTTCTTCAATAACTTGTATTATTTCAATTTTACAGCAGAAGTTATGGGAACAAAAGTTGTTTAAAATTTGATTTTCTACAACTTTGATTCCCATCAACTTTTTGAAGGATCGATATTTTTTTTAAATAGTTGGTTGTACCATTTTGTTTCTTCAATAACTTGTGTTATTTCAATTTTTCAGCAGAAGTTATATGAACAAAAGTTGTTTGAAATTTGATTTTCTACAACTTTAGTTCCCATTAACTTTTTGTAGGATCGATATTTTTTTCAAATAGCCGGTTGTGCCATTTCATTTCTTCAATAACTTGTGTTATTTCAATTTTCCAGCAGAAGTTATGGGAACAAAAAATGGTTAAAATTTGATTTTCTACAACTTTAGTTCCCATTAACTTTTTGTAGGATCGATATTTTTTTCAAATAGCCGGTTGTGCCATTTCATTTCTTCAATAACTTGTGTTATTTCAATTTTTCAGCAGAAGTTATAGGAACAAAAGTTGTTTAAAATTTGATTTTCTACAACTTTGATGCCAATAATTTTTTTGTTAAATCAATGTTTTTCGATTAAAATAGGGGTGTCATTTTGATTCCTCAATAACTACCTACCGGCAATGTAACTATATTAGGACCTCGCTGGACTGATCTGATGAATAGATGCGATCATAGCAGCGTGTGTGCCCAGCTTCAGGTAGTAGTTCAAATCGTGAACAACCAATTACTACCGTTTGAATTAGATGAATGAGCCCCAGTGACGATAACTTCGCCGTAGGGCGAATGTGTGGCCGGTCCATTATTATATATTCTTTGACCTAGTGTAATGCTATGGCCACATCTGCGCCCTACGGCGAAGTTATCGTCACTGGAGGCTCATTCACTAATTCAAACTGTAGTAATTGGTTGTTCACGATTTGAACTACTACCTGAAGCTGGGCACACACGCTGCGATGATCGCATCTATTCATCAGATCAGTCCAGCGAGGTCCTAATATAGTTGCATTGCCAGTAGGTAGTTATTGAGGAATCAAAATGAAACCCTTATTTTAATCGAAAAATATTGATTTAACAACAAAAATATTGGCATCAATGTTGTAGAAAATCAAATTTTAAACAACTTTTATTCCGATAATTTCTGCTGAAAAATTGAAATAACACAAGTTATTGAAGAAACAAAATGGTACAACTAACTATTTAAAAAAAGATCGACCCTACAAAAAGTTGATGGGAACAAAAGTTGTTTAAAATTTGATTTTCTATTATTATTATTATATTGTAGGGCGAATGTGTGGCCGGTCCATTAGAAAATCCACCGGCCAGTGCAGCCCGCGCGCAGAGTACACGATGCGGTACGTAGCGCGGGGTGGAAGTGAGGAAGACTCAAACGGGTGGGGGGTAACGAGTGGCCGTTCTATACGTAGTATTATTATATATTCTTTGACTGCGGTGTCGGATCTGCGGGACTTTTTCAGTGAGTTAAGGCCGCTGCATACGTGACGAGTTTTTTCACGTACGGGACGGGACGGGACGGAACGGGAAATTTTAAGGCCGCTGCATACGTAACGAGAAAATACCTCGGACGGGACGTGAACGGGAAAGGTGCGTGGCTGCCCCGTTCGAGACGGGAACGTGTTCTTAATGCATACGTACCGTAACGTAAATTCGGATCTAACGTGCTAGTGTTGTGAAACAGGAAAGATGGATTTTTCATTTCAACAATGGGCTTTAATTGCAATGCAATAAATGATTACCGTCTCCAGTGAGTGATAATTCGAATGCAATTTTATGCCACAGATAATTCTTATACTCTAAATAACAATCATAATCACTTTATTCATAACATTTGTTACAAGTTACATATATTCAGTTAAAAACATCGCGTTTGAATATTTTACAAATATATTTCATTCGTTCTTTTTACCTTGTAAAAAGACAATTTATCATTTAATAAGACAATCAATTTAATTAATTACAATTACGTTGATATGATAGAATTACAATTCTATAATTAATTAAACACAAAAATATGTCTACAATGCATTAAAATTAATTATTGCTCCAAAATACTAACAACAATGTCAACATATAATAAACTAAATAATCGGCCAAGTACGAGTCGGACTCGCGCACGGAGGGTTCCGTACTGTATGGGAGTCCCCCTTAAATACCTTTTTATTTTATTTTAATTTTATTATTTATGATTGAAGTGAATATAAAACTAAATATTCTGTGAAAATTTCAAGCATCTACCTGTTACCATTATAATTATAGAGCGACAAACGTCTGAAAAATGAGGTTTGTTGTATGGGAGCCCCCCTTAAATATTTATTTTATTTTCTTTTTAGTATTTGTTGTTATAGCGGCAACAGAAATACATCATCTCTGAAAATTTCAGTTGCCTAGCTATAATGGTTCATGAGATACAGCCCGGTGACAGACAGACAGACAGACGGACATCGAAGTCTTAGTAATAGGGTCCCGTTTTTCCCTTTGGGTACGGATCCCTAAAAATGAAAAAATACTTTGAGTTAGCTAAATTATAAAGGTAAAATGCTGGATGTGTGACCGAACACACTTGATTAGTTTTTCGTCTTCCATTTTCGACGGTGATGCAAACGTCCAACACTATTTTTCTCTCCAGAACGAACGGAGTGACTGTGCATACGCAGCGGAAACATGGACGGGACGGGGCACGTGCCGGACGGGACGTGCTAAACATCGTTGGCGACGATATTTTGCCCGCCCCGTCGGTGCCACGTTCCCGTCCCGTCCGTGTCTCCGTTACATATGCGCTTCCATATACATTTTGTATGGAACGACATTTCTAAAATTTCCCGTTCCGTCCCGTTCCATCCCGTACGTGAAAAAACCCGTCGCGTATGCAGCGGCCTTTAGAAATATCGTTAATTACAAATACTAAAAAGAAAATAAAATATATATTTAAAATATATATTTTCCTTGCGCGAGTCCGACTCGTAGTTGGCCGATTATTTAGTTTGTTATATTATGTTGACATTGTTGTTAGTATTTTGTGAGCAATAATTAATATTAATGCATTGTAGACATATTTATGTGTTTAATTAACTATAGAATTGTAATTCTATCATATTAACGTAATTGTAATTAATTGAATTGATTGTCTTATTAAATGATAAATAATTGTCTTTTTACAAGGTAAAAAGAACGAATGATATTTGTAGAATATTCAAGACGCGATCTTTTTAACTGAATATATATAACTTGTGACAGAATGTTATGAATAAAGTGATTATGATTATTATTTAGAGTTCAAGAATTATCTGTGGCATAAAATTGCATTCGAATTATCACTCACGGGAGACGGTAATCATTTATTGCATTGCAATTAAAGCCAATTGTTAAAATGAAAAATCCATCTTTCCTGTTTCACAACACTAGCACGTTAAATCCGAATTTACGTTACGGTACGTATGCATTAAGAACACGTTCCCGTCTCGAACGGGGCAGCCACGCCCCTTTCCCGTTCACGTCCCGTCCGAGGTATTTTCTCGTTACGTATGCAGCGGCCTTTATAAGTATTCTAATAAGATTCTAATCAGTTCGCTGAGGACGGAACTTAGGTGCTTACTCCCTCACACCTGTCAAAATTAGTGCAGCAACTAAAGTTATGTAAGGGAGGCATAAACATACTTCATATTATGTACGTACATATAATAAGTACGTTTCTACTTTAATTTTCTTTTAAAAACCTCACAGCTCTTTTTTGGACAGTCGGATAAAAATTTTGGATGGGAATCAAAGTTATAGAAAATCAAATTTTAAACAACTTTGATTCCCATCAACTTTTTGTAGCATCGATATTTTTTTTAAATAGTTGGTTGTGCCATTTTGTTTCTTCAATAACTTGTGTTATTTTAGTTTTTTAACAGAAGTTATGGGAACAAAAGTTGTTTAAAATTTGATTTTCTACAACATTGATGCCAATATTTTTGTTGTTAAATCAATATTTTTCGATTAAAATAAGGGTTTCATTTTGATTCCTCAATAACTACCTACTGGCAATGCAACTATATCAGGACCTCGCTGGACTGATCTGATGAATAGATGCGATCATCGCAGCGTGTGTGCCCAGCTTCAGGTAGTAGTTCAAATCGTGAACAACCAATTACTACCGTTTGAATTAGTGAATGAGCCCCCAGTGACGAAGATTCGCCGTAGGGCGATAATGTGGCCACGCCATTAGTGTACTTCACTAAAAAGTAATACCAAAAAGGACATAATTCATTTTGGGCTAAACCTGAAAGTGCCGGCTAAAACAATTAACTAGAAAATAATAGTAGTACATATTGTTCTGAGAATTTTAAACTATGGGACCAACCCTCTAGGATCACTTCCCGGGTAGTCACCGAGTTCTGAAATTTATTGTTTTTCGATTTTTTTGGCTCTCCTTAGAACTTTCAGTTACTTAATCTATATCTATAAAAACCAAAGTCCTGACTCACTGACTGACAGACAACGCAGAGCCTAAACCGCTGGTCAGATACCCTTGAAATTTTGAGGGTGTATTTGTCTTGTTGCGTAGGGGTGTACTTAGAAAGGATTTTTTTAAATTCAACCCCTAAGGGGGTAAAAAGGGATGAAAACGTTTGTATGAAAGTCCTTTGTTATTTAACTTACGCTTTTGAAAATTTGTAATTAAATGGTTCATTTAAAATTAAAAATAACGTGTTTAATGTTTTTGAACATAATGTCTTAAGGGGGTGAAATTGGGGATGAAACTTTTTATGGAAATATCTTTGTTTTTAAAAATGTTGTGATATAAATTGATTTTAAATAGTTCATTGAAAATTAATAATTAATTTTCGCAAAAAACAGCATGACCGACTTCATCCGTGTACAGAATTCGCGAAATACTCGTATTTCGCACGAATCGATGTTACATTTTTCACATTATTGTTGATTTATCAAAAACGGCTCAGCCGATTTCAATAAAATTTTAATGGAACCAATTCCAAAGTGTACTCGTTCTAAAAAAAAAAAGAATAATTGAAATCGAACTACTACAAAAAAAGTTATGCGTGGTTACACATAATAGTAGTTTATGCAACTGTCATATAATGAAGGGTATTAAAACACGAGTGTGAGCAAGTAATTAATTAGTAATTGGCGGAGCAGGTCATCGCGTAAATTAAATACAACAAAAATCAGCCAAATGCGAGTCGGATTCGCGCACGAAGGGTTCCGTACCGTGTTGGAGCCCCCATAGCCCGATTCGTCTTGCCAATATTGATAGGGAGAAAAAAACCTTCTAAAAATCACATTTGTTGTAGAGCCCCCTTTGTATACTGATTTTATTCTATTTTTAGTATTGGTTTTTATAGCTGCAACAGAAATAGGTACATCATCGGTGAAAATTTCAACTGACTAGCTATACGGTTCTTGAGATACAGCCTGGTGACAGACGGAAAGACGGACATCGGAGTCTTAGTTCCCGTTTTTAGCCTTTGGTTACGGAACCCTAAAAACATACCTACAGACGAATTGAGAAAATCGATTAAAAAAGAGTATCTTCGTGCTATATATACCTATCGGGTTCTTCTTTTCTTGTAGGTAGGAGTAGGATATGGAAGTTGGTTTTACGTTTATGTCAAAAAAATATAGTACATTGTTCACCGAGAGGAGAAAGTGACCGATTACCGTCGAGGGTGTCGTTTGAAGCCCGAGCCGTAGGCGAGGGCTTTAAAACACCCGAGATCGGGAATCGCACTTTCTCTCGAGTGATACATAGTGCTTTATACTACACCTACGAGGAAAATAAAAAACTAAATCTTTACTAATTGAAATTTATATTGAAATTGTTGCAGTTAGTGAAGCTTAATGTAACACTTGAAAATGGCGCCAATGGCGTCTGCAATTTTCACATGTTCTTTTTTCAAATTGTTTGACACCATCTAACACACAGCTAGTGGCCAGTGTCATTTTGCGAACTTGGAGATAAAAACTCACTGTAAAAACTTTTTGGCTTTTGATATTTAGGTTACCAGCGCATAGTCTTACCCAAAATTAAAAAAGAAAAACCACGTAAGAAATGGATTTTCATAATACACTTTTTTCTCCCGCTAAGATGCGTTTTCTCCCCGCATATTTGTTCGATATGTAATGACGTACTTTCTACCGTAAATTTGATAAAGTATCAAGGTACTTTCCGAGCAGGTGTAGTATAAAATACTTATCTATTTATATTCTACATACTTAACTAACAAAAGGTAATGCTAACTTATATACCTTGGATATGAAAGTGACTAAATCAAAGAGTGTCTAAATTATTAGGTAGGTAGGTACCTGCCTAGATAGTAGGAATTTAATAACATTCAGTCAGACTGTTGACATTTCATCAATTGTTAGGTAGGTAGGTAAGTAACCAATTCCGTTCTAAAAACGTCTACTAAGTCTGTAGGACAAATTCACGCCGAAACAAATTAAATTCAGCAAAATTCAAAGCCCACATTGAAACGACGCGGATGCAGAGATGTGAGGGGCGGAGCGGGGGGTGAGCGGGCGGTAACGGCGCGGGTCAGCTGCGGTCGCATTGAGGAAGGTTGAATCGGGCGCGCCGCACGAGCCGCGGGCCTCACTCACCGCGGTTTCGAACGTTCGACGACCGTGCAGCGCGTGTCGACTCCTCGCCCCGCACACCGCACCGCTCGCCTGCCTCGCACCCTCTTAACCTCACTCTCCGTTTTTAAATGAATTTTCCGTAAAATATTATCATCTACTTACTGAATTTTATTTCTTACTCATGTTAAACCGTAACAGTTACGTAATAATAACACATGAAAAATGCAAGTCATACAAATTAGTCAAAAACAAAATAATAATAAATGAATTATTTTTATTATTTTGTCAATTATCTTTAGTGTATTTTGATATTATTTAAGAAAACAATTTTACTATCAGCTATCGCTATTAACCTACATATTTTCAATATTTGTAGCGCATTGGAGCCTATCTAAGCTCTAAATACTTATTTTATATCTCTTTATAAGTAATATTTACCTACATAGATAAAATTGAAAAAAGAATACTATTTTTTGTGTAAAACTCTAAAAAATAAACCATAATATTTGGTAAATTCCTGGATAATATACAATTATTACAATCCTTGTCTCAATATTTAAAATATGGAAATGATAGACATTTCTGAAGCATTCGAAACAATTCTTTATTTATAACAGTTTACATTCATCATCATCAACCGCAGCATTCTTTGTCCCACTGCTTCGTATAGGCTTCTCTTTTATGGTGCCATCTCCCTCGGTCCTGTGCCAATCGTGTCCGGGATCGACCCGCGATTTTCATAATATCGTTGACCCACCTTGTTTCCCCGTCAGTTTTTATTAGTTGGCTCTTTTATTTTATTTTTCTCTTGCTTTAAACTAGTAACAATTACCTACGTCAATGAACATTTTGGAAACTCATGATTATGCTTAAACCTTTACCTAAGAACCGTTTATATAGGCAACTACATCAGCTACATAAATCCAAATCAAAATTGATCCATTTGTTTTTTAAAATAATGATGATGATGATTCTGAGTACTTCCACTCTGCCCCACCAAAGCGCCCCACTGGTGGGGCAGATTCCACTTCTTCATTTTTTGGAGTGGAATCTGCCCCACCCGCCTCATCTTGGTGGGGCAGATTCCACTCACTTTTTAGACCAGTGGAATCTGCCCCACCAGGGGTGTCGCGCGATTTTAAATTAAATTGGTAGTGCCATGAAGTGTGAAATTTGACTGCAAAATTTTAATCATTATAACGCCCCACCAAGAAAACAGATAAGTGAAGACATTGAATGCAAAATATTATGAAGATTGTAAACTAATAGTTCAATTATCTGGAGTAAAAAATTACGGATTGTAAATAGTTACAGTATTTATGTCGCAAATATTTTCGAAGTCATCGTAAAGTAAAAGAAAATTATAAATTGAATATTATCATTCAATTTATAATAATCCATTCATTGTAATGATCTTTTATAATCTATTCGAGACTTAATCTCAGTCAGTAAGTTACTTAACCCTTCACTGCGCAAGAGCGTTAATTTTCGTATTTTTTTGATATGTTATGCTACGTGGTGTACAAGTAACAGGAAAAATAATAAAAAAACCCTATGTAAAGAAAAGTATTTTTGACTATATTATTTAAAATGTTGTAGAAATACAAAACTGCGTAAAAGCTACATAATAGCGTCATAGATATGAGAAATGAAACATTTTAAAACAGTTATTATGCTTATTTTAACACAGTGCAGCTCCACATTTTTCACAGGTAGTTTTTGTGTAGGTCTTGCAGCCAGGAAATTTTCTTCTGGCTTTTTTGCCGAGCTAGATAGGCTAGTGGCCAGTCTGGTCTAATCTGACATCCTTGGTTGGAAGGTTCAAGCTGAACCTTTCGTCTTTTTCAGCTGAATAGCACTTTCTAGGTCAGAGGTACTTATCATTTGGTTTGCAGTTTTATATCAGCATGATGAAGTTTCAGCAATAATAAGTTTAAAGTCTGCCGAATTCAGACTTTTGCTAGGTCCTCCGACTTCAGCATTTATTTTTCTGTAGAGAAACTAGCTGTTACATATCGCCATGTCGAAAAAGTGGTAAAACAAACGTAAATTGCCCCGCTTGCTTCGTTCCTTGTATTTTATAGTGGCCGCCTGGAAGATCAGCTCCACTACTTACTACTACTTACAATTATGTACCCCCCCCCCCCCTTGTCAGCAAAAATAAGTAAAGTTTTACCTCCCCCCCCCCCCTATTCTTACGTAAACATTGGTACATTTTTCTTATTTTATATGGATTCATGAGCAGCAGATTTAATTCTAGAAATTAGAGAATAGATTTAACATGGAGGACTTTAAACACATACGCGAAAAGACATAAATAACTATTGCTGACGTAATCACCTTCTAGTTATTCTATTCACTTATCTGTTCTTTTGGTGGGGCGTTGTAATGATTAAAATTTTGCAGTTAAATTTTACACTTCATGGCACTACCAATTTAATTTAAAATCGCGCGACACCCCTGGTGTGGCAGATTCCACTAGTCTAAAAAGTGAGTGGAATCTGCCCCACCAAGATGAGACGAGTGGGGCAGATTCCACTCCAAAAAATGAAGAAGTGGAATCTGCCCCACCAGTGGGGCGCTTTGGTGGGGCAGAGTGGAAGTACTCATGATTCTAGCATGCACGACAAACTTATTTAAACAGCCCCATTTTAAAATGTGGTATTATTATTTTCTTTCAGGATTTAGGCACCGCTGTCCAAAAAGATGGGTTTACTTAAATTATAAATACATATTGTATTAAATTATAATTGACCATATAAATTAGATGTGAAAATGTAAGAGAAGGTCATAACATAACTATATTATTTTAAAATAATAGACTAAATGACAATTTCAATAGACTGATTCAAATATACTTAAATTAATTGTTGAATTTCTTCGCCAAATTGCTATCCATAAAAATATACAATAAAATATTATATAATTGTATTAATACGATTTGGTTTGATTTAATGTAATATTTGAGCTAGAACCGATTTGATATAATATTTGGGACTTTTTCATTTACCTTTTGAGAATAATTATTTTTAGAAGAATTTGAGAAGTGTCAATAAAATGAATGCCCGAAAAAAATATAATTTATCTTTAAAAGTGAATAACTGATCACTTTTACTAAGTTTGCTAGTATATTTGTATAAAGATTTATAAGTATGTTTTTCGATTTTGAAATTGTAAATTATTAGCGTGAAGAGCAAAAACTCCTAAATATCGTTCCTTTCAAGTCAGTGTAATCTCGTTTCGGACTCTATAGAATTAAAGTAGACATAAATCTTTAATACAAAAAGATTTATATCAATTGATTGTAGCAGTATACACTATTTCGCTAAGTATTCACAATACCTACTAGTGTTATACAACCGACCCCATAAGTGTAGTATTATGCAGATATTTTTAAAACGTCTTATCAACTCTCTATGAAGTAACTACATAAATGAAACAAACAAAGCACCTAACTCTAACAATATTATATTGTCCTACAGTTAGACAGATACACACAAAGCGAAGAACAGAGTGGGAAGGGGCAGGTTGTGTTGTGGTACGCACGCGCACTGCGCCAAGAGTTCACACGCGCGTTCGAAACCGCGGTGGGGCCGCCACGTGGACCCCGCGCCACCCGCGCCCCGCCCCGCTCGGGTCGGACATTCCAACCAACCTTCAACAAGCGCGCGCCGTCTACTATCGTATGGTATACGTTTAGATAATAATAAAACATTTTATATTTTTTATCTAAATAACGTAGGTAGTTATCAGCTTTGCACATAAATAACATAGTTATAGCTATGCAAAAGTTGCACATTTGGACCATTCGACAGTAAAAATTTAAAATTTAAATAGGTAATATTCACCTTAATGATAAAAGATCTAGCCTACCTAAAATATATTTAAAAATATTAATTAACATAAATATTTTAAAAAACTGACACATTAAGTTTTTGTACAATATTTATCCTATTTTTTATAATTTTACCTTGGATTTTTTATGTACCTATGTATATCATTATTTATTTAGATATAGATTTTCTAGGGATTTTGTATGTGTCGAAAATAAAATCAAAACTTACTTAAACTAAATAAAATGAACTAGGTACTACAACTAAATAGATACCTGTTAATTGTTTTATGCTTAATAGTTAGCACTAATGGCTTACTTAATTAGTAGGTAGGTACCTTAGGATCCCCCCCGAGTGGGTTCCCGCCTTGTCGTGGCGGGGGGGCTTAGTAGCCAGGTCTCGCCAGCCTGGTGAACCAAGAGGAACCCGAGGTGGGGCCGGCCTCTCCGGGTCTTGGGCCTCGACAAGCCCGTGCGGAGGCTGGCCAGTAGGTCGCAAGTCGACTGAGGTGGACTGCGGTGTCGCGCTCGTCGCGATGCCGCGGCCGAGCCCATCGAGGCGGGGGCGGCGACGGGATGGACGGGCGGCGAGTGTGCCGCTGTCTATCCGTCCTGCCAGCGGCCCTAACGGGTGCCGCCAACGTGTTGGCGGAGGCGGTGGGGCTGCAGGGGAAGAGGAGTGTCGGTATCGCGATGGCCGTTCTCCCTATCCTCTGCAGCCGTAGTGGCAGGCGCGGGGCCACTTTAATTGACCCGTTGCATCGGGACCAGGGCTGTCGGGCACGGGTGCTGTCTGACGCCCAGTGCTGGTTGGTCCCAGGTGGTGGATGACGATGTGTCTGGTGTTCGACACATCGTCAATCTAGCGGGAGCGCAAGCTCCGTGGTGGGGCCCGAGTTGGGCCAGCGCTGTCGGGTGCCGCGGAGGAGTGCGAAAGCGTGCCCGTAGCCCCGACACCAGGCGCAGTGGTGGAACACCCAGGGGTTTTGGTGGGTATACTGTCCAGTCGGCAGGACTCCCACATAACCACCCGCCTGCCCTCGAGGTGAGGTGGTATCTATAAAAGATTTCCCCTGGTAAAAAAAAAAAAAAAAAAAAAAAAAAGGTACCTTAGGATAATACCTATTGCATAACTTGAAATACATAATTCCGTAAAAACATTCTCCTTCATTTCCTCTCGTTATTATATCAGCAGATTTAACGAAATATGACAATTCGATGAGCAAATGTAAACATTAAATTTAAACAACATTATTATACCTACCAAACATTTGTTTCGGTATTAGGGCAGGGCATATAAGCATAAAGCATAAGCGCGAGCGGGATGAGCAGTAAATCGATGCCAAAATGCACCCAATCCGTTTTCGCTTGTGAATTACGCTGGTAAGGTTACCGCCAGCAGCGTTGATGAGCGTTGGCTTGGCTTGGGCGAGCGAGTGAGCGAGCGACGCATTCGTCCCCCGGCAGCCGCTTGAGCGCGCGTCTCCGACACCGCGCCGGACTCACGGAACCTTGTGCGCAACCTACATCAACACTGACGCCATTGTACCAATCTTGATACCTACTCTACTTTATATCATCATCATTCGACATGATAGGTGAGATTATTTTATTTACTTATTGTTAGATAGCAACAAACTATGCAATTAATTATTCATTTTTTTAATGTCAAAAATTATTTTTGCATTTAATATAGCCGTCTATTGTTTATTATTGTCTATATACAGCCTAGTGACCTTATATAGTAATAAATACCTATATACCTAGGTGCATTTTGTAACATTACTCTACATCAATCTGTAGCTATCTTGAAAGTACCTACCTAAGTAGTTGAAATACATTTTTTACCTATTTATACAATAAAATAAGTGGAAACATGCACCACTTTGCTAATGTCATAAATTAATCATCTAGGTACATACTAGTATTTTTTTGAATTGGTTTGTCAGAACCGCTTTTTATGAGTTCTCTGCAAAACAACCTGTTTTTATATTTTCCAACATCTCGATGAAAATAGCTATTTAACCAAACCAATAAAAATATTTTTTTATTTATTGCTGGTTAATTTTTTGAAATCTTGTGCTTAATTAAATTAAAATTAAGAACGTAGGTATCTATCAAATAAGTACCAACATTTAGTCTGATTTATTTAAATAGAATACCAGAGAAATTACGAAGAATTGAGATAAAAATAATGTTTCCAACACTTGTATTGCCATAAAATATATATGTCACGGAGCAGGGTGAGGTAGGGCGCGGCGAGAGGGGGAATACATTATTGTGCGGGCGCTCTGGGGTCGGCGGCCCAGACACGTGGAGGCCTGCACCGCGGTTTCGGCACGATAGCGCCGCGGTGCAGGCCTCCACGTGCTATCAGAGGACATTCACTCGGCTTACACTCCGCTCCCCTCTACCCGCGCACTTCCCCTCGTGCTCGTATTATGTCGGTGCATCCTGATATTCCTGAACGCTGCATGCCATACGCAACAGACAGTGTACTGTGAACGGTCGTCGCGATCAACAGTGGCCCCATTATTTATATTAAACTAGTACAGTTTCATAATGGAATCTCAACCCACATATCAAGTAAAACAATATCGTTCTGCAGGTGAAGAGGAGCGAGTCCACCAATGTGGCGAATGCGGACTTACGCTTTCTACGCGGAGTGCGCTCACAGCGCACGCACGGTCCCATCGTGCTAACGCTGATGCACATCGGTGCGACGTCTGCCACAAGACGTTCGCCGTGCCCGCTCGTCTGGTGCGCCACTACAGGACCCACACCGGTGAGCGGCCCTTTGAATGCGAGTACTGCCACAAGATGTTCAGTGTTAAAGAGAATCTGCAGGTCCACCGCCGCATCCACACAAAGGAGCGACCGTACAGATGCGGAGTTTGTGATGCCGCTTTCGAACATTCGGGCAAACTCCACCGGCACGCTCGCATCCACACGGGAGAGCGTCCGCACGCGTGCCCCCACTGCCATAAGACTTTCATACAATCCGGACAGCTAGTGATCCACCTTCGGACCCACACTGGAGAAAAGCCGTATCGTTGTCCTGCACCCGGCTGTGGAAAAGGTTTTACTTGCTCCAAACAATTGAAAGTACATTCACGCACTCACACTGGTGAACGGCCCTATACTTGTGAAATATGTCTCCGAGACTTTGGATATAACCATGTCTTAAAACTTCATCGTACTCAACACTTCGGCGAGCGTTGTTATCGCTGCACAGTTTGTGATGGAACTTTCAACACCAAAAAACAAATGGACGCTCACATTTACAAGGAGCACGGCACAGATAGTCCGAGAGCGCCAACAATGCAGCCGGCGACTCCGCTCGTCGTAAATGGCAATGTAATGTGCGACTTGGTAGAGGCAGCATTGCAGCAGCTCCCTCCGACGCCGCCGAGCTCGCCACCCTCGCCGCAGAGCCCCTTGGCAGCGCCCGCTCCCGCGCCCCAGGCTCCTTCCCCTGTGCCTTCCCCGACACCGCCAACGAGTTTGCAGTGCACGTTCGCACCTTCTTCTTTACCACCTCGGAAAAGAAAACTAATTCCACTGCCTGAACCTGAAGACTTACCATTACCGGTAGTGTGTCATACGTCAGTCATTAGATTTGCTCCAGCGGCAACAGAATCATAACTTAGGTTATAAGATTGTAGAAAATAATTTTGATTGAACTGTATTTAATTTTGTATATTTATAATACTTATTTGGCGATGCTTTTCATCACTTGTAATGTGCTGACTAAAATAAGGTTAGGTATTATTTTGTAGATTTATTTAGTGTAAATTATACAACCGAGTCAAAATAGTTTTATAGGCAGCTCAGCAACTACAATTACCTAGTGTCCTAGAAGTTCGGTAGGTACTTACAACGTTTTGAAATTGACTGTAAAAAATAATTACGAAATTAATATTTTAATACTATTTTAAGTATCCATATTCCTAGTACATAACTATTTTGCGTTGTATAAAGCCATGTATTCACTGAGCAACAATTGTTTATAAACTCTGTTTTAGGAACAAAATAAACGTGTTTCTGAAACAAATCATGATAATGTTTCAGAGACAATTATTTTGTTTTTGTAAACACGACGTGTTTATCGGTATGTTTCGGTATGTTTCTACATGGTGATGTGATGTTTCAGAAACTATCCGAAATATTTCTAAGTATATTATTTTCATTATAGCTGGACTAGCTGGTATTGTCCAATATCTTTTAATTTAAGCTAAGATTATTATTTAAGACAAGTATGTACCTATTAGTATTTAACAATTTTTTATTGTTAATTTAGTATGATGATGTGTAGAATGAGTAAAGTTGATAAAAGTTATCGCAAAAATGATGCATATTTTTTATTAATTAATTTCCTACTACAAAGAAAAGAGAATATGACATAAAATAATATAATTGACAAAAATAAGTACAATGTGAAACATCACATTGTAATAATCACGTTGTAGAAGGTTATAATGATTATCTTGTTTTATTTGGACGATAATATTGAAGACCGCATTTTTCAACTCAATTTAATTCACAGGTTTTATATACTTTTACAAATAATTAGATATCATGTTCGAGGACCTAGTATAGTATTAGTAAATAATTAATTGGCCAAGTGCGAGTTGCACCCGCGCACGAAGCGTACTGTACCGTATGGAAGCCCCCCTTACAAAATGTATTTTATTTTGTTGTTAGTATTTGTTGTTATAGTGGCAACAGGAATACATCATTTGTGGAAATTTCAACTTTCATAACGGTTCATGAAATACAGCCAGGTGAAAGACAGACAGACGGACGGACAGCGTAGTCTTAGTAATAGGGTCCTATTTATTACACTTTGGGTACAGAACCCTACTAAAAAAAAATAACTGTATGCTGAGTGTGAGTTTTGTCGTAAACATGATGAAACATGACAATTTGTATGAAGAAATGTACAGTTCAAAAACGCGCCGCTAGTGGCGCTGTACATTTCTTCATACAAATTACATGCTTACGCGCTCGCCGTAGAGCGCGTCATGTTTACGACAAAACTCACACTCAGCATACTGGTTGCACTCCGGGAGTGCCGGCAGAAGTGAAAAATTAAACATCAACATTGTGCATTTTCGAATATTTGAAATTTACCTCACAGCTCTACTGTTCGGAGAACTACTAGTTAATAGTTACCTACAGATATAAAATCCACAGTAGGTACACTAGATACAGACGCCAAGTCTTGCTCCATTTAGATAAATTAAGTAAGTTCGTATAGGCCGGGTGGCTAGCCCTGGTAGGTATAAAGATTATATTCCATTATGATATAAAGTTCATTTACTCACAACAAAATGTATGGAAATGGCGATTTTTTATTCGCAATATTGGGGGGTTATTCCCATAGTAAGCCCGATCACAGAGGCGCCAGCGTAAATTTAATAGCAACGTAAAAAGCGTTCTCTATCGAATGCTTAAAGTGAAAAAGAAACAGAACTATGCTATTTAACTAATATAATTACGATGGCGCCTCTGTAATCGGGCTTCATAACATAATAATGAAAGAACGTATCCGTGGCTTAGAATAATACCCGGTAAGTATATAATGAAGCACTTTATTTCCTTTTTTACTGACTACCGCCTAACCTACACGGCGCATCTGAGTCTTGTGACGTCACACTCGTATATTATTCGTCGCGGGACTTTTTGGTTTCGTGTGGTATTTAAAAATTCATAACTCCGTCATTTTTAAAGATATGTAGTTGAAAAATGAAAACACCATAATTTATTGCAGACTTAGTGTAATTTATCAAAAAAAACTGGTAAATGGGAAACTTCCTTATTGACCACAATCCCTAATTATTTACTTGTCGCATTTGCTATGGGCACACTAGTTTCAACTTTCATATGAATTCTATAATTTTTAGCAAAATATGAGATAAATTAATGTAGAAAAATAGTAGAAGCACAATTATTGTTGTTCAACTAGAACTAAAAAATAGTAAGCTGTAGTATTTCTATTTCTCATACAAGTTATATTTCACATTAAAAAATGGAGGGATGAATAAATGTTAATTACCTCTACAATTATTTTTGTAAAGCACACGAAATTAGCTTGTGTAAAATTTGTACAAAAAGAGAAGTGTCGTAGCGTAGGTGAGATCATTTTTGTACCATTTTACCATGTTGACAACAATGCTCTGGGTAGACATCAATTCGGTTTTCATCAGTTTTCTCCAAGTCATCAGTAGTTACCAATCGCGTCTACCAAGTAGTCGGTACCTTGGCTGCTGATTAAAATCTTATTATCTTATTCACAGTTTCGCCACGACGGCGACGGTTCTCTTTTTGCACAAACTCTATCATCTTGGTTAGATTTTTCTCTGAACAACATAAGTACCTACCACTTGTGGACGTCTCAATGAGTAATAAAATCGTCCGTAGAGATATACGTTCCTAGGCATTCGAATCTGAAAAATAGGGCCCATGGGGTTTCTACTGTAGATAACCTGTAATTTACAAATACTCAAAAAGTTCAAAAAGTTCAAAAAGTATTTATTTACGAAAGCACATCAAGTTTTCGGAGGCTCTAGCTGCCAAACTGGGTGTAGGGAACCCGTGTTTTGGAAACTAGTTCCTACTCAAGGAACAGTATTTTGTTGTGTACATATTTATTTAGGTTTTTGCTTTTATTTTGAACATTAGAATTAGAAAATAAGAAGAAATTGAATAAGAAATATGTAGTACAGATTTGACATTAAGTATATTAAGTATGTACTATCACAATTTGGATTCAAACGATCGCTCAACTGCATTGGACACGCAAAAACCCGTGATCTTTAAACCATTTTTGGATAATATTTTAAAAGAATAGATCAATATTTGCATACGCATCAAAATAGGCACACGCCGCCGCACCGCCGTAAGTATTTCAAATAACCTAGTTCTGCTGTTCTGTGTCGTGGACGTTTTTCTCTAATGCTATGGCCACATCTGCGCCCTACGGCGAAGTTTTCGTCACTGGGGGCTCATTCATCTAATTCAAACGGTAGTAATTGGTTGTTCACGATTTGAACTACTACCTGAAGCTGGGCACACACGCTGCGATGATCGCATCTATTCATCAGATCAGTCCAGCGAGGTCCTAATATAGTTGCATTGCCATTAGGTAGTTATTGAGGAATCAAAATGACACCCCTATTTTAATCGAAAAATATTGATTTAACATAAAAAAAATTGGCATCAAAGTTGTAGAAAATCAAATTTTAAACAACTTTTGTTCCTATAACTTCTGCTGAAAAATTGAAATAACACAAGTTATTGAAGAAATGAAATGGTACAACCAACTATTTAAAAAAATATCGATCCTACAAAAAGTTGATGGGAATCAAAGTTGTAGAAAATCAAATTTTAAACAACTTTTGTTCCTGTCAACTTTTTGTAGGGTCGATCTTTTTTTAAATAGTTAGTTGTACCATTTTGTTTCTTCAATAACTTGTGTTATTTCAATTTTTCAGCAGAAATTATCGGAATAAAAGTTGTTTAAAATTTGATTTTCTACAACTTTGATTCCCATCAACTTTTTGCAGGATCGATAATTTTTTAAATAGTTGGTTGTACCATTTCATTTCTTCAATAACTTGTATTATTTCAATTTTACAGCAGAAGTTATGGGAACAAAAGTTGTTTGAAATTTGATTTTCTACAACTTTAGTTCCCATTAACTTTTTGTAGGATCGATATTTTTTTCAAATAGCCGGTTGTGCCATTTCATTTCTTCAATAACTTGTGTTATTTCAATTTTCCAGCAGAAGTTATGGGAACAAAAAATGGTTAAAATTTGATTTTCTACAACTTTAGTTCCCATTAACTTTTTGTAGGATCGATATTTTTTTCAAATAGCCGGTTGTGCCATTTCATTTCTTCAATAACTTGTGTTATTTCAATTTTTCAGCAGAAGTTATAGGAACAAAAGTTGTTTAAAATTTGATTTTCTACAACTTTGATGCCAATAATTTTTTTTGTTAAATCAATATTTTTCGATTAAAATAGGGGTGTCATTTTGATTCCTCAATAACTACCTACCGGCAATGTAACTATATTAGGACCTCGCTGGACTGATCTGATGAATAGATGCGATCATCGCAGCGTATGTGCCCAGCTTCAGGTAGTAGTTCAAATCGTGAACAACCAATTACTACCGTTTGAATTAGATGAATGAGCCCCAGTGACGATAACTTCGCCGTAGGGCGAATGTGTGGCCGGTCCATAAAAAGCCCAAATGCAAATACCATGCGACGCCAAAATATGAAAGAAGAAGCTGGTAAAATAAAAATGTCATTACGTCAGAGACGTCAGACGTCAGCAGATGTCAAATCAAAAATGTGGGCTGCCAAATTAAATCAGGTTCCCCCAGTCGTAGGGAGTTTCAGTGAATAATAAAATTCTGACAGAACTTAGACTATATCATACTATTCTATTTTAAACATATCATAATTATACATCGGCAGCCTCAGTGGCTCTGTAGTGAGCCTGACTCCTGGGTCAAAGAAGAGTGGGTTCAATTCCCACCCAGGGCAAGCATATTTGTGATGAACATTTGTGATGAACATTAGTAAAGTTGTTATCAAAATAAGTATGTATTTAAAGATAAAGATATCATTTATTGCTCTGAACTGTGTACATTAAGGTGTTAAATTTTTTTTAGACACAACAGCTTATCCTAACGGTCATGCAATAGATATTTGTTTTACTTACAATTTAAGGCTATGGAACACGCCAGGTAATGTTCACTTAAAAAAAATGAACCGTAGCGGATGACAGCTCTAGAATTCATTTTGACATTCTCTCCCCCTCTCAAGCCCTCTTCACCCCCGTCAGAGGCCCGTGCACCCACGTGCCCCCGCCCCCGGCGTGCGTGCGGTAGGCAGTGGCGTGCACACAGTTTTAAGAGAGGGTAGGCAGAATATTTTACTCACCAAAAACACGTTGGTTTTGGTTCGTCGTCTTGTCGATTGATAATGTAGGTAATTGCCAAATGCCAGCTCAAATATCCATAGATTGGCTGATTTTATAGACATATCCAGACGGTTTTATTATTTGAAAATAGTAGACAAACGAAACAAAATAGCCGATTACTGTGTATGCAACCTGTCAGCCAATGATATGAATCATATTGTTTTTTATTGAATTTACGACTGACTTTACCTTTAATTTGTATTAATTGCGGTGTAGCACGACCTATCTCGAAAACTTGTTTTTTTTTTCACCGAAAGATAGTTTTGAAAACGCACCATATTTTATTTTCTCAATACACACACCATCTGAACAACTTTCACAGACAATATTATCCATTTTTCACTCTATTAACAACGTTAAAATCCTAAATAGCTGATAGCGTAGTCACAAACACAATACACATCAAACGATATGGCGACTATTGACTATTGAAATTAGTAGTAAAAAAGAGTAGTGAAAAAAAAAATACCACAAAAAAATGATGGCCAAGCAAAAAGACACTGGCTTTTCATGCAGTTGTGTGCGTGATTTTTGTCATTGTGTGTAAGCAAAGCCCACGTAGCTATAGGAACGCACACACATTAAATCCGCATGATCACGACTTACCACGAGAGCACACATACAAAACATTAAGAGATCCATAGTTTGTGTCTTTGCGTGGCAAGGGCGGGTGGCGCTCGTGCAGCGAACCTGTCGATCTTATCTTAATGATACCGCCGGCACTCGATAGGTGGAGCTGATTTATGATTTAAGTTTTTTATGTTATTTTGTTTATTGATAAAATTTTATTAGATCTATTATCAGAACTAGGGTAGGCAGTGTCTTTCTGTCTTTATGAAGCGTCCGCCACAGGCGGTAGGGATGCTCGATCCAGGTGCGTTGTATCGCAATGGATCGTATCGCAGTGTCGTATCGATCCAGGTATCGATCCGCTTGTTTCGATACGATATTTTGGATCGATCCGGTATCGTAACATATTTAAAAAAATGTAACATATTGCCTATTGTAACATCAAAGTTTATTTTCCTAGATAAACAGTACTTTTTTACATCGGCCAATGTTTAAGTGGCAATGTACGCAGAAATAAAAATTTTGAAAGCCGCTCTGTGTTGAGATTTTGTTGTTTCGATACTATATTTTGGATCGATCTAGTATCGTATCATTATTAAAAACAAAACATTTTGTTGTTTTGATACGAAATTTGGAATCGATCTGGTATCATTTCATTATTTAAAATAAATAAATTGTGTTGTTTCAATACGATATTTTGGATCGATCCGGGATCGTGCCATTACTTTAAAAAACTTGTGTTGTTTTGATACGATATTTTGGATCTATCCGGTGTCGTATAAATAATTGAAAAATAAATTGAGTTGTTTCGATACGATATTTTTATTTTTGAAAATGATCGGTCATCTCAAGATGAATCATGCTGAAATCAAAAGTAATTGAAATATATGACACATTAGAAACTTATTTAACAAAATCTACCCCTGAAGAATTATTTTTAATTAGTGTAATATTAACTTATTAGTTGTTACAGTTACCTTACTCTGTAGTTAAGAAATGCAATATTAATATTATGGTTAGGTTTGTGTATAATCTATATAATTTTATTTTCAATTAATTAGATTTTTAATATAGTTTGTATCGATCCACTACTGGATCGAATCCCATTGTATCGATACAAATATCGGGTGGATCAAATCCTTTCGTATCGATCCAGACAAGTATTGGATCGGATCGAACATCCCTAGCGTGCGGCCATTGTGACTTGTTTGTGTTGATTCAAGTGTTTGCGTTGATTAATTTCCGTCTCTTAGAATCCACAAATATTGTCAATGCATTGCCTATCTTTATTAGTTTGCGATGCGGTACCTTACAGTTTTTTTTGTCGTTGGCTTGCCTGCGTTGATGAGAAGAGTTTGCGTCGATTAGTTTTCGCCTCTTCCATCCAACAAACATTTTGGAAATGTATCGAAAGTGTTGTGTACCCGAATGCAGCAGTTTATAACAGGACGTTAAAATGCATAAACCTTCAAATGAACAATTAAAAACTCGGTGGTTGGAGTACTTAGCCCTTGAAGATGTTGGTGAAGTGAAGAACATGTTTGTTTGTCCCAAAAAATTTGAGGCAAGATTTGTTTTAAACAATAAAAATATCAATAAGTGATTCATTGCAGTGTTTAATTTTTATCCTTCTAAATCCTCTCCTTAAATGAAATAGGATATATACAAAAAAAGAGGTCTATATTTGTAGCTATACCGTTATATATGAATGTACATATATCTATTAAATATACTTATAGGATGATGTAACGTGGATGAATAGTGCAAAATGAACATGCCGAAAAAATTAAAAAAAAAAAACGTCAGTTTCAATTCTAGCATACGGTCAATCGCCAAAGTATGGCACATGTGAGATCATTTTTGAACACAATGATGTGACATGGCGGTCTGAACTTGTTCTCTTATTGGTTTGTGGTAGTAGTAGTAGTCAATGCAAACCACTACGAAATAAAGAAATAAAAAAAGCCTCAGAAATACGTAGGTATGCTATACTGTTAGAACAATTGTAACCTACGATTTAACGTGTCATCCGAGAAACGGTAGCGCTCAGTAGAACTTTGTAATGCAACAAGTCATTTAGTAAAAAAAATCATGTCAATACTAATACGAAACAAAAAAAAAACGTAAAAAAGGAAGTTGGAGATTTTAACTCTGGCAACCCTACAATGTCCATTGTCCACAGTGCTACCACCTTAGCCCTTTTGGGGCTAGATCTAGCACTTTTACTGAAGGTGAACTCGTCGTTTAATGATTTAACCCGAAAATGGCTATCTAGCCCTATTTGCCCTAATAATTTTCTTAGAAATATTGCACCAAAAACTGAAAGGTGATATTGCAAAAAGGGCTAAGACTAAGTACAGTAGCTCAAAAAATCCGATAAACTATGATAAATAAATGCGCAGAGTAAAACAACCGCATTAAATGCTTAATTTATGAGTACTTTCACATTTTCCAATTTGATTTTTTCTCAGTTATTGAATTACTGCCATTTTGGTCACATATAACCTTTTTTATAACCTACATAGAATTAATAGCCTACATGTAAAAAATGCTCTGAAGAGTTTAGTTTTGTTAACAAAACTTCTCAGACGTTAATGATACATCAAATTGATACGTTTATAGGTAATTTATACTTCGATCAAGACTTTATACATTTCTTTTATTTCATTTATTTTTTTATTATGGGGCCAACAGCAATCTTCAGTTGTTCATAATAACGTAGGTACTAGGTACATATAAGTGGTTTCAGTATTATTAGATCTCTGAGAGACACACGGTATATGTATGTATCTACCTTTCATGTATCTGTAATTTTTAAAAGTATACTGCTGAACATAGGCTAGGCCTATCCACTCATATCCACTGCGCTGGCCCTGAGGAGGATTAAGTTGTTACTTGGTGAAGTCGCGGGTCACCGAGAAAGTCGAAGGCAAACGTGTAAGAGGTTTGTTTTTATTTTCCTGTTTTCGTAAATAATCAAGAAAATTTTGTCGTTATATTATTATTATTATTTTGCGCCTGTATTGTCCCACTGCTGGGCAAAGGCCTCCCTTCCCTCCTTCCAGACTGCGCGATCGTTATATTAATTTTGTAAAACCATCATTAATAGTTTGATGAGTGTAATGTTGTTTATATTCTCTTAAAAGTATTATATTATATCATATTTCTGTATAAATGGATCTAAACAACTGTGAATTATTTCGAAGTAACTTGCCCCGCATTCACATTGCTGTATTCTTATGGTGTATGAAGATCACGTAGCACATAGAAACCTCTTAAGTAATCAAACTCATGGGACAAGTTATACCTATATATTTAAAAAAAAAGGAGAATGAATGATGAATACTTACTTTTTGGCGGGAAAGAAACTAAGGAGGATCAATGGTGTGAAAATGGAGCGAAGAATAAAAAAATGTTTGTAACCATATATTTCTAAGATCGGAGAATGCTGAATAAAATATTTTGACTACGAGGTGTTTAAATCCTGTAATAGTTAACAATAAAAAATCATCCAACGAATTGCAATGAAACGTGTTCTTTTCGTTGGTATAAGAATCCAGATAATATAGAAATCGGTTTTAATCAGGCCTTTAGCCTATTTTTGTTATTTGTGACATTTTATTAATTTTTCAAGTCGAGTATGGCCGGGTGGTTTTTGGCGGGAACGGGGAAAAATCATGTCGCCGCATTATATTATTTTGTGAAATATGTTTCTATCAGTGATAATTAGTTTGCCGATGCTTTACTGAGGTCTAACTTGACCGCGACTTTTTCGGACTATGACGTGACTTATACTGTAACTATTTTGATAAAATACAAAAAAAAAAGGTTCAATACTTATAGGTAACATTAGCAAATGCATAAACCATGCGACACCAAAATATAAAAGAAGAAGAGTATGACTGCCTTATTTTTAAACAATGTCAATGTAATTTTCAATCAGAATACGTGAAATTACTTTTAATGGACACTGTTATTGTAAAAAATAACGGGAAAATAATTATCCGAAAGAAACGAAGCAAATTATGAAATACTGTACCCTTTGGTGGCCCAATTTCTATATACTTTTGCAATATCTCCTTTGCGCCATTCTAACATTGCGATAGCATCGAATTTTCACGACTTGTGTCATAGACTATTGATTTATTTCTATTTATGTGATAATGTTCTTCTTATGAACCGAGTAATTAAATATGTGTATCTAAACACTATTATTTTATTAGTTGATGTGCCAATTGTCATAAACTTCAGTTCAATTTTGAAAAATGATACTGTAATATCAAATTCAAAAAATAAGTACATGATCGATTTTTTTTGTCTTTTTTTATACTGTAAGTGCACCTTTCCCTACCATGGGGGGATAGTTCGGTGGGAATAAGTGCACCAGCCGCCATCTAGATCTAATCTTGACAATTTTGGCTCCATCTAGCCCATTTTAGCTTCTTCAACAGCCACAATTACTAAAACTGGGGTGGTAACACTGATTGATTATCCATCTTGTTTTTGCATTCAATTTCAACTGGGGATTCTGCGAAATAATTGAAAAATTATCTAAGAAAACGTAAATCATCCAGCTACCAAGATGGTTTGTATTACCCATTTGCATTCTGAAATATTTGTAAATATAATGTGATCGTAGTATTTCCTGTGTTCGTGTTGTGAATACATAGTGTTACCGGCTTGTACGCGAAGCGTCTGCCGCCAAAACAAAAATCTTACAATAATGACTAAATTCTGTTGTTCTTCTTTGGTCCTATATTGTAGATCATTACTTAAAATCTATAGTTGACATTGTTTCTTTTTCATTTTACCGATATCAAAACATTACATAGGTATGTATTGCAAACAACAAATACAAGAGGCGTTTATCAAAATGTTTTTATATTTCAGACGATCGGCAAGAATAATAAGATGCAGCAGCACATAAACTACAGAGTCCGCGTAACATTGCAAGATTCTCGAACATTTATTGGAACCTTTAAAGCTTTTGACAAGCACATGAACCTAATCTTAGGAGACTGCGAAGAATTTAGAAAAGTAAAGTCAAACAGGGAAGAAAAGAGAACGTTAGGGTTCGTATTGCTTCGTGGAGAGAACATAGTGTCCTTGACGATTGAAGGGCCCCCTCCACCAGAAGAAGGTTTGCCTCGGGTTCCATTACCAGGTGCGATTGGCGGGCCGGGCGGTGGCCGAGCAGCCGGTCGCGGTTCTGGACCTGGTGGTCCTCCACCAGGGTTACAGGGACCGGCCAGGGGAGTGGGGGGTCCATCTCATCAACATATGGCCCCAGGGAATAGAGGCCAACTATCAGCTCCACCTCAGATGCGCGGTGGACATATGATGGGTGGACCACCACCCGGAATGATGGGAGCTCCACCTGGCATGGGCCGTGGAGGTCCTGGTCGCGGTCCCCCAGGAATGCGACGTTATTAAATATTTTATAGGGCTATGGGTAATGTGAGTGTGCATTACTGTGAAATAAGTGTTCACACAGAGTGAATGTGATTTTTAAATAAGTTTTTACAGTGTTGGTATACCATATCCAAAGCACAGAGTGAAAGAAATGGTGGTTCCAGGTAAATGGTATCAAGAATGATACTTATTTTGCCAAGTGTGAATTTCCTTATTACATGTTAAAGAAAGAACTTTGACATAAATGCCTTTGTTTTGGTGTATAGCTGTACCTTTCATATATTTGGCCAATGGGAGTTACTAGATCCTAAATTGGCTGAAAAGATAAAGGAGCATACAGTATAAATTAGGTATAGAATTAAATAAATTACCTTAGCGTATCCAAATAACTTGACTTTAAAATGCTTTTTATCATTTCCAATTCACTGACCTCCGAGGACTGTACCTAACTGAATTTTGAGAATTTTAAACATTGGAGTTATAATAATTATAAAACCTGACTGATTGTATTGGAAATTTATAATAATTATAAACTCCAATGTTTATAATTCTCAAAATTCAGCTATTGTAAGCTTGGAAAATTCCTCCATCCAGAGAAAGAAGAATAGTAAGTGTGTCGTTTGTGGCCATTTGGTGTCGAAATTATTGCATAAATGGTAATCATCAGCAAAGTAACAATAAATAAATGGAAAAGATATATTAGGGACATCTAACACACAGGCTCTGACCCCAAACTAAGCAAAACTTGTGATATACATGTTGATATACCTACTAGGGCTGTGTTCCAAAACATTTTGCTGTTTGTCGAGTGAATTTTACCGGATGAATTTTGGTTTCGGAACTAGGCTCCAGCGGGTGAAAATCACACGGAGTGAATTATGTTTTGGAACGATCTTAGCTAAAAAGAGTTGCCTAAGTGCTACCATTTATGCAATAAATATTCCTTTTGTTTCCTTACCGTTACTTTTTTCACATGGTTGATTTTTTGTTTTTAATTATGTGGGTCATCATTTCCTAAAATGGTATATATTTTTACAGTAAAAATTCTTCTGTAAATAGGTACTTATTATGGATAACGTCTTTTTTCTAGGATAATGTTACTTTTCGATCTGTTGTACGTTTAAATCGCACAAAAGCTCTGGTAGCACCAGCAATAGCCTCGATCGACGCGCGAAATTTATTTTTTCTTAGGTTTTATGTCATGCGAAGATGTATTACAGTATGTTCACAGTTTCATTGGTGTGACAATAAGTAGTTTTGACGCAGTACATACATAAAAAACTGAAATAGTTATCAGTCTGTACACAAAACTGTACTACGCTGATAATTTCTAGTTGAAGAGAATTTAAATTTCGCGCGCCGATCGAGGATATAGGTTCAAAAAAGATCTTTAATTAACAACAGCATCAACTTTTATGTAATAACTTGTTTCATCTTTATCTAAAATGCTTATAATATTTTGCCGTTGCAGAACAGCTAGTTTGGTGTGGATTGGAAATAATCACGAATTTAAATTAATTTTTCATCAACCACTTGTTTTCAAATAACTTCTCTGTTCGCGTCAGTTTTGACAGCCGAGTGAAATTCAACTCTGATTTTACCAGGGTGAATTTTTCAACTGTCAGGTGGAATTTCACTCTGTCGCAGGCGTTCCAAAACACTAGAGTAAAATTCACCGTTGCGTTTCGGAACCAGCATCGAGCGAATTTCACCCTTTACTGAGTGAATATTGCCTGTTTTGGAACGCACCCTAGATATTTTTAAATACTTATATACATTAGACAAACCATGCATTTTTGTGATGAACATACGATGTTTGCTTTGTGTCTAGGCAGAGCAAACACCTATGTTCATCACAAAATTGCTTACCCTGGGTGGGAATTGAACACACACCTTTTTGACCCAGGAGTCAGGGTCACTAACCACTAGGTGACCGAGGCAGTCATTGCATATTGTTTGTGTGAATCTCTAAGTTTGAAAATAACTTTATAAATATTATTGTAAAATTAAATTCTCTAGTTAATTTATAATTCAAAAGGCCTAATAACACCCAAGATGTCCAACAGTGCAGTGTAAACCCTAGTTGAGTTTTTAGGGTTCCGTACCCAAAGGGAAAAACAGGACCCTATTACTAAGACTTTGATGTCCGTCTGTCTGTCACCGGGCTGTATCTCATGAACCATTATAGCTAGGGAGCTGAAATTTTCACAGATGATGTATTTCTGTTGCCGCTATAACAACAAATACTAAAAAGAGAATAAAATAAATATTCAAGGGGGGCTCTCATACAACAAACCTGATTTTTAGATGTTTTTTGCTCTACATTAATAATGGTAACAGGTAGATGCTTGAAATTTTCTCAGAATATTTAGTTTTATATTCACTTCAATAATTAAAAATAAAATTAAATAAATATTTAAGGGGGGCTCCCATACAGTACGGAACCCTCCGTGCGCGAGTCCGACACCTACTTGGCCGATTATTGTAGTCTGACAACGAGATAATGTGCCTGACAGGTTGTGATCAAATGGATTTCAGGATTGTATTCACTCATTGACCAGACTAATGTACAATGTAAATATTATAGTAAATGAAGCTAAGCGATCAAACATGTCAGGTCATTATGCAGTTTGTTATTGAGTAAGGAATAAAATCAGAAAAATATTTGATCAGAACAGGTGAAGCACAACAATAATTGCACATACAAGCTCTAGAAAGCAACAAGAAAACCACATTACATAATTTTAGCTACCATTCTTAATATTTAACATTTTTTTTACAATATTTCTGCTACCTTCTGCTGTCATTACAGTTTGTAAAAATCTCACTAGTTCAATGATCAAACTAGTGAGTTTTTGAAGTGAAAATTCTAATGCAACTTCCAACAAGGTTGCATGTTTAACTCTATCATGGAGGAGGTATGAAAGCACTGTTGCGTCGAAGTTTCACTTCTTCCGCATGGAGGGACTCCACTTGCATTTTTTTTTTTGTCATTTCGACCGTCAAACTATATTACCAAAGACTGTTGATAAAGAGCGCTACAGTATAAATGCAGTAGAACTAGTGAGAATTTTTTGTTCTAACAAGTTCGATGGTCAAACAAATGAGAAAAAATCTCACTAGTTCAACAATCAAACTACTCATAGTGGGAATAAACTGTCATTATAGACTGTGGCTGCTACCACCAGTTGTGAGCCAGTTACTATATAAATGTAGAAGGAAATGAAGATTTGTCCCATTCCTGTTAAAAATGAAAGGATGGAAACATGATCATGGACTGATTAATAATCAAGAGCACACACATAGACAACAAGAAAACCACAAAATACAAAAAATGAAAATTTATTCATCATTGTATAAGTAAAATACATTTTGTTTTAAAATTATTATGTAAATAAACTGTTCAGCTTGCTACACATAGTCCGTTCAGCAAAATTTATCAAACGACAAAGCTGACCCAAAACAGCTACTACATAATATTATTACGTTGGGCAGCACTCGCGTTGTGGCAATCGGCTACAATCGGGTGGTTTTTTGGATCCAATTGGCACAATAAGGAACATGCATGTTTCTTATATCATTATCATATATCTCATTTTATAATGGTAAAACAATATCTGGTTCTTAAAGATTTAGGTATTACAAAGAAAAAACGTTATTCCTTATTCGGTTTTCATTCGGCCGTTACGCGTCCGCAGCATTCATCTATTGTACATACATTACATTCTGATTTTTCTTCTGAACATTCATCTACACGTAATTATTCGATTTTACCGCCCGGCTGTGCTGATCGAGGCCGGCCTGAATATTTGTCAAGCCTTATTTATTTTAATGATGTCAGCATACACCAGCAAACAAACAGATTGAATGCAGGCATGCTGGGTAATGTGTATATAGACTATACATATTTTAAACCTGCCTAAGTTTGTTCTACACCAATTTTATCAAGGATGTTGTACAATCAATTTGGCTTGGCATGATACGTTTTCATCTCCCTGATTTAAAGATTTGAAGATTTAATTTCTATCAAATAAATCACATTGGTGTCTAAAAATTAAAGTAAATAGTTGCTAGAAAATTATGCTACATTCTCGATCATATAATACAGAATGTCGCGAAATACAAACATTATTTTACAGAGGTATTTTGATCAAAGATAAAGTTGATTTAAATAAAACTCTCCAACAACTACAATGAACTCATGTGACATGGGCGTAGGTAGGTTCAGTTTTGGGAGGCTTAAACTAATATTCCTACTATTTTCCTGGTATAGGCCGAATCAAACAACTTGGCGGCTGTGATGCTAGCTTCAAGCTGCGGATAGACCAATCCTTAACTGAAGCTCACTTAACAGTTCCGTGAGGATTGGGTTATCCGCAGCTTGTCGCTAACGTCACAGCCGCCAAGTTGCTTGATTTAGTCTATAACGAGTATTCATATTTCAATTCAAACTAAATAAATGTTTGTAGGGTGTGAACCCTGAAAGTTCTCACTATGTGATAAATATACATGTCCAATGTACAAGAAGGAATATATCGAAACCGCCATCCGCTGAGTAAGTTTCTAGTGACAATATCCACATGAGGGGTGGCAGCGCTTGCCGTCGACGCCGCAGCGGCAGCCGGCGCTGGTGTCGCCGCGGCCGGCGGGCCCCCAGCGCCGGCCGCGCGTCACCCAGCAGATCTCAGTCTTGCACGCCGAGCACTTGATCCAGTCGCACCCCCACTTCTTGGTGATGATGGCGCTGCATTCGGGGCATTCCAGCGCTTCACCGCGGGAGATAAGCGAGTTCAGCAGCGCTCGCGTACCTTCGTCGGTCTGGCTCGCGTCGGGACTCGTCGCGCTCTCCAGCTTAGCACGGTGCTGCTCGCAACTTTCTCCTTCATGTATAGCCTGGAAAAAAAAATTTTAAACTAACTTGATAAAATGCCAGCAATAACAAACTTAGTAAATAATTACTAAAAAGAGGATCTAAAACAATTAATACTTTATTAGTATCAGCCACATATCCACTGCTGGACATAGTAGATAGGCCTACCTTAAGAATCTCCAATAAGACCGCTCGGAAGCGGCTTGCCTCCAGCGCGATCTAGCGATCATAAATAGGTCGCCAGTCCACCTTGTGGGTGGACGTCCTACGCTGCGCTTGCACCGGCAAGCCTAGTGGTAAGGGATCGAAAAAAATTTCGACTCCTTTCATTAGTTTAACATGCTTTGTGCCCTACCCACTGCCATTACAAGTTGCCAATCCAGTGAGCTGTCGGTTACTTTGGTTCTTCTACGGATTTCCTCATTTCTCGTTCGATCTTGCAGAGAGACTCCGAGCATAAGACCCTAGGCATAGCTCGTTAGGCTACTTGCGGTTATAATAAAGCCCATAGTAAGAGAGTAGCATCACCTGGCACGGTATACAGTTGGTGCGCTTGCAGACGGGGCAGGGGAAGCGGCGCACGCCGGGGTCGCAGAGCGCCCAGCCCGAGCAGTCGCGCGTGCGGCAGTGGAAGGCGTTCCTGGTGCCGCTCTCGGCGGCGGCCAGCCCGCGCGCCAGCCACCGCTCGTACTCCCCCGGCGACACGAGGCCGCGGATCTCGCGCTCCTGCAGCGCGCCGCGGCAGCCGGTGGCGGGGCACGCCACGGCCGGCTCCTCGCTGTGCCGCACCACGTCCGACAGACATTCCTTGCAGAACGAGTGGACGCACTCGCGGAGCACCACGCCGCCGCCCGCCCGGCACTCTTCCATACAAACTCCGCATTCGAACGCTTCGGCGTTCGATACGAGAGGCTGCTTCTCTAGGTTCACCAATTCGTTGTAAACGTTTCCCGGGTCCTCTTTAGATTCGAGCTTCACTTTTTGAACAGATTTGGCGTCTGAAATCGTTAATATATTTTTTATAAGTTTGGGATGTGTCGAAGCGAAAGTTAGTCACAATGACGAGTATCGTTTAAAGCGTTTAATGGTGTTTTAAATAATATGTCTGATGTCTAGAGATGCACCTCATATAAGAACAATTATCGGCCAAATGCTAGTCGAACTCGCGCATAAAGGGTTCCGTACTGTGTTGGAGTCCCCCTTAATAAATTTTTATTTAACTATTAATTTTTTAAGTGAATATACAACTAAATATTCTGTGATTATTTCAAGCATCTACCTGATGAAAATATTAATATCGCGTCAAAGAATCACGTATCTTGTATGGAAGCCCCCTTCAATATTTATTTAATTTTTATTTAATTATTAATTATTGAAGTGGATATACAAATAAATATTTTGAGAATATTTCAAGCGTCTACCTGTTCTCGTTATTAATATCGAGCGAGATTAAAAAATCAGGTTTTTTTGTATGGGAGCCCCCCTTAAATATTGTTTTTTTTTTAAATATATTTTTAGTATTAGTTGTTATAGCGGCAACAGAAATACACTTTCTGTGAAAATTTCAACTTTCTAGCTATCACAGTTCAAGAGATACAGCCTGGTGACAGACGGACAGTCTTACAAAGACTGTCTGTCTGACGAAGTCTTAGTAATAGGGTCCCGTTTTTACCCTTTGGGTACGTAACCCTAAAAAGCGGCTGGTAATTACGTCAAATGGAATTGAACAGTATTCTATATTCACAATATTAATTTAGGGCTTCAAATATAAAATAAAAATAAATAGACTGCTGTTGAACATGGACACGTAGGGCGATTGGGCCATATCAACCACCAGTGCGGGTAGGTAAATTCACGTATGGCGATGAATTACGGTACTATCAGTGTGGAACAGAGTCGTTTCACTGGTGGGCGTGTTTCTCCGACTATAGGTACGACGGCTCAAGAATTTCTCCACTACGCTAACACGGTAAAATATCAGCATAGATATACCGGAGTCGACGAGGCAGAGGTAGAAGGGCGCGGCGAGGTCGGGTCCGGCGAGCGCGCGCAGCGGCGCGGTTTCGTCGCAGCAGAGCGCGCGGCCCACGATCCAGCGCTGCAGGCGCGCGGGCAGCCCGAGCGCGCGCTCAGCCCGCCGCCGCAGCTCTCCCAGCGCCGCGCCGCGCCGCACGTGCAGCTGCACCGGCCCGCGCGTCGCCTCCCTGTCCTCCACCCACACTAGTATCCTGGAACAACAGTATTCACATCTTTCTTTAACGATCCCGTATCCTTTTCAACCGCCTTTCAAAGAGGGGGAGATTCTCAATTCGACTGATTTTGTACTGTTGCCTCATAAGTTTTTTAAGTGAACCCGTTTTTTGACCAAAATCAGATAAATAGATTTTGAGTTATAGTTGGTAAATAAAAATATTTAAAAAAAAAACATAGGTACGTTTTTGTCAAAAAAAGAAAGATTTATTTGATTTCCATAAGCTTAGTTCGTTAGGTCAGTCTCGTCTAGCAGCAGTCAAAATCAGAAAAACTAAAAATAAACGTTGCTCTTTTTAGAATGAAAAACACAGTAGATCGATTTAATATGTATATGTAGTATATCTAGTCTAGTAGTAGTATATTATGCAGTCTCTGGCAGCCATATCACAAGCTTTGCTTAGTTTGGGGTCAGAGGCCGTGTGTAAGATGTCCCCAAATATTTATTTATTTATTTATTTTGGTGCATGTACAAAACAAGAGATGTTAAGATTATTGAGGATACTTACGGAACCTCTTCATCGTCGTTTTCTTTCTTTGGTGAAATGTCTTTTGACGTGGAAGCTTCACTTGGTATTGGGTTTTTCACCTCGCTCGTAGTCGGAGCTTGTTCCGCAGATTCTACCTTAGGCAAAACCGAAGCGTTTGATTTTGGGCTTTGGCTTACTTGCACATTTTCTTTCAACGTCGTTATCGGCTGTTTTTTCTCATCATTTTGATTGTTAATGTTTCGTTTGAGTACATTATCTGTTATTTCTCTCGCTGGAACAGCTTGCGCCTGTTGAACATTCGTTATTGAAGATTTTTGAATCACCTCTTCTACTTTCTTATTTTCATTTCTTCTAACGTCATTCTGTAATTTCAGAACATTCGTTTGTTGCGGTGTAGTAAGCGACGAAGTAGGTGCTTCAGCAACTATTTGGGATGAAAACGACAAAACAGAACAAGATAACTTTAGCTGAGCTAATTTAACTGCAGCTTCGGCCGCAGCTTTTTCATCACCCTTAGCGATAGAACGTTCTAGTTGGCTTATCAAATCTCTTCGTCTAGCATGTTGATCTATGTGATTATCTTTACTAGTTGAAGGTTGATCTACAGTTTGTGGAGTAGTAATTACAAGGTTCTTCTTAGTTTTCTCTTCGGTATTTTGAGCTGTCACGTCTATTGGAACCTGAGTATGTTTTTCATCCTTGGTTAATTCTTTATTTTCAGATTCCTTTTTCGTATCAGGTATTGTTTTGTCGTCTTTATTTGAACCTGAAGTCGTAGTTATTAATTGTGGAGGAGGGAGCACAACTAAATTATCAACATTTTCGAAGGTTTTTAGTGTTTGCTTTGGAGGTGTGTTGGCTTGTTTCACAATTTTTGTTTCTGTATTCGTAGTTGCTGTTGTTTTTGGTACATAGATAGGATTCAACAGCGAAGATATTTTCAATGGAGTGTTTAAATCATATTTTGTTTTAGATATAACTTGAAGAGGTTTCGGATCGTTGATCGGTTTTATTTTTTCGATTTCGACGTTTGTTTTTTGACCATCTCTAGAATTAGAATTAATATTATTGATGGGCAGTAACTGAACAGAAGTGTCTTTATTTGCTTTACGTTCATTTACTACTAAGTTTGTATCTTTCTTCATTCTTTCGACTTCGATAACATTTTTGGGGGTGTTGGAACCATCTCTCAAAGATTTAACCTTGTCGATGGGCTGTAATTGAACTGAATTTTCTTTGTTTGCATTACTATCATTTATTGGCAAGTTTGGGCCTTTTTTCATTCTTTCGACTTCGGTGACGCTCGGGTTTCGTTCTTCTCTTAATAACTTAATGTTGTTGACGGGCAGTAACGATACAAGATTTTCTTTACTTACTTTATTTTCATTTATAACTACATTAGATTCCTTCGTATGTACTAGTACAAGCGGTTGGGTTATTACTACACTGTTTATCGTTGATAATGCACTACCATTTGGTTTGTTTGTATTTCCCGGAGCTAATTGACTAGTCGATTGTTCTTTTACAACACTACTGGTGGAAGCTTCAGTCACAGGTCTTTTATCCATACATATGGAGCTGCCAATACGAAGTGTCGCAGCTTCAACAATTTTAGGATAATCTTCTTTGGTGTCACTTTCGCGATTATTTTTTAGTTTGTTAGATGAGATTAGTTCACTTTTAGGTCTTTTAGGTAGACTATCTTTCATTTCTTTCAATATTTCTTTGAGCTTTTCTTTGTCTTCGAGATTAGCACGCGTACTTCCAGGAGCAACACCACTAAAATGGCCTTTAGTCTGAGAACTATTTGATACCTTTGAACTCTTATAAGAATCATTTCCCTTATTAAGAGGCAAGCAATAGTTACAAGTAATCACAGAAGAGTCGTATTTTCTCAAGCACCTGGTGCAAATCCAAGCCTCTGTTTGTCGACTGGAACAACCCGTCGATTCATCTTTACCGGTTCCTTTTGCAGATGCATCACTCGGTGTCATCTCTTTCAGCCTGTACTTCTCTATCATCTCCGCGGCCTGTTTGTCCAGTTCACTAATGCTCGGTAGGAGCTTCACAGATGAGGTTTCTATTGCTGAATTTCTCTTTTTGTTTTCGAATATATGTTTCAAAAAACTCTTTTCGTGTCGTATTTTGGAATCTTTCGTTTCCTTCGTTTGAGTGTCTTTTTTGCTATATTTTTCAGATTTACAATCGGCGGCATCGTCGCGGCCTCGCGGCGGGCGATCATCGGGAGTGGGCGGGCGGTTCATCGGTGCTGGCAGGTCGGGAAGGCGCGGCGGGGACGGCGGGAGCGGCGCGGGTCGTTTCCTGGCGCGGCGGCGCGGGAGCGTGGCGGCGGCGGCGACGGGCGGCGGCGGTGCGCGCCGTTTGCCGGGCACGTGCGCGCGCGGACTCTCGCTGGCGGCGCGCCGATCGCGCTCCTCAGGGTGGCGCGCCGCGGCCGACGCGAGCGGCAAACTAGCCGCGTCGTACCCGAGTCCGTAGAGGCCGTACTTGCGGTGTAGCGTGAGGTCGCGCTCGCGCTGCCGCCGCAGGCCGCGCTCGCGCACGCGTCGCCGGTACGAGTCGGTGGGCGGCGAGGGCGGCGGGCGGGGCGCGGGCGCGACGCCGGCGCGGCCGTAGAGCGCGGGCGCGAGGAACGCGAAGCTGGCGGCGGTGCGGTCGGAGCCGGCGCTCGACACGCTCTCGGTGGAGGAGTGCTCGTCGCGCCGCAGCCACGAGAACAGCGTCCACAGGCCGCCCGACAGCGGCCGCGCCCGCCCCCACTCCGCCTCGACGCCGCCGCCGCTCATTACCCCTACGACACAATACAATTCTAAGTGAACACCGTTGCAGTGTACCTACTCATCATTCAATAAATCCCACATGACTAAACGCGAGAATGACAACAATAAAGGTGTTGGACCGATTATAAGTGGTTTGGTGCAGTGCAGCTAAAATGAAGATCGGGACAATGTAAACATTATCTATACTTCATTATTAATTTAAAATTTGTTAAAAAAAGTAATTAATACAAAATGTTTTTGAAAATACTAAGTACAGTTATTTGCTTTGTTTACAAACAAGCTAATGCAATAAATATTATTCACGATTGATTAAATTAAAACGAATCAAGTCAATTAAATGAGCCCAAATCTGGACAGATCTTTCAATATGCGCGCAATCTAAATTATAAAATATTATTTTTAGATAAGTAGCTGAGGATACTTACGCGCTGGCCAAGTGAATCAGCGGTTGCAAGTTTTCAAACACCAAACTAGAACATTGTTAACCTCGATTTTTCACATTTGTGGTATTTTGTAGAGGTTTCAATTACACTTTTGTAACACACTGTAGACAAGTCGGGCGCACTATTGTTTGGTAAATATCGATGAAAGTGAATTAAGTGATTTCGGTGTCGCGATGGGGCTACAATGAAGCGTGTCGCGGCCGCAGCGTGAACAAAGCGAGGTCGGGCGCGCGGCCGCGCTCCGCCGCCGCCCGCGCTCCGCCGCCGCCCGCGCTATATTTAGCGGAACTTCGCGACTCCGTTTTTGCTATTTTCATTTGATTCTTGTATTCCCCGAGCCTCGACCTCACTTTCTGGTTTCCTGTTAGCTGTTTCAATTTTACAACTTTTCATATAACGTTTTATTGTGAGCGTAAGACCGAATTTTTATAGTGAATACTTTGTTGTCGAAATAAACTTACGTAATCATAACTAAAGTTCTCATTAAAATAGTACAATATTACTTTAATTGAAGTAGCCAATTTATCCATTGTTAAGAGCAATACCTATTCTATTGGACTCGTCGTTAGGTCACTTCACAGTGCAGTTTATACGGGTTCGCTGATTGAACGCCCACATACAATTTGTTCATTATAAATTCTTCATCCATAGTAAAAATTGCTCAGAATGATATCATCAATTTTTACTGCGGTATTTTACAAATTTGATTAAATGTTCAATCATATATTAATCAAATAAGCACCTGCAACAAGTCACTCGAATTTTATTCAAAAGTAACTTAAAGAATAAAATTAATTATTGTGAAATTAATGCTTACTATGTTAGTCATCTGAACTAAATCTATATAGTCTTAGCAAATATTAGAAAAAGAAATCGAAACATCTATGAACTAAAAACATTATTTATTTTAGTAGATAACAATAACAATTAACGCTGTCTACAATCTTATGTACTACATAATTACATTTACTAAAAAAAGTACTATTTATGTCACTTCTCCAAAATTAAACCACATAACGTTTAGCCTGAATCTACACGGACTGTGACATTATTGCATAATTATTATCCGACGGTATGGAAGTTTAGATCAAACCAATTTGTGAAGTCAACGCGCCGCACGCCTCAACCCCACTGACATGTCCAACTGCGCGAGGCTTTGCCTCGTGTTCATAGACGCCATTGAACTTGAACTGTACTATAGAATATACTATAGCCACAGAGATCCCAGAGGAATACCGCTGTTGTCACTGGCAATTCTAAAGCCATTGATTCACTGAGCAACAATTTTTTATAAGCTCTGTATCAGAAACAAAATCTACACAAAAAATAATGTTTCAGAGACAATTAATACGTGTTTATCGGTATGTTTCGGTGAGTGCTCCCCGTCGTGATGTTTCAGAAACATCCGAATAGAAGTATGGAAAATCTTGCCGTGAGTTGTCAAAACTATCAAATATGTATTGTAATTTGACGTTTTACGACGAAACATCCTACAGATATTTTACTTGTCTCTTTCTAACTCGTGTTATATTAAATTAATGCATCCCTTTCAGATTTTCTCGATCGACCGCATTATCCCTCTGGTATACTGTGAGTATAGCACATTATTACCTATATTATCTTTGACTATAGAGGACATAGCACGGTGGTTGACAAGAATAGAGTCTATGGTTAGTTATTGCACTAGTTGTTGTTGTTCAGGAGCCTTGGACTTGTGGTGGTGTCGGTCGGACGAGGCGAGCGCCACGAGCAGCGCGGCCGACACGCGCGCCGACAGCTCGGCCTGGCTGAGCTCGTGCGCCCACGGCACGCGCCCCCACCGCACCAGCTGCAACCACATCATACGTTACCTGATACCTCCAACACTGATCAAACCCTTCACCCGACCATTTTGGAGCTTGTCTACGCGCTGGGCGGGGCAGCGGAGGCCTTGGATACGTTGTATCCCGCTTCCACAATCCAGAGCTATCCAAACTGGTACTTTAATCCGAAAGGAGGCGATTCGGACCATCAATATGAACAACTTTTACTATGGGGACAACCCAGAATCCGAGGAAAAAATTATACAACTAGGAATCGACAAAATTTATCAAACAACTTTATTTCTAGAATTCCGGATCGACCCTATAATAAAAGTTATTCATAATGGTAGTCTGAATCACCTCCTTTTGGCTTAGTACACCATTTCTGGATAGCCCTATATGCCTTATATTTAACTTTGCAACAAAAAGAGATAGGAGAAAAGCTAACGAAAATCTTATTTAGGTAGGCCTAAATAGTAGTACCTATTAGTGCAGCAAATTGCTACAAATACACCGATATAAAGATTAAATGTGTGACGCAAATCAATGTTGGTGCCAAAAAGCAACATAAGCAGCAGTTTTTTGCATAAACCTATCACCTTCGCAGTCATGTCATGCAAAATGTCTGAGTTACCTACTCGAAGCATCAAAATAACGTCGTCTTGAGGATGGTCAGTCATAGGCCAGATGTTTAGTTGCGTTCTAATTGCACACGACCGACTTTTAAATCGGCCGGGAATGAAGTAGACTATCCAAACCACAACCGAAGTCTTGATGCAGCTAATTTTCTTCTCTATTTCAAAGTTAGTGCCAAAATAAAACTTTGTCAGTGATATCTTAGAATAAGTCAATCATCAGCTGTATTTACAGCACTCCCTGTAAATTTTAATTTTGAGATGTGAGTTATAGAAATGCGATCTTTATATTTCTTACTACTTTTATTATCTTCATACTACCTATATTTTACGATCGCCCAAGTTGGCCCGAAACCGACGACGTGTGCGCATGCTATAAGTTAAAGATTTTCGTGGTATTAATACCACGTAAAAGATTGACCTAAATTGCGCATTTCTCGATAACAGCCAGATTTCGATCGCAAATGGATCGAGAAGCACCGCTATTTTTGGATAATCTCGCCTGTCGATAGTTAAAGGTGCTAACATACCAAGGCAACATCGTGCCTCCTGGCGGCGTGGTGTACAAATAAAAACCTGTTATAGGTAATAAAATTTTCTTGGCTACTAACCAGTGATATTGTACAATGTCATTGTAGGTATTTGTTGAGTCAACGAACTTATTGTATGAAACAGATATTTTTTTTAATTTGGGAATTTGCACCCATATTAAAATTGTTCGTGATAATACTCATTATCATGAACAACTTTTACAATGGGAGATAGAATATTGCTACTTGGCGCCCAAACATCCTGTTTAATGTTATTTTTAACCGATTCTTTTATAATTGACTGTGGCAATTTCTACATAAGTATAAAACGTAAATGATTTTTATACTGGAAAAATGATATTCATTGATAGGAGTGATTTAAAAGTATTAACTATGACTATACGTCTAGTATAATATGGACTTCAAGAATTTCAAATATTCAAGAATCAGCTCGAATGTAGTAGGAACGGCTTACTTAAGGTGGGCATACACGATGCGATGATTTGATCAAATTTTCGCTTCATTCCAACTGGGAGCTCATTCAATTAATTCAAAGGTAGGAATAATAATTGGTAGTTCACGATTTGTACTACTACCTGAAACTGGGCGCACAGAACGCAATGATCGCATCAGTTCATCAGATTAGTCCAGTGGAGGCCAAATATAGTTAACTATAGCCAGTTAGTAGTTATTGAGGAAACAAAATGGTACACCTAACTAATTAAAAACATATCGATTCTACAAAAAGTTTATGAGAATCAAAGTTGTAGAAAATCAAACTTCAAATAACTTTGTTCCGATAAGTTCTGCCGAAAAATTGAAATAGCACAAGTTATTGAAGAAACAAAATAGTACACCTATCTAATTCAAAAATGTCGATCCTGCAAAAAGTTGATGTGAATCAAAGTTGTAGAAAATCAAATCTTAAACAAATTTTGTTCCGATAACTTCTGATGAAAAATGGATATAACACAAGTTATTGAAGAAACAAAATGGTGCAACTATCTATTTAAAAAAAAATATCGATCCTACAAAAATTTGATGGGAATCAAAGTTGTAGAAAATCAAATTTCAAACAATTTTTGTTCCAATAACTTTTTATGCAAAATTGATATTACACAAGTTATTGAAGAAACAAACTGGTACAACTATTTATTAAAAAAAATATCGACGCTACAAAAAGTTGATGGGAATCAAAGTTGTAGAAAATAAAATTTCAAACAACTTTGATTTTCATCAACTTTTCGTAGGATCGAAATTTTTTGAATTAGATAGTTGTACCATTTTGTTTCCTCAATAACTACTAACCGGCTATAGTTAACTATATTTGGCCTCCACTGGACTGATCTGATAAACTAATGCGATCATAGCGTTCTGTGCGCCCAGTTTCAGGTAGTAGTACAAATCGTGAACTACCAATTGAATTAATTGAATGAGCTCCCAGTTGGAATGAAGCGAAAATCTGATAAAATCATCGCATCGTGTATGCCCACCTTTACAATAAAACATAGTAATAATAACACATATAACTAGCGGCCAACAGCGGGCGGTCTCACCTGGTATTCCTCCTCCAGGCGCGACAGTATCACTGCGTCCGTAGGCTCGAGGCGGCGCTTGACGAAAGCCAACATGAGGAAGGAGATAATAACACATAGCACATATAACTAGCGGCCAACAGCGGGCGGTCTCACCTGGTATTCCTCTTCCAGGCGCGACAGTATCACTGCGTCCGTAGGCTCGAGGCGACGCATGATGCAAGCCAACATGAGGAAGGAGATAATATCACATAGCACATATAACTAGCGGCCAACAGAGGGCGGTCTTACCAGGTATTCCTCCTCCAGGCGCGACAGTAGCACTGCGTCCGTAGGCTCGAGGCGGCGCTTGACGCAAGCCAACATGAGGAAGGAGATAATAACACATAGCACATATAACTAGCGGCCAACAGAGGGCGGTCTCACCTGGTATTCCTCCTCCAGGCGCGACAGTAGCATTGCGTCCGTAGGCTCCAGACGACGTTCGACGAAAGCTAACATAAGGATAGGAGATAATAACACAGAGCTAGCGGCCAACAGGGTGCGATCTTACCTGGTATTCCTCCTCCAGGCGCGACAGTAGCACTGCGTCCGTAGGCTCGAGGCGACGCATGATGCAAGCCAACATGAGGAAGGAGATAATATCTCATAGCACATATAACTAGCGGCCAACAGAGGGCGGTCTTACCAGGTATTCCTCCTCCAGGCGCGACAGTAGCACTGCGTCCGTAGGCTCCAGACGACGTTCGACGCAAGCTAACATAAGGATAGGAGATAATAACACAGAGCTAGCGGCCAACAGAGGACGGTCTCACCTGGTATTCCTCCTCCAGGCGCGACAGGAGCACTGCGTCCGTAGGCTCGAGGCGCCGCTCGATGCAAGCCAACATCAGAATGGGAGACTTTAGAGCCTCTACTCCGAAATTTATAGCTGTTGGCAAATTAACGTAATAAGGAATATGCACGATTATTTAAAATATTTTTAAATTAAAGCTTACATCGTCAAATAATAGTAAAACTAGTAGCTATCATAACAATAGACGCGACACATCTCTTTAAATGAATCTTCGTAAGCCTATCTCGTCCCGCTCTTACCGATTTGTTTCCTCGCAAATCTTATTATGATAGATTCTAAATAATCTCGCTAAATATTACCGAAATCGGTTGATAAATACCAACCTGCCTGTTTTTGAGGGAAATACCTTTCTTATCAAAATACGCCAATGCCAAATATACCTACCTGTGTACCAAAGTTCGTCAATATTGGTTGAAAAATGCGACCTGTAGATTAAAATTTACATTCGAACAGACGAAAGCAATATCGACGAGTGGAAGCACAGACCTCGCTTTGGTCAATAATACTAATAATCGGCCAAGTGCGAGTTGAACTCACGGACGAAGGGTTCCGTACCGTACGGAAGCCCCAAACATATTTTATTTTAATTTAACTATTTATTTTTTAAATAAATATACAACTTAATTTTCTGTAAATATTTCAAGCATCTTCCTGTAGCCTTTATTGTTTCGAGACAAAAAATCACGTTTCTTGTATGGGAGCCCTTAAATATCTATTTTATTTTAATTTAATAATTAATTTTTTAATAACATATTTAACTAAATATTCTGTACCTGACACCGTTATTAATATCGAGCGAAAAACAACTAAAAATTCAGGTTTGTTGTATAGGAGCCCCTCTTTAAATATTATTTTTTTTCTGTTTTTAGTATTTGTTGTTATAGCGGCAACAGAAATACGTAATCCGTGAAAATTTCAACGCTCTAGCTATTACGGTTCATGAGATACAGCCTGGTGACAGACAGACGGACAGCGGAGTCTTAGTAATAGGGTCCCGTTTTTACCCTTTGGGTACGGAACCCTAAAAAGAACTTACCATTAAGTGCATCAAAGTCATAAGACAAGAAATGTCTGGCCAAAACCGCCCTTGTTTCCGTATTAACTGGCGGGAGCACTAATCCCTTAGAGATTTCTTGGGTGACATTGAATCGTTTTTGGAACCATTCTAAAATTGGAGTCCATTTCTTCTTTTGCATTTCCCATAGCTCAGGCTCATCCTGGATACAAGAAAATTTAGTCAACTATTATGCTACGATCGGAAAAACATCACATTTTGGTAAAATCACTATTTACAAGATATCTTTGTCAGATAATCTAAAAGATCGGCCAAGTGCGAGTTGGGCTCGCGCACGAATGGTTTCATACCGAATTAGAGCCCTAATTTCCCTTAATTTCTTTATTTTAATAATTTATTTACAAAGTGAATTTATAATTGAATATACTGTAAATATTTCTAGCATCTTCCTGTTGTCATTATTAATATCTTGCTAAAAACGCCAAAAAAATACCTTTGTTGTATGGGAGCCTCCCTTATATATTTAATTGAGTATTAATTAGCTAGCATGGTTCATGACATACAGCCTGGTTACAGACAGATGGTCAAAGGAGTCTTAGTAATAGAATCCTGTTTACCCCTCTGGTACAGAACCCTAAAAAGAGACTATTTCCTAAAAAATGTGAAAATATGTGCAATGAAAGAGGCTATGTGCATAAAATTTCATAAATTTCCCATTTTCATAAAAAAATCAGGTATGGTCTTCAAAAAGAATACCTCATCTCTATTAATTCCTTTATTTATCCATTTTTATGGAGTTTTCAAAATTGTTCTAATAGTTTTAAGAATTCATGAATACATTCTGGGTCATCATACATTTAAACCATACCTAAATACATATATCTGACTAGTAAGAGAATATTATTTATATTTTACCTCTGAATGGAACAGAAGTGTGTCCGTGGGGAAGAACTCAAGTAAATAGCCAACAATATCATGTTTGGTCAACTTTCCGGGGTTATCCAATGCTGTATTACACAATGCTGTCTGAAAACCAAAGATAAATGGTTAAATTAATTATAGCTATAATATACTTTGCCTTTTTATGACAAAAATATAGAATAGCTACATCTCATTGAAATGTTCTTATTCAGAGTAAAGCAATAGGTCTCAATTAAGGAGGTAATTGTTTTGATGTGCAGTAGTGACAGTGCACACTGCCTGTTATACGTGTTATTGAGTGCATTGTACTAACTTTACACTAAATTTAATGTATCTGATTTTTTTGGTACATTTACCCATTAATCACAGTATTTACATTTAGTGTCCCCTCAACCCATGGACAGGGATATAAAAGTTGAGCTTCAGCAGCATTTTAGCATTGTATTTGGAAAAGAGCTAAACAGTTGCGGAAGCATACAAAGTATGTGTAAATGCAACGGCTTTGCATGTTTTCATTCCTTTTAATGTAGTAGGGGATGAGTTACACAGCAAGACACTTAATTTATAATTGGAAACCCTAAAAAATAAAGTTTTATACAGGCTAGTAGGTGAAATCACGAAGCAGGTGAAAAGATTGTATGTGTGAAGAATTTTACCAAGTGCATTGTCGGCTGTGTAATGTTTTCTGTCTGAGCATCCCACTCTGCAGCTATAGCTCGCGCTAAAGCTTCGCTGCCGACGGTCAACACACTTCCACTCGGTGTTTTCAATCGCCTATGGTCCAAAGTTACTTCCCATTTATTAGCGTTCTGAACTATACCGGTACCGCGATAGAATCGTTTTCTTGTAGCTGTAATCATTAGAAACAATCAAGAGACGAACATGAGAACAAGAATATGTATTGTTCAATCAGACATAATAACACACCGTAATTTTGAAATCGGTAGCAGGCAGGGCATCGAGATCTAAGTATCTTTGTAACTAAACTCGAGGAAGAAAACATTTTATTCCTTAAAGTACAGAGCACCTAAAACTGAAGAACTACTACAAAAACCAGTAGCAAAGCTTTGCAAATAAAATTTCTCTAATTCGTTCAACAGCACGTGAACTTTATTTTACACTTTTTACAGCTTCATTAGGATTTACAATTTATCACAGACTACTAGATACTTCAGACAGGAATATATGAACCATGGGCTGGAAACTTAAAAAAGAAAAAAATTGCCCTTATTTTCCACCATAGACAAATGGTAGGTAATTTCCATTTTGACTTTCCCAATTACATTCTCTATGGGTCATTCTTTTGGTCAGAGTTTTCAAGCGGCTTTACTTAAAAATAATAGAAATTTTAAAGTCAGCGAGCCAGTTTTTTTTTCGCGCAAAGCTTAAAACCTCTCTAAACTGGGATACTGATTATTATTCAATTATATTTAAAAAAAAATATGAAAAAAATATGAAATACCCCCATTCTTTGATTTTCGTGGAGTGTCCCAAGCCCCGATCTGATCACTTAGTGAATTTTATATTTTAAACTAAACGCTACATCGTTACCAAAAAAATAACACTAAGTCCTAAAAAGTTTAAAATACTATAAAAAATTAGACCATAGTTCTGAAAGAACTACATTGCCTGAAAAAAAATTAAATGTAACTGTCCCAAGGTAGTTCCTGATTTGCGTGGATTATTATAATTTCACTAGCACATCTCTAAATTCGCGACCTGCTGTTTCGTAATCCTACTTCAAGTTAACAACTAATTGCGCTCCGACTGCCGGGCAGACTGCTTGTGTGATGGTGCGTCGAGTTTAAAAAAAATAGAGGTAAGAACATTTTTGCGTGGGTTTGGTTTCTCAAAACTTTGATTTGCGTGGTTTAATTATCTCCAGTGTCTGTGAATTTATTTATTTAGTAAAATATTGTAGCGAACAAGTATAAAGTAACGTAACTTATAATCAAAACACAGTTTATTTGTGTAAAAGGTTTTTATATATATTTTTAGCATAAAGTATTTATTTTGATTTACGTGGTCGTGATTTGCGTGGTTTACGTGGTAGTTTTGACCCACGCAAATCAATTTTTGCCCATTCAAATAAAACCACTTTGAGTTTTGTATTAGTTATGAATGATAATATGTTATATAACTTAAGTTAAATGTAACTTAGTTTAAATCAACTTTATAATGTCACGTTCTGTGGGTTTCTGACTTAACTGGCAGAGAATTCCATGTACCATTAAGTTCGCGTTGTCACATTAATCGTGCATTTATAAATAAATAAAACAATTGAAAATAGCTTTGGATTAGATACCTATATTCAAGTTTAGTAAAATTATAATGGATTATCAACATTTTAGACCACAAATGCCATTAACAAGATAAGAAAAAATAGAAAGAAAAAATTTATCCGAGAGAAGAAGAGATAGGCTTATTAATATAGAATATAATGAAGAGTTCAAAGCAAAAAACCGAACGAGATATTATGAAACGAAAACCGAAGAAAAAATACTTATATTCATGACTTAAACCGCCACGAGCAAAAAGCAAAACGAAAGAAAAGTAGAATAAGTTCCCGAAAATATAACCTAAAGAAAAAAATCAAGCTAAACGTTGCCTTGTTGAGGAACTCATACAAGTACCAGAAACTCATTACAAAGAAAACCGTGATCCATTGGAAGAAACTCTTACTCCATTGCTATTGTCACGTGCTGATTCACCAGTACCATCAGCTTCTGACCGCAGAGTTCGTTTAGCAGCTAGTAATAAATAATGTTGGACTGATACCACTAAAAACGTTTTTTGTTTTAGTAACCTACCTATTTTTTACCTTATCATAACATAATAACTTATTTTCAATATGAAGTAACAGTAAGTAACTCATCTGAGAAAGTCAATTTAAAATTATCATTTTCGTGGGGTGTTTTATGATTTGCGTGGCCTCCATTTTTTTAACCTCGATTATCTCTGTAAGTATATCGCTCTATGAGGTGCCTCTTCTATATAACATATTACTTTTACATATATTTTAAGATTTTGACAAGGATTTAAAAAAAAAATTGAATTCGAAAATTGCCACGAAAATCACCAAAGAATGTCTTACTCGAAGAAGTACCCCTATGTCCATTCAAGGCTGCTCGAGTTGCAAAATGTCAAAGTCAATCAATCGTTTACTTATGTAATTAAAGCTCAAGATTTGATTTGGCTAGTTTACACGTACAGACAAATGCTTACTGTACTTATTCTTAAACTAGCTAAGTCAAATCACGAACTTGAATTACATAAGTAAATCCATTTAGAATGTTGTAGGTATGATCTTGTAGCTTAAACTTTAGGATTTTCTACAGAACACTTGGCGCCCGTGTTAGATCTCAATTCTTTTGGTGGCGACACTTTGGCTCCCATTTCACATTTATGTTTTTGATGAGATATAATCAACGACAACCTCGGTAGTGGTTACATATTTGAGCCATTTGGAGTTGAGACATTGGGTCCGTGGGGGCCGGGAGCTCATATCATTTTCAAAAGTCTTTCTGGGCGTCTGGTGGACGCGACGCGTGACCAAAATGCTGGTGTTTATTTGCCTCAACGCATAAGCATTGCCATTCAGCGTGGCAATGCAGCCAGCATGCTGGGCACGCTGCCAACTGGCAGTGGGCTTGAGCATTTGGATTATCTTTAGACCTTCAAAGGTCTGAGGGTGATCCAATGCTTTTTGTGTAATAGTAGTGTAGTTTTGTTGTAGTTAATAAAGGCACTTTTGCCAGTAAAAAAAAAAATCAACGACATAACTTGACGAAAATGACACTTGAACAACTCATCAAATGTCACAAATGGTTTTAAAGATTTTAATTTTTGCTTTGAAAAGTCATTTGATATGGTATGGCAACACCATCTGACATCTTGTAATTTTTTTTTGTGCATCGCATCGAAAAGTGGCTTTGTTTTAGAAAAACTAGGAGTATTTGACTTATAAGATTTACTTGTTTAGTATTTTACAAAGTGTTTTCGTGAATATTTTGTTACGATGTCTGATATGGATTCTGATTGCTAGCGTTGGTTTAGTGTTTATGTAACTTGTAGGACAACAAAGTGAAGTGACGCGATCGCCTTGTGAAGCCAAAAACAAGCTATAAATAATTTGTCCCTGTTGAACGATTTCTTAGATCTACTTTTCCTTCTTATTTGTGATGTTCCCGCATTCCACCAGCGCGGAAGAAGAAAAGAAGTCGAACTTGATTCCGAGTGTGAACCTACTACACTCCAAAAGGAAAGGAATATTCATACACCCTTCTGCTATGTACAGAAATAGTGTTCCGAGCTGCTTGAACATACGTACACCGTTTACAACGATAAGAGTTTGCTTGAGTGGGTAAATTTCGGAAAGTGAAAAGTCAAGGAAAATGAAACTTTTGGAGAATAGCCGTTTAGAGGCAATAAGCAGAGCACTGTCCATCCTAAATGGAGACAGCGTCGTGCAAGGCCGTGTTGAGAGCTACAGTTGTAAGCTTATCGGAAATGAAAAATCTTTTTATAAGAAATTTGCCGAGTTCGGGCAGCCGAATAACCTAGAAGCTTTGTCACCACCAGAAGGAGTCTCTTACAGGTATAGAATATTGATGATATTCATATAAAGTAGTTAACATCTATTGTTCACAAGGAAAGGAAAGTAATAAATTATGATTTCAGCCGAAGCTTATCTGGAGATGAAGAGGGAGTGCTGTGTGATACTATATCACGCAAAACATTGTTTTATCTCATTACTACATTGAATGCTGCCTTTCCTGACTATGATTTTTCAATGGCAAAGGTACCAGTAAAAATCTATTAAACCTACTTGCAAATTAATTGTATCCTCTGACATAATGTTATTTTATTACAGAGCAGTGAGTTTAGTGCTGAACCGTCACTAAATTGGGTACAAGGTGCAGTGGACGCAGCACTGTCAGCTGTTGGTGGGGTGCGCTGGCGACAGCTGCGGGCGGCCATGTGGGCTGCTATGGAAGAAGAAGTGAACCTCACTGAGTGCAGCATTTACAGCTACAACCCTGATCTGGCAAGCGACCCCTTCGGGGAGCCAGGCTGCCTCTGGGCTTTTAACTACTTCTTTTACAATAGAAAACTCAAACGCATTGTGTTTTTCACATGCAGAGCTATCAGGTATTTTACCTTCTGTTTATTGTTTCTGTTCCAATTAGAATTTGCATTTCCAATAAATTATACTATACCTATATATGATACCACTAGTGACCTTGGTTTAGATACTCTCTTGAACTACTGCATCTTCTATAAATTAGTAATTTGAAGGTTTTGTGAATTTAACTAGCCAATAGCATATATATACTCAATGTTACTACAAAATATTTTATGAGTCATGTTTGATGATGTCAACCCAGTTCATTTGTGTTGTTATTGTTCACAGCCCAGTGTGTGCAATCGACTCTGGTGTCGATTTTGCAATGGATGAAGATGAAGAGTATAACTAAGAAGAAATCAGATATAAGTTTGTGATTTATATTTCTTTTTCACATAAATTTTATTCAGCACTTTTGAAAAGTTAAACATAAGCTAAGATTACTCGTAAATAGTTGTATTGCACATTTTTTATTCATTCTAAGCATTATAATTAATATACATTTGAGCACAATATTTTTTTAAGTTGCTCAAATTTCGCCTGTCCCCACATAATTAAATAAGTTTATTCCCTTTAGTTTACATGTATGTTTACTACATTGATGTACTAACGCATTAATTTTAATGTTATTGTAGGTATTCATTGATGTAAACAAGTGCTTCATTATATTTTTTTTGTTTGCACGTACTTAGATTTTAGCAACAAAAATGTTGTGGGAATTTTCATCGAAACCCGTCATATTGTTTGATGGCAATGTTTACAGATTGTATAAAACATTTAGCATTGTCTATCAACTTTGAATTATATGTCTTATTCAATGCCAGAAAAACTTAAATACTTAAATTTGTCTTTCTTCAGTGAAAAAATAAAACTAATAATTACTTGTTGTATTTATGTAAAAATGTATGAAGAATTTAGTAATATTAAACAAGGCAAGGTTAAAATCTAGATTCTAGTTACGTAGGACCAGTGATTATTGAAAAGGCAAGGTTTGGTGTAAAAAATAATTAAGTACAAAATACTTAATTTATATTCTTCTGTATTAAACACAACTTCAGGATTTTCTGCCAAGGCATTTTCTTCACGATCTCATACTCACACAGGCTACAATGGCTATCAAATTTCTAAATATGGAAACAAAAACCAGTTATGTTATTCTTTTAAGAAGTAATGGTAAAAAATAATTGAAAGTTTAACTTTTATTTTTAAGCATCGCAATGCTTTATTATTTAAGCATAATTGGTACCTGATAAGTCTTGGTGCAGAAGAAATATATCTCGACGATATTATAGTTCGGATATGTATTATAAATGTATTTCAATAAAAAATAGTATTTAATATGATGCTTTTGATTTTTTACTTTACCAACTAAGTATAAAGCTAAAAAATGCGCAAGGCAAAAGTTTCATTAGTGGGGCGCCGCGCAACTCCCATTAGGTAACTAAGTAGACAAAAAACTAGAAGAATAGGTACGTTACTGCATTGGCGCAAACCCCAAAACTTGTTCTCTTATTGGTTTGTGGCGCAAACTGCGCGTGTGCCACGGGAACATGACGGTTATACTCCGAATCAAACTACTTGATGGCTGTAAAGTTAGCTACAAGCTGCGCAATACCATTACACGTGCATTAGACGAAGAGTTCCTAGTAGACCAACTGCTTTCGCACAACTACCTAGTTGGACATCCAAAACACGTATTCCTAATAGAATAGACAATGGAATGGCAAAACCCAATCCTGACCGAACATAACGCCTGCTATATAGGATTGGGTTTTGCGCAGCTTGTTACAGTGGCGCATGAGCTGCACTTGAATCGTATGTTTGTCTCATCTGCTAGAAACACACCCATTGGTTCTAACGATCACGACGCTTGCTAACGATCTTTTTTGGAAGGATATTTTTTGTGACAAAACTGCTAGGAATCTACTAGCTTTATAAATCCGAGTAGCAAAGTATGTTTGTTTGTTACTTACTTTTATCACGCAGAAACAGAGAGAAATATCGACTTGATAATATTGTCCGGACCTCTCATATACGCCCATGAGAACTAGGCGTGCATTCGTCACGAGATCACAGCGGCGCGTTCACATGTCGCAAGCGCCCTTTTATGTGTCAAATAATCGGCCAAGTACGAGTCGGACTCGCGCACGGAGGGTTCCGTACTGTATGGGAGCCCCCCTTAAATATTTATTTGATTATTGAACTAGACGACCCGCCCCGGCTTCGCACAGGTGTATTATACATATAAACCTTCCTCTTGAATCACTCTATCCATTAAAAAAAACCGCATCAAAATCCGTTGCGTAGTTTTAAAGATTTAAGCATACAGACAAACAGACAAAAAATAGCGACTTTATTTTATACTATGTATGGAAGGAATATAAAACTAAATAATCTGTGAAAATTTCAAGCATCTACCTGGTACCATTATTAACATAGAGCGAAAAACGTCTAAAAATTCAGGTTTGTTGTATGGGAGCCCCCCTTAAATATTTATTTTGTTTTTAGTATTTGTTGTTATAGCGGCAAACGAAATACATCATCTGTGAAAATTTCAGCTGCCTAGCTATCATGGTTCATGAGATACAACCTGGTGACAGACGGACATCGCAGTCTTAGTAATGGGGTCCCGTTTTTCCCTTTGGGTACGGAACCCTAAAAACCGACACTACAAGCGTACATAAGCTCACGCAAGCCAAGCCAAACGGCCTCTTTTTTACGCACCATAATATAATTATGTCACACATCAAAATAAATAATATAATGTTTTTTTTATTTATGTCTTACTGGTTCTGATCAAATTTTGGTGAAATAAAAAAAAACCGGCCAAGTGCGAGTCGGACTCGCGCACCGAGGGTTCCGTACAAACCTGCAAGGTTTACAAAGTTCGTTCATTACGACAAAAAAAGTAATAAGTTTATATTTATTAAAAAATATATATTTTGTAATGTAACTAAAAATTTAAGGTTTTCGGAATTTTTCCTTTATGTGTGCTATAAAACGTTGCTTCATGCCAAATTTCAAGATTCTAGGTCGACTGGAAGTACCCTTTAGGTTTTGATTCCCTTGCGAGTACTTGCGAGTTTCAAAATTTGCGGCATAAACGGCTGTATCTTTTGATTGCGTTGGCTTAGAAGTTTGATTTTTTCACAGCTTCAAGGGACAGTAGACCTGAGTAATTGATATAAATTTCAGCTTCATACCTCCACGCGTTCCTGAGAAAAAGGGTCTTGACAGACGGACAGACGGACAACAAAGTGATCCTATAAGGGTTCCGTTTTTTCCTTTTGAGGTACGGAACCCTAAAAATCAATTATACCTAGGTGGAATCATACAAGTCAGCGTATGCGAAGTTAGCTACAAGTTGCGCAATATTCAATCCTGACTAAAGCTCACATAAAGCAGCGCGTTGACTGGATGTTGCGCAGCTTGTAGTTAACTTCACATCCGCCGACTTGTATGATTCAGCCTGTACCTGACCAACATTTGGAACTCGTAACAGTTACGCTCAGCGCGACTTTGCCATACTACGATATTACATTAAGTTTGATAACTAATAATTCGAGGAAAAGGATCCAAACAATGAAACATACAAAACTTTTTCGCATACATTTAGTTTAATAAAACAAACAGTGTAAATAAAAGGTACTCCGGAATGAGAACCACTAAAAAAGTAAAAATATTTTCCTCACAAAATATAATAAACGATCAAAACATAATTTATAAAGATTTATCTTTATCAAACTATACAACAGAAAAGGGACACGGAAACCTTGCGCTACGGTATCCGTCCCAGCTATATTTACATATTCATAGTTCATCACTTTTCACTATTTACAAGTTCTGTATATATAGTTCATGTGCAGCGCCAACTTTTTAACCAGTACCTTAAGCAGTTTAAGCATTCAAATAAAAATGGATTCTTCGAAACACACTTGATAACCAGACAAGAAAAATGGAACAGCACATCGATCGGGCGTAAATGTCGTTACATCGGATAAATACACCACGAAATATTTTTCCATAAAGGGATACTTCAAAAGATCTTTTATTGGTTTTAGGGCTGCCGTCATGCAGATTTTCGTCTGCGTGCGGATTACGCTCGCATCTTATCACTTCACATATTTGGCTCAATTTCGAAGGTTTGACAGGTCTAAACTTACTTAATATATTGCTACCTTTTACATAACGTTCTATTAGACAATGAAAGTATCACTTTAAAATTATGTTTAGAGCTGTTAAACTTCTTCAAAATTGAACCCAGTATCCTCTCATGCGGGACGCACGCATAATTATAACCATGAGATTACACACGCACGCTGACAAAAACCAGCAAGATGAAAGTACAAATGCATTATTTTAGCAATCCACAAATCGAACCTTGCCAAATACCAAATTCATTTTCATCAATTGTAAGTGTCTCTTTCAAACTTTGGTCTCGCATTCTCTATTTTCTATAGTCAATATAGATATTATGGAACAAAAGTCAAAGCAAACCAACATTTTACTGGGTAAAGGTGATAAATCAGTGTCTAATTTTCACACTATGTTGAACTTCATAGACATTAAAAGTAATTACTATTACTTAGTCAATTATTTATCAATATTTCATCAGCCGTTATATATTCAACGAGTTAACTGAAAATGAATAAAAATATTGAAAAAATATATCATCAAAAAAAAGTATATCAAATATTATTTAAAATTATAATGACATTTATAAAAAATCACATAAACGAAAATAATGTAGATTGAGGTGGGTGATTTGCCAAAAATTAGTCACTGAGTTGTCACTGCAAGAGCTCAAAGTACTTCAGTATAGAGAAAAAAAATTACTGACAAATTAACATTTCTGCGAGGAGCTTCTAAAGCGGAGTCAGCGACCACAGCGTGGACTGCGGGCATGGAGGTAGCTTTAGGAGCACTATAAACTTTTTTGCTCGTCCTACAAAATTTGAAAGTTACATTCGATTTTCCTGGGGTGGGCAAAAGCAGGAAGATACGTCCCGAGAGAAACAACGCCTCGATGGGACAATGGGCCGATGCATGTGTGTTGTGTAGGCGGTTATGCGGCAGTCGGGCGGTAGTTAGCCGGCGCGGGCGGTGCGCGTCTAGGCGGCGAGGCGCTTGTCGGGCGGAGTCTGCGGCGGCTGGGGCGCGAGCGGCGGCGCGGGCGGCGCGGCGGGCGCGGGCGCGGGCGGCGCGTCGGCCGCGGCCGGCGGCGGCTCGGCGCGCAGCTTGGCGCGCGGCCGCCACGCGTCCAGCAGAGCCTCCACGCGCTCGTCCGTGGGCCCCCAGCGCGCGAACCCCGCCGCGTTCTGCAGCCACACCACCACGCTGCCGCCGCCCCACCGGAAGTACACCTCGCTCCTAAGACACGATAAAATTGTCACCGTCGTTGAATAGGCCGAATCAAACTAGTAGGGACTAACCATATCAAGACAGTGTACTCGTATCATTAGATACTGTCGTATAGCTATCCCCGGGCACAACACCTCGCCCGGTGGAGTACTCCTTTGCGAGATGTTATCCTATTATCATCGTCTCCACATGGACGACCAGCCAGTCCATAAACTTAATGCCGTCTATGAACACGAGGCGACTAGTTGCGCAGTAGCAAATTCAACTGTCAGCGGAGGTAAGCGGTCAGCGGAGGTATCCCAATTCATTTACGCATTAGCAAATCTAAAAGCTAACACCAACGAAGCGACAGCTATCACAGCTTACTATGCCTACGCCTACTCCTGGTTACGCTACGGCGTCATTTTATGGGGGAATAGCACCGACGCAAATACATTATTTGTATCCAAAAAAAAATGTATCCGCATTATAGCAAATATTAAGCAAAAATACAGCTGCAGACCCCATTTCATTCGCCTAAAAATCCTCACACTCCCATATATCTACATACTAGAAACTGCAATATTCGTCAGAAAGCAGATAAATATGTACACCAAATGCAATAACCCTCAAAGAAATGAGCAACTATCACTCCCAGAACCAAAAATGGAAATATTCAAAAGAGGCCCCGAATATAATATATGTCCATAAAAATATATATGTCCATAAAAATTTATAATAAAATCCCAGATTTACTAAAAAAAAAATTCTTTAGACAAATCCTTTCAAACGAAATTGTTTATATAAAATAAATTTTTTGTATAAAATAACACAGATGTTATTATGACATAGCTGACTCTTTAGATGATAAATTTTAAACTCAGCTTAGGTGTTTTTAGACATATTATCTTAAGCTATTAGTTAACCTAGTTGTCAGTAAATTACTCAAAAATAGTATTACATATGTATTTTTAAAAATTGTATATTTAATAATTATTTAGACATTGTTGAAAAATCCTAGCCTACATTATTACCTACACTGTATTCTCAATTATTAAAATCAGCCATGCCCTATGTAACAGGGTGACATGTAGCTAATTAGATATAAGCTCTAATTGTATGCGTTTTTGGTTAAATAAATAAATAAGGAGTGGGTCATTTCTGGACAGTCTGTAAATGATTTAAATAAAAAATAAAATAGTATACTCACTTTGGCACTACATGTTGGAACCCATGTCGGTACTCATGTTCGAAAGCTGGAATCACGACCTGGGACAACAAATATTTTATTAACAAACATAGCTTTAAGCTCTACTGATGAGATCTTGGTAACTTATGTAAGATCTATTTCTTTTTCGGTGAAAGAAAACATTCGTGAAGAAACTTCGATACATCCGTAAAAGAAACTCAATCATTGATGACCTATGGCAGTATGGCTACCAGCTCGCACTGAGCCAGCGTGGTATAAGTAAGTTTGTACAGGCCGGGTGGATAACCCTGGTGTCAAGTGTTTTTATTTTTAAGCCACCTGAAGGCTTGTGACGGCGGATTTATCCTCTAAAGCGCGGTGGACATGATCCAATTAGATTTTAAAAACAGCCTTAAGCACGAATCCTCGTATAGCTAAACGGAGTGCACGGACCTGCTTCCGTGCATCAGTCTGCAGAGCTGTGGGCTGCACGCACCTGTGTCCGTGCAGCAGTCGGCAGAGCTGCGGACTGCACCCACCTGACTTCGTGCAGCAGTCGACAGAGCTGCGGCAGTCACGCACCTGTTTCCGTTTGAAGTGGCTGGCCTGCAGCTTGGTGAGCGCGTGCGTGGTGCGGTCGGGCCACTCGGGCAGCACGACCACGAAGCTGAGCGGCTCGGCGGAGTCGTGCAGCAGGCGCTCCATGTGCCGCAGCGCCGCCTCCAGCAGCTCCTCGCAGTACGGCGGGTGCGCCACCAGCGACCCCGCCACCGGCCGCAGCTCCAGGAACGGCCTGGCACACCACCGACCGCTTACATTACAATCATTACACACACCACAAATCTCATAAGGTACACAAGTTATAAGACATGACCATAGCAAGATGGCGTCGAAACTGCTTTATAATACCTGTAATCAACGACATAACTTGGCTCAAGTGACACTTGAAAAAAAAATACTGTTACATTGGCGTCTCAGCATTATGGTGGATAAAAAAAAAAAAAACTTCCAAGGCGGAGCTTATATTTTTCAACTTTATAGCTATAGAAATAATGCCATCTCATTTCTAATGCATGCGTCCTAAGGCCCAGAACACACGGTGAAACGCAAATGCAACGAAACTGCAACTACTACTTACTTTTGAGTTGCATTTAAGTTTCTGCCATAGATTCAGTTGAAATACCACACATGACGCGACCAGTTTGAAACCGGTTTGAAACGCGTTGCAAATCAGTCGCATTGAAACCGGCGTGCAGGAAACTCGCGATGCGTTTCATTCATTTTTTGTAGAAAAATGAATGAAACGCAACGCACTCAAAAAAAACTGAAATGATTGTGGTTGCAGCGTGTGTGGAAAATGGTTGAAACTGGTTTGTAATCAATAATTTCAAAAGGGTTTCGTTGCAGTTGCGTTTCACCGTGTGTTCTGGGCCTAAGTGCGCCCAGGAGTTGCACAATCTGGTCCCACCTGCCCCTTTCTTCTATCGTACGGCTAGACGGACGCGACCAAAGCGCCACCCTTTTATGGTGGACATTCCGCGCGTTAGAACAAGCGTTTCGAGTCCACATTCCTCATACGAACTGCCAGAATATGGAACGCTTTGCCTGAGTCTGTCTTCCCGCCAAAGTACAATGTAGGTGTCTTCAAATCCCGAGTAAATAATTATCTTCTAGGTAGGCGTGTTACATCCTAGACCGCATATCTGCTTAACATCAGGCAGTGTGTAGTCAAACGCAAACCTATATGAAATAAAAAAAAAATCATAGTCTATTATAATGTGTATCGCCAGACACATTTCCAACTTGCTTGTGGCCAAGACACACCGCCTGTGATGTTACGAAATGAGACCATTTCGCTTTTAGCTAGTGCAATGAAACGAGACATCTTTTTGGCTTAACAGACAAGAGCGTTGTTTTAGCTAGAGTAATACTGTGAAGCTGCCAGTAATAAGAAATTAGAAACGACAATAAACTTGATCACAGACATATTAATACTGTATAGGCCGAATCAAACTTGTTGGCGGTTGTGCTGTTAGCTACAAGCTGCGGATGACCAGGACTGAGTTATTCGCACGCTTGTAGCTAACATGCCAGCCGCCAAGCGGTTAGATTCGGCGTGAACAGTGAATATAGTCACCCTCTGGAGCCGAAGTAGGAGTCGGTGTCGGCGAAGGCGGAGCAGTACTGGCGGAAGTAGCAGTCGAGCGGCGAGGCGAAGCACTCGAAGGTGACGCCGAAGCAGCGGTGCAGGCACTCGAGCACGGGCACGGGCAGCGCGCACTGCGGCAGGTGCGCGTCCGAGCCGCCGGCCGCGCCCACCCAGGCCGCGTACCGCCGCAGCAGGCACCACACGCGCGACAGGAACTGCTCGAACTTCTTGTCGTCGAAACAGCTGTACCGGTACAGGCACTCCTGCAACCCATGTCGTTCTAATCCTTACCAATATTATCATTATTCTAAACTGTGTTTATTGCTTTGTTAACAGACTTCCAAAAAGGAGGAGGTTCTATGTTCGTCTTTTTGTATTTTTATTTTGTTATGTTCATCTATATTTTCGCCAATTTTGAACCAATTTAAAAAAAAACTTTTCGTGTTTGGTAGATCGTATTTATTATGATTACTAGCTGACCCGGTGAACTTCATCTCACCATCTGTAAACTGTCAATGATAACTTTTACATGCAGAAACATTTTGTTTGGGAAAACTAAATTCACGTTTTTACTTCTTTAAGTACTTTTACATTTTTATATTTTCTCACCGTTTATATCTTTTACTCTTTCACGCTAGCAACACAGGCCGTAACTCGATTTTTTCCTGGGTTTGACTTGACTGAAATAGTCGGAGAATGTCATAGACTACTTGGAAAAATAAAATGTTCAGAGATAGCCAAAAACCAAATTACTACGCAGGCGAAGTATTGTATACAGGGTTATTTCTAATCAATTAGCATCCTTTTAGGGGCTTATTATGTACATCAAAACTAACAACTTTTGTTCTGCGACATTTGTCAAAACTCAAAAAAAATTTAGGTGTTCCATTGAAAAATATTGTTCACCCGCGACCAAATGTATGGAACAGCTGTTTTTTTTTAGAACACAAGTTGTTAGTTTTGATGTACAGAACAAGCCCCTAAAAGGATGCTAATTGATTAGAAATAACCCTGTAAGTATATGTTACAATCAAAACCCGTATTTAGATAGAACGCGTATTCCTTAGTGAGAACTAGTTATTACTAAACGCCTTTGTTTCAACTAGAATTAACTAATGCTCAAAATTGAATATCAATTTAAACTAGTTCTGGTACGCGACACTCAGGGAGACACAACGCATTCTACTATCAACTGTCCACTGTAGTTCCTTTGTTCAGCCATAGGATGTATGACTACTGCTGAACAAAGGCCTCCCAGATAGAAGTCCGATAAGACCGGTCGGATACTGCTTGCCATCGCGATCCTGCAATCGAAAGGTTCTAACACACAACAGGTGTTATGTAACAGGTAACAGTAACAGGTGTTATGTCAGCTCGCACCGGGGCGGAGCGGGCCGCATCCCAATATTAGTATGGAAATGCGGAAAATGCGGCCCGCTGCGCCATAGCATGGCGCAGTGTGCGTTAGTTAATATAAAATACATAAAAGCGATTACTAACATTGCGCTGCGGCCCGACATAATGTTCGCGAACCTTTAATGCGATCGTCAGTCATCTTGGGTGGGTGGACGTTTTACGTTGCGGTCGCCCGTAGACGTAACGTAGTCTCGTTAGATGTAAATCGAATCAAACATCTTGGCAGCTATGAAATTAGCTACAAGTTGCGCGAAACCCAATCGCGGAGCTGTTAAGTGAGCTACAGTCAGGATTGGGTTTCCGCAGCTTGTAGCTAACATCACAGCCGCCAAAGGGGTTTGATTCGGTGTATCCTGTGTAGTTAGGTTACCAGTTTCTGCAGGTAGGTGGCGTTGAGGAGCTGCGTGTCGGCGAGGTACCGCAGCAGCACCTGGTCGCGGTCGAGGAAGTGCTCGACGAGCGGCGGGCGCGGCGCGGGCACGGCGAACTGCACCGGGTAGCACCACACCTTGCGCAGCGCCGCCTGCTGCAGCGGGCCCGCCAGCTCCTGCCCGACACACTCCGAACTTTACTCAAACATTCTCAACCTCATGCAGCACTCCTATGGTGAACGCTACACGCTCGATATTTATCGTGATCTAGGATCACGATATTTATTGTAGTACATTTATAGCATATCGTACGTATACGTATCTCTGGATTCCTAGAAATCCAAAATCAAGTATCGTCGATAAATATCGAGCGACTAGTCTCTAATCGATATTTATCTCATCAGTGTTCATTCTGTCAGTGGACCAACTCTAGCAGACGTTCAAAGCGAGCATCGGGCATGCGAAAATAATTATCATAGTCATCTATTCAATGCAAGCTTTATTTATACGTATTGTACCAGTGTACAGTCGTACTGACGCGATTCGTATCGTATTAATAAAATAAAATTTATAAATATTTTGGGGACATCTTACATGTGTAGTATACCTAAATATCACGATAAATATCGAATGTGTAGCATTCGCTATAGGTCGATTAATACAACTTGCCAGCTTTCCTAACTCTGAATAGAAACATCACAAATGACCTATTGAAGTTGTAGCGGCGAGACCTCCGACTTATAGGAAGCCTCATAACTGGTCACTTGTATAATAATAGCACGGGAGCCACTGACAGCCCACTTTGTTGTGGATCGACTGAACCGTTTTTGATAAATCAACAATACTGTACATGGATGTCACATTGATTCATGCAAACTATTCGAATTCTGTACATGGTGGAAGTCATAGTGCATTTATTGCGTAAATTAATTATTGATTAGTGTGGTTCGAGTCCTTTTTAATCGACTTCCAAAAAGGAGGAAGTTCTATTTTCGTGTGTATGTATTTTTTTTTTGTGTCAGTTCACCGATAATTTCGCCAATAATTAAGTTCATCAAAATCCGTTGCGTAGTTTTAAAGATATAAGCATACATGGGGACAGACAGCGGGAAGCAACTTTGTTTTATACTATGTGGTGATTCAAAATTATATGATACAGGCACTGATTTATGCTGCTTTCCTGTATACAAACATGATTTTACCTTTTCTTTCCAATTGGAGAAAACAGTGAAACTAATATGTACATAATCTGTACTGTTGTCCTATGAACAGGTGAACCTGTGGCTACTGATTTTGTACACGAGGTTATTTGATGAAAGATAGTTTAAATCTTAAAATATATAAAATTCTCAAGCCAGAATGTTTGTAACAAAACTTCTCAGCAATGGTTTGACAGAATTTTATGATTTTTTTTGTGCATATTCTATAGGTCTGAGAATAGTTTATTATGTTATACTTGGCAAAACAACATTTGCCGGGTTAGCCAATTATCTATATTATTCTTGTATTGGGCATACCATTTTGGGCTTAGATACTAAAGGCCGCTGCATACGTAACGTACGTATACGCAAGATAATACCTCGGACGGGACGTGAACGGGAACGGGACGTGACTGCCTCGCTCGTTCGAGACGGGAACGTGTTCTTAATGCATACGAGGTGCATTCAATAAGTACCTAGCCTCGTCGCCAGAGGGCGCAGTAGTTTCAAAAGAGTTTTACCACAGTGTAGCACATTCTTTTTTTCAAATTTTCATTCCAATCCCTCCATTTGTTTTAATTTGACAACTTATGGAAGCGAACGTATCGATCGGTTTTACAAAAATGGAAAAAGAGCAATATCGTTCGGTGATTCGATTCCTATTTTTGGAAGGGAAAACGCGCATCGAAATCAAAGAGCGCTTGGATGCTGTGTACGGTGACTCTTCTCCATCGAAGGCCACCGTCAAGAATTGGTTCAACGAGTTTGCACGTGGCCGTACGTCGGTTTTTGATAAACCACGCCCAGGTGCACCGAAAACAGCTGCTACGGAGGAAAACATTAAAAAAATCCATGATCTCGTATTGGCAGATCGCCTTGAAGGTTCGGGAGCTAGCTGAGACTGTAGGCATTTCTTCAAATCCCGAGTAAATAGGTATCTTCTAGGTAAGCGTGCTACATCCTAGACCGCATAACTGCTCAACATCAGGCAGTATGTAGTCAAACGCAAACCTATATGGAATAAATAATAATAATAATAAATAAAGAAGGAACAGTGCATCATATTCTTCACGAGGAACTCGGCATGAGAAAGCTGTCGGCGCGATGGGTGCCGCGTTTACTCACACCGGAAAAAAAGTGCAACCGTGAGACCACATCGGAGACGTCTTTGGTGCTGTTTAAGCGGAATCCAGCGGAGTTTTTGCGTCGTTTTGTGACCGTAGATGAAACCTGGATCCACTGGTACACACCAGAGACCAAGGAGCAATCAAAACAATGGCTCCAGACCGGGGAACGTGCTCCAAAGAAGGCAAAAACTGTAAAATCCGCCGGAAAAGTTATGGCCACCGTTTTCTGGGATTCACAAGGTGTGATCTACATCGATTGCCTCGAGAAGGGTAAAACAATTACAGGGCTTTACTATGCCGATTTATTGGGCCGATTCGACGCCGAATTAAAGAAAAAACGACCCCATCTGGCGAAGAAAAAAGTGCTGTTTCACCACGAGAACGCACCGGTTCACACGTCTGCCGTTGCCATGGCCAAATTGGTCGAATTACGCTACGAATTGCTGCCCCATCCACCGTATTCTCCAGATTTGGCCCCTTGTGACTTCTTCTATTTCCTAATCTGAAAAAATCTCTCGCCGGGAATAGATATGGATCAAATGAGGAGGTCATCGCCGCCACGGAGGCCTATTTTGCAGAGTTTGACAAAAACTATTTTTCAGACAGGTTAAAAAAGTTGGAGCATCGCTGGGCTAAGTGTATCAAACTAAAAGGAGACTATGTTGAAAAATAAATTGCCACTTTTCCAAAATTTTCGTTTACTTTTTGTAGGCTAAGTATTTATTGAATGACCCTCGTACGTACCGTAACAGTGATTCGGATCTAACGTACTAGTGTTGTGAAGAAGGAAAGATGCATTTTTGATGGATGGATCGGTTCTAAAGTTATAAATGCAATAAATGATTACCATCTCCAGTGAGTAATAATAATTCGACTGCAATTTTACGCCACAGATAATTCTTGTACTTAGTGTCTAAATACTATGAGTTAGCTAAATTACATAATGCTGGATGTGAGCGTACACACTCGATTTGTTTTTCGTCGTCCATTTTCGACGGTGATGCAAACGTCCAACACTACTTTTCTCTCCGGAATGAAGGGAGTGACTGTGGATACGTAGCGGAAACACGGACGGGGCGGGGCACGCACGGGGCGGGACGTGCTAAACATCGTTGGCGACGATATTTTTCCCGCCCCGTCAGTGTCACGTTCCCGTCCCGTCCGTGTCTCCGTGACATACACGCTTCCGTATATATTTTGTATGAAACGATATTTCCGAAATTTCCCGTTCCGTCCCGTCCGTGAAAAAACCCGTCAAGTATGCAGCGGCGTTAAGTTTGAATACACTGAAAAGTTATTTTAAGAAAATCCTCACCTGTATCCCATTTTCTTTCAACAATGCACTATGTTTTTCCCTTATTTTACGAGCATATTCAGCTGATAAATGATAAATCTTCAAGCAAATGCCTTCGACAGATGCCTTCACTGTTTCTGCCAAATGTGGTTGACATTGCCGCTGAAATCAAATTAAAATGTTTCATAAATATGTGTGTCAATATACAAGTTAATAAATGGTATATATCTAATAATATGTAGTAAAAATAATATTATTACATTTTAGATCCAAACGAGCACTATCAATGACACCACCTTCATCAGCAACCAAGAAAATAAGACCAGGCAGGCAGTATAGCACTGAATCTGAGGAATCAACTGTGTCCGACTCAGATGAGCAGTTGGAGATTAATGTCTAACTCATTGAAACAATAGTAATATGTTATACCCATATATAAACAACAATGAAAAAAAAAATAGATTTAAGTAAAAGACTAAAAAAGACTATTTGATTATAAAGTGATGACTCTATTTACTAGAGTCAGTGTAGTGTAATAGAATCCCGGAGGAAAGGCATGTTTGTCTAACCTATAGTGAGGGTAGTTATGGAAGAACAGTCGAGTGATTCAAACTGACGTGTCAACCGGCGCTTACGAAAATCCACGGAAATCGGTGCGTACATAAAAAGTAGCAAGCACATTGCATTTGAAATTTTGTTTTCTTATATCATTTCAAAGTCCTGGATAAGTGTAAACTAGCATCAAACATGTTTGGGCTATTTCTGCCTCAACCTGTGGTTAAGAAAACTTGCTTCTGACGAGAAACATGATGAATTCATTACAAAATATGAGCAGATAAGTAACAACATTTTTTTACCCTTAAATGAGCCAACCGGTCTTGAAAATCATCATAAGTTGCTCCCACTGTGCGTCGGAGCCACTGGAATGTGTCTTCAGCATTCCATTTTACCACTTTGCGGCTCTCTGGAGATGCATTTCTAGACTCAATCATCTTTTTAGCAGCTTCCGCATAGCGAGACAGCTGTTTCCTAGCATCTCCAGTAAATTTTGGATGTGTCAGTTTGATAGGAATGTCATTCATGATCTCTTCATACATAGATCTTGATATTTCAGGGAAGCAGTGACTGGGTAGAAGTGGATCAGAGCCTCCTTGATCATTTACTTTTCGTTCCATCAGCCAGCGGTTGAAAGAATCTTTAGGTGCATCAATGCCCTCCCTTGTGTGGCACAGTTCTTGATAGCACTGCCTCAATTTATTCGCCATGGCAAACCTAAAACCTTCGATCTCTGGGTGTGGATGAGGGCATATTGTAGGTGGTCGCTCATAAATAACAACATTTGTTGGCACTTCCAGGTCCCATGGACCTGCCAATACAAACTTTTTAGGTGGTGGGCCATTATCTTCTGATGGACGTCTCTTGTTACCACCGGGAGTCATATTGCCTGCTCCGGATGGACCTGTATGACATATGCCGAGAGGATCAGTAATAGGGTCAAAATCTCTTTTCACTGCCGGCAATTCCCACATAGATTCACCGGACAATTTGTTCCAAAAGTACGGTCGGTTTTCGCGCTTGGACCAATATTTGCGCCAGCCTTGTTGGATGAGATCAGCATGTAGGTCGGCTGCAAGATGCGGTGCGAGAGGTACTGGAGCGCCCGGCGTCTGCGGCGTGTCCCCGCTCGAACTAGGAGATGACTGCACTTCTGGAGAGGAGTCGCTGTGAGCAGCACCACTCTCCCACGTCGAGCTCGAGCACCCGGCGACAACTTTGTCGCGAACATCATTCATGTTGGCGCGCTGACGCACTCTGTACTGTATTATACTTAGAAACTACTTGTATAACCTAAAGAGGAATAATTACAAGGAAACTATATATTGTGGACCTATTTAGTTTCTAATAAGCTAATATTTTTGATCAGGCTCGATAGGCGCCAAGAAGTACAGTAGAGAGTAAACACAGTTTAGAAATAAATCCATTATAACACAGGTAAAATATTATGCCTCGATAGAAAAAAATATTATATGCCTTTCGACAACAGATTTTACACGATACGAAATCACTAAATCGTATGTTTTACGAAAAAACTAGCAAAGCGTTCTCCTCAACCCAAGCACCGCCATCACAAAACGAATGACATTTTGATTTGGCTTGACAGTTTTTTTTTTTCTTTTTGATAATTCTTGTGAGCTGCACATGGATGTATTATATGTATTATACAACATCCTTAAGCGTCTGATCGACGTAATAAAATATACCGCGGTTTTAACGACTGTTTGGACCGCGGCCTCTACTACCATCAGTTTATTATGAAACTAAACATGAAAAAGTGAACATGTGTCCTTTAGGCATGTTTAGTTTGAATACTTGGGTTACAAATATAGATATGAATTTCATTGAAATCAATGTAGCAAATATAAGAGGTCCAAAAAAGAGCTATGATGCTACCGTATTAAAATACAATACGCTACATATGTTGGGGAACAAATGTAATGATTGGCATAAAATTTACCTACACTGACGGTTCTCAAACGAACGAAGGGCGTGGGGCAGCTTTTTTGATCCCAGTCGCAATGTGAGGGAGCTTTTCAAACTAAATGATTCAGATTATTCCATTATGTTTGTGGAACTTTTTGCTATATCGAAGGCGCTGTCTTATGTCATCAGTGCAGGATTTTCAAAGGTTGTAATATTAACTGATAACATAAGTGCTTTACAGCATGTGGCTCGATGTACTTCTAGTCATAGAGGTGCATCGTTAGCTTATACTATTTTAAGCAAAGTTCTTGCATTGAAGGCTCGAGGGATGTCTCTTAGTTTGCAATGGGTTCTTTCACATATTGATTTACATGGTAATGGGGAGGCAGATAAACTAGCCAGAGAAGCTACATCAGATGGCACTGAAGTTTTTTGAAACCAGAATTCACTGAAATGTTGATTAAATACAAACATAGTATCTCGTTACAATGGAAAGAGTATTTTGATTTCATTTCTCTCAAAAAAGGAATATCGTATGGTATAATTAATGGTTATTTTTATTAGTGTAACTCATAATTATGATTATTATTGACTACCTACTGGATTTTTTTGACGTGTGCAATTTTGTATAAATAAATGAGTATGAGTATCGTATCTGAACCTTCTCATATACCATGGTGGTCAAATGTGAATATAAGCCGAAATATGTAGTGATGGCTCATAGATTGCGCTCTGGGCACATGCCATTAAATAATTTTAAACATTTATTGAATATGGTGGAGGATTCAAGCTGTGATGCTTGTGGTGCGCCCACTGAGGATATATAGCATCTGCTTGTTGAGTGCGCCCAGATTGCGTCTGATAGAGACCAACTTTTTGATACTTATGCCCTTAATAGGCTGGATGTTGGTTGTATTCAAAGTGTTCTTGCAGCGCCTACATCGGCTGCTGCCAGAGCATTTTATAATTTTGCTGTTGTTTATCCTTTGTAAGTTTATAAAATGGTGTTTGTGTTTCTTATAGGACTGGCATAACCGCAAGGGTTTAAAGTCCCCAAATAAAAATGTGATTAAAAAAAAACAGTTTGGCTCGTCAGCGGTTTTAAAGACTTTGGCTCGTCAAAATCAAAATATTTAAAACCGCGACTTTACATTGACGTGACCGTTTTTAGTGGACTGATTGCTATTATAGTAGATTTTCGATGTAGGTAGTGTGATAGATTTTCACTAGGTTTTGAAAAATCAGTAGATTTCACTAGATTTCAAAAATGCGATTTTTTCTCTGGGGCCCGCGCACCCTTATGTGATTTCGGATAACGGCGGGGTAGAATTAGGAGAAGGTCAATAGATTTTAGTAGAAAAAATGGTTACGTTTAGTAGTCTACAGGTTTTGAAAACGGTAACACAGCTTTGCTGTTGACGAGTCCTTGATTGACGAGTCACACTTGTCCGTTTTTAAAACCGCGCTTTTATAAAATGTTGTCATATTTAAAGTTAGACATAGACGTTACCTCGCTAAAGCATTCAACAAAATTAAAGAAAATTTCCAAAATGTCCTAAAATGTGGGTTAGGAGTTGAATAAAAAATAGGTCTCGGTTTCTAAGACACAAATGTAGTCCATGAACTGACAGTAGAAAACAAAAGACAAGAAATAGAAAAATGTCCGATTTGGAGATATTGCAAAAATATATAGAAATTGGGCCACCAAAGGGTACAGTATTTCATAATTTGCTTCGTTTCTTTCGGATAATTATTTTCCCGTTATTTTTTACAATAACAGTGTCCATTAAAAGTAATTTCATGTATTCTGATTGAAAATTACATTGACATTGTTTAAAAATAAGGCAGCCATACTCTTCTTCTTTTATATATTGGTGTCGCATGGTTTATGCATTTGCTAATGTTACCTATAAGTATTGAACCTTTTTTTTGTATTTTATCAAAATAGTTACAGTCTAAGTCACGTCATAGTCCGAAAAAGTCGCGGTCAAGTTAGACCTCAGTAAAGCATCGGCAAACTAATTATCACTGATAGAAACATTTTCACAAAATAATATAATGCGGCGACATGATTTTTCCCCGTTCCCGCCAAAAGCCACCCGGCCATACTCGACTTGAAACATTAATAAAATGTCACAAATAACAACCAAGGTTTAAAACCGATTTCTATATTATCCTGGATTCTTATAACAACGAAAAGAACACGTTTCATTGCAATTCGTTGGATGATTTTTTATTGTTAACTATTACAGGATTTAAACACCTCGTAGTCAAAATACCTATATTATTCAGCATTCTCCGATCTTAGAAATATATGGTTACAAACATTTTTTTATTCTTCGCTCCATTTTCACACCATTGATCCTCCTTAGTTTCTTTCCCGCCAAAAAGTAAGTATTCATCCTTCATTCTCCTTTTTTTTTAATATATAGATCTAACTTGTCCCGTGAGTTTGATTACTAAAGAGGTTTCTATGTGCTACGTGATCTTCATACACCATTATAAGAATACAGCAATGTGAATGCGGGGCAAGTTACTTCGAAATAATTCACAGTTGTTTAGATCCATTTATACAGAAATATGATATAACATAATACTTTTAAGAGAATATAAACAACATTACACTCATCACACTATTAATGATGGTTTTACAAAATTAATATTACGATCGCGCAGTCTGGAAGGAGGGAAGGGAGGCCTTTGCCCAGCAGTGGGACAATACAGGCGCAAAATAATAATAATAATATTATAACGACAATTTTTTTTTGATTATTTACGAAAACAGGAAAATAAAAACAAACCTCTTACACGTTTGCCTTCGACTTTCTCGGTGACCCGCGACTTCACCAAGTAACAGGGCCTCCTCAGGGCCAGCGCAGTGGATATGAGTGGATAGGCCTAGCCTATGTTCAGCAGTATACTTTTAAAAATTACAGATACATGAAAGGTAGATACATACATATTATACCGTGTGTCTCTCAGAGATCTAATAATACTGAAACCACTTATATGTAGTACCTACGTTATTATGAACAACTGAAGATTGCTGTTGGCCCCATAATAAAAAAAAGTAAATGAAATAAAAGAAACGTATAAAGTCTTGATCGAAGTATAAAGTACCTATAAACATATCAATTTGATGTATCATTAACGTCTAAGAAGTTTTGCTAACAAAACTAAACTCTTCAGTGCATTTTTTACATGTAGGCTATTAATTCTATGTAGGTTATATAAAAAAGGTTATATGTGACCAAAATGGCAGTAATTCAATAAGTGAGAAAAAATCAAATTGGAAAACGTGAAATTACTCATAAATTAAGCATTTAATGCGGTTGTTTTACTCTGCGCATTTATTTATCATAGTTTATCGGATTTTTTGAGCTACTGTACCTAGTCTTAGCCCTTTTTGCAATATCACCTTTACCACCCGAAAGTCATAGAACGTAGTCACAGTCATAGTGGTGGCACCACTGCGTGGCGAGCCAAAATAGAACCTTGACGAGCCGCGAGCAAGTCTTATCTTGGTAATTTGTGCTCCATCTAGCCCGTTTTAGCTTCTTCAACAGCTGTTCCAATTACTAAAACTAAGGTGGTAACACTGCACTGTTTTGTCGACTTTGTAGCGGTTCTAGATTGTATTGTACTTAGATACGTAGTATCCACTGAATACTCGTAAAAAAAATCGGATCAAGCAAGAGCAAGACCTTAGAGCAAGACATTTGTATTCTGTCACTTGTCTGTCAGTTCTGTCACTGTGAGTGATTTTTGTTATTCGGATAATTCGGATTACGGCACGATTACGGATTAAACTTCCCATTGTAGATAATACGTAAAAGATCTTTTCTCAATTTATTTACTTCATAAACACGTGCTCTTCATTCTATTACATGATTCCAAGGTAAGCTTGCAAGTAGTAATTCCGAGTCAGATAACTTAAACCGTAAAGGCAACAGCATTCATCAGAGAGCAGCGTAGTTAACGCTCATTATGATAAATCATTTTTAACGTTATTTTACAACCACTCTACAGCTCTATCTTTTGTACAAATATAAGTACCATTACTAAGTTAGCTCTGGGAGCAATTAATCCAATAATTTTCTAACACAGTGCTATTTTTCTCCACAGAATACTCTGTTATCATGGCTGATATTGAAATCAAACCTCTCAAAGAACTACCACCTACTGATACTGACTCATTACATCCATTTGTTGTTGATGCAAATACATATAACAGCATCAGCTATGAAGACTTTTTTAATAACCACATGAGAAGAAATATTCCATGCATTATCAAGAATATAGGCACTGACTGGGAGGCATCAAAAAATTGGACTAAAAATGATAAAATCGACTTTGACTACCTGACAAATCAATATGGAAATTTAATTGTGCCAGTTACAGACTGCAAAAACCTAACATTTGATAATCAACCTAGATCAGAGATGAAGTTCAGTGATTATATTACATACTGGAGAAGCAATACAAGAGATAAGATCTTGTATCTAAAAGATTGGCACTTACGGAGATGTAAGCCAGATGATAATTTCTATACTGTACCTAAATTATTTGGCTCTGATTGGCTAAATGAATATGCTCAGGACAAAAATGTCGATGATTTTATGTTTGTCTATATGGGACCGGCCGGTTCATGGTGAGAGAAACATATTTATTTTTAAGTTGTGTAGCCAAATTATCATTTTAAATGTGTAGTAATTTTTGCTAGCCATGCCACTAACTGCATGGCTCTGTCATGTCAATTATTCAGTGTTGTGACTGTAACATATGGTACCCTGCTGACATTGATAAAATTTGTGAAGCACAAGTAATCCAAACGCCAATGTACTTGAAATGGATGTATTTTTAATATTTTTTTCTCTTAACTGTTTTAGGACTCCCTTGCATGCAGACGTCTACAACTCATTCAGTTGGTCAGTTAATGTGTATGGCAGGAAGAAATGGGTTCTATTTCCACCCGGAGAAGAGGAAAAATTAAAAGACCAGTTCAACAATGTGATTCTACGATTTGAGCCAGAAAAGTTTAAAAACAAAGATGTAACTTATTATGAGATAGTTCAAGAAAAAGGTGATGCTATATTTGTCCCATCAGGATGGTATCATCAAGTTCAAAATGAAATTGATACCATATCAATAAACCACAACTGGGTCAATGGCAGTAACATAGTAAATGTTTGGAAAGCCTTGACCAAAGTCTTAGAATCAGTAAAAAAAGAGATTGATGATTTAAAAGACCTGGAAGACTTTCCATCTTTATGTCAAAACATGTTGAAAAATTTGTATGGCATGGATTATGAGGCATTTGCGAAACTAATAACACATATTGGTGAAAAAAGAGTGACTCAGTTTGAAGGGGGCTCCGATCTAGCATTCAATAAATACAAATTGGGCAAAAATCATTCCCTTTATGACTTAAAATGTATACAAGAAGTGACTAATCTAATGACTCAAGATTCTACTTACACTAAAAATGAGTATACAGTAACTGAAAAATTCATAGTTTTACAAAACTGTTTAACCTACATTTTCTGAATAAATAATAAATAATAAAATAAGTAAAATGATTTTATTGACACCAGTATTACAAATCACTATTTAAATATAACTTATGTTGAAAGCTACTAAATACTAGTTGTAATTATACAATATCCAGAATCAAACATAGATTACACAAATAGCTTATGGGTCTGGCTGGTGCCTGTACTAGTAATTAAACTGTGCTACTGGCTACCTGCGCCCTCCGTATACAGGACTAACTACTAATTATAATGCGTAGCAATCTTCTTTGCAAATTCAACAAATTTTGAACGAAATAATTGAAAAATTTGTTTAGAATTTAGTGACAATTACAATATTAAATTTAGAATTAAATCAAATTAATTAAGTTAAGTAACCACAAACTAACTAAATCAAAGTAGTTCTATTTAATTAAATCTTTAAAAAATCTTTTCTTAGAGTAGTTTGCACTTGTAGCAACAAAAATATCAGAGAACAAGGATTTTTGTAAAATATTGAGCTTATAATTAATTTGATACAATACAACAAATTAATGAAAAAAATATTTCCATATTTTTTCCCCTAATTTTCTGATATATTTTTTTATTTCACCCTTAACCACCTACCAGTGGTCTGCGAGACGCAACATATTTTTAAATTCAAATATTTCAATCTGTATCTTTCATATGAGACTGTGCGTCTTTATACTTTTTTCACACATCCATCAAAACCACCCTTCCGTTCGGCAACTGTACAAGTGTAAGTTACATGCTCGCAAATTTAGCCAGGGTGAGTAAAAATCGTTCGTCACCAGTCTGTGTGGCCTCACACAGGTGGTTAGTGACACTTTTTTCATTCAAACTCTAGTTTTTGAAGTATTATAATTATTTGTTTTTTACGATATTATGAGATCTAATTACAGTTTTAAGTTAATGGAAGGTCAAAAATAAAGGGTTAAAGTATATATAAACTTTATTATCATTTGAATCCATTGTTAATACCTACTGTGGCACTGGCATTTAAGGTGGTTATTTATAAATAAGGAGTCTACAAGACCACATGTAGGTGGTTAGGTACCTAACAATAGGTGGTTACAAAGGGTGGTTAAGGGTTATTATGTAGTTATTCTTCTATTCAGGGTGGAAGGTGGAAATAATTAAAAAAAAATCTGCCAAGTACGAGTCGGACTCGCGCACGGAGGGTTCCGTACTGTATGGGAGCCCCTCTTAAATATTTATTTTATTTTGATTTTATTATTTACTATTGAAGTGAATATAAAACTAAATATTCTGTGAAAATTTCAAGCATCTACCTTTTACCATTATTAATATAGAGTGAAAAACGTCTAAAAATTCAGGTTTGTTGTATGGGAGCCCCCCTTAAATATTTATTTTATTTTGTTTTTAGTATTTGTTGTTATAGCGGCAACAGAAATACATCATCTGTGAAAATTTCAGCTGCCTAGCTATCATGGTTCATGAGATACAGCCCGGTGACAGACATACAGACAGACAGACAGACGGACATCGAAGTCTTAGTAATAGGGTCCCGTTTTTCCCTTTGGGTACGGAACCCTAAAAATCAAAGACCAAGTAAAAAGGAGTTAGGGGACATCTGATCCTAAGAAAAACTGGGCTGTGGGCGAGTTGTGTTTGGAGATTTTTTTTAGGGGACATCAGGCCCTAATCTTTTTATTAAAGTGGGCCAGTTCTCTTGAGCTACTAATGAAGAGGACATCTGCCCCTAAAATGGTTTTATAGAATATACTCGTATATTTATTAGTACTCTACTCTCCGAGGAGCCATGAATAAAAAAATCATCATCATCATCAATTTTTTTCCCCATGTTCATGAAAGTTTCATTTAAGCTTAGAGTTTCTTCAGCCGTACCGGTTGGAAGCGGCCTGCATCCGCGTTAAGCGTAAGCGATAAGACAGCCAGTTAGAAACCTGTTTGTCCAGTTCACTGATTTGATTCTAGTCAGTAGGTCCGTAAGTTCTCGAATGAAGACCACTTATCAGCTAGCGTAGCGTAGAAAGTTTGCGCAATGGGCGACTTAATAAAACTATAATCGCTCTGAATACAAGGCGCTTCCAACCTGTCTTAGAAATCTATAGGTATCTATCTGATCGATGGGGTCGTAAGTTCTCGAATGGAGACCACTTAATGGCAAGCATAGCGTGGGACAAGCCGGCTCCCGAAAAGGCTTTAGCACCATGGACCACATCCATACGCTGCGGCAAGTTATACAGAAGACCGAAGAGTATAACTTGCCACTTTGCTTAGAGTTAGTGGACTATGAGAAAGCCTTTGATTCGGTCGAGAAATGGGCTGTGCTTGAGTCTCTTCAGCGATGCCGTATTGACTATCGGTATATCGAAGTGTTGAAGTGTTTGTATAATACCGCCACTATGTCGGTCCGAGTACTGGAATGGAAAGGATTTGGCATAAACATCAATGGCGAATACATCACTCACCTTCGGTTTGCCGACGATATAGTGGTCATGGCGAAATCGATGGAAGAGCTCAGCACGATGCTCGAAGGCCTCAATCGAGTTTCTCAACAGGTGGGTCTTAAAATGAACATAGATAAAACAAAAGTCATGTGTAATACCCATGTCGTACCCACCCCAATATCTATTGAGAGCTCGGTTCTTGAAGTTGTTGACTCGTACGTCTACCTAGGACGCAAGTAGTCCAGCTAGGTAAGTTCAACTTCAAGAAAGAGATCAATCGCCGAATCCAACTCAGTTGGACAGCCTTCGGAAAATTGCGTGACGTCTTTTCATCTGATATACCTCAGTGCCTCAAGACGAGAGTTTTCGATAGTTGTGTGCTGCCAGTGATGATATATAGAACTGAAACGTGGTCTTTTACTGTGGGCCTTATGAATAGGCTCAGGATAGCTCAACGTGCTATGGAGAGGGCTATGCTCGGCGTCTCTCTGCGAGATCGAATCAGAAATGAGGAGATCCGCAGACGAACCAAAGTTACCGACATAGCCCAGCGGATTAGCAAATTAAAGTGGCAATGGGCAGGGCACATAGTTCGGAGAACGGATGGCCGATGGGTAAGTAAAGTTAAGTAAAGTAAAGTTCTCGAATGGAGACCACGGACCAGCAAGCGCAGTGTAGAACGTCCACCGACTAGGTGGACTGACGATATAATAAAGATCGCAGGAACGCGCTGGATGCAGGCCGCTTCCAACCGGCCTTATTGGAAATCCATAGGGGAGGCCTATGTCCAGCAGTGGACGGCTGATGGATGGATGGATGGATAGCGTAGGACGTCTACCCACAAGGTGAAATAATGACTTATTAGGACTGGCAGGATCGCGTTGGACGCAAGCTGTTTCCAACCGGTCTTATTAGAAATCTATCTGATCGATGGGATAGTATATTCTCAAATGGAGCCACTTACCGGCAAGCGTAGCGTAGGAAGTTTGCCTACAAGGTGGATGGGCGACTTATTAAAATTGTATGATCACGCTGGATACAAGCCGCTTCCAACCGGTCTTATTAGAAGTCTATCTAGATAGACTATAAGTAGATAGATATTAAGTGGTTTGGAAACCACGTATTGGCAAGCGTAGCGTAGGACGTTTACTCACAAAGTAAAATGATAATGACCTACGAAGACTACTAAGATCGCACCGGCTGCAAGTTGCTTCCAAGTTCCAACCGATCTTATTAGAAATCTATCTGATCGATGGGATAAGTTCTCGAATGGAGACCACTTATTGGAAAAAGTAGCGTAGGAAGTTTGCCCACAAGGTGAATGGACGACTTGTAAGAACTTTATCATTACGCTGGATACAAGCCGGTTCTATTAGGTCTTAGGTATTAGAAATCTTTACCTATCTGATTCATGGGGTCGTAAGTTCTTGAATGGAGACCACTTAAAGGCAAGGGTACCTAGCGTAGGACGTCTACTTACAAGGTGAGCGGGTTACTTATTAAGACCAAAGAGAATTTAACCACTACGTTTATTTAAGACTGCTTATTTGCACCGGATGCAAGCCGCTTCAAACGGAATTCTTGGGCCGAACCATAAGGCCAAACGAATCATGTCGGCGAACATGAAGTTAGCTACTACCCACAAACTAAAGAGATACTACTACCTCAGAATAAGGAAAAAGAGGTTACTACTAACTTCACATCCGCCGATTAGCATGATTTGGCTAATAATTTACCTTGATAATTATAATATGAAGGACATACGGGGGGATTGTATCCCCGGGTGTCCTTCCCAACAGTGAAATAATTTTTCAAATCGGTCCAGTAGTTTCGGAGCCTATTCTATGCAAACAAACAAAAAATCTAATCTTTCCTCTTTATTATATTGGTATAGATAATCAACTCTCAGAATGTTTCCTACTCGTTATTCGGACTATAATTTAGAAGACAAACTCCTCACAAACTAGAAAAAAAGCGGCTAAAAGAACATGAATCCAGGCTTGTATGACTGACACAATAAATGACAAAAAGCACAGATTACAATTAGGTTTCCAGCTTTGTGGGGAACTCCCCAAATTGCGGGAAAATTTGGAAGTTCTACCTATATTAGGGATTGATTGCGTGCATGCGTAATAGAAAAAAAAAGAAACAAAATAATTTAATGAGAGAACACACAAAAACAAAAAGTCTAAAGATAAATCCACTGAAGACAACAGAAAATGCAAATGCGCATCGATAGGTCGCACTTTTCAGGTTACAACAGTAACTATAACTGGGAATCGGGATAATTTTGAGTTTTTGGGGGATTTAACTTTGGCTTTTAGGGGGTATTACGGTGTTACGGACTTAGAACACGCTGACTGACTAAAAAAAAAACTTGTATTGTTCTTGAATTCTTGATCTTGTCCCTTTTGTTTTGTAGTGAAATCAAATTACTGAGTAAAAGCGTAGCGTTTACAGGTGTGACTAAAAATTGTTTTAAATTTTATTGATATGTGTTCATTATTACTCAATATGTAGATAAAAAGAAAGGGTCTATTTATTTTGTAATAATACAAAACGATATACGCCACTGAAAACGACGCTTTCGCTTAGCGGTTCTTATCGTTATTTTCTTTGCTTTTAGCATCATCAAAAATGTCAGTGGCTTTTGCTGCAAGAGGCAATCGACCTCCTTTAAATCCAGCACAAATACAAAAAATGTTAGATGAAAATGCTCAACTTATTCAAACCATTCAAGAGTATCAATCAAAAGGACAAATCATGGAATGCCATCAATATCAGCAGATGTTACACAGAAACCTAGTATATTTGGCCTCAGTAGCCGATTCTAATCAGAATATACAGGCAATATTACCGGTAAGTCGGCGTATTTATTGGTTAGAATTTAATCTCATTGTAATGTTAATGCACGATATGATACTGGACCTATTACATCAATGTTCTTAAGATAAATAGGTCCAGTAGGAGCACAGTATGACACCAGAATGCTGAGTACACTGTCCTAGCAAAATTAACAAAAAATATAAAAGAAATAAACACCTCTGAGCTCAGTTATTCCCAAATAACACAACATCGGAGCTCAGCAAACCTCGTAAAAATTTTAGCCTACACCAGTGGTTGTCTGAAGATTGTTTCACATAATTATGTATATTTTGGCTGGCGCAGTCAACTCGGCACAACATGTCAATGACAAATCTGCTCCAAAGCAGCTACTGCGTACATTAGAGTTAGACATTATTTGGCTTGTGCTAATTGGGTGCTTCCATGGGTCAATTGGCACAATTTGGTTCTAATTCGGCCATCACGTGTCTAGTTGTTTACTTAATAATATTTGGTTTTGCCCAATGTCTATCTGCTTTTTTCTCTGTAATATTCATCTTCACATATTCAATTTTACTACCCGTCAATGCCTATCCATATATGTGTAGCAAGCCTTATTTAAAAGATATATCTTTGATTATAGGTACTCTAATTTCAGGAACTTCAATTATACTCTAATATCAGACTCCTTGAGCACTGAGTTTGTGGCATCTGCAGTCAAATCAATTTGTGCATTGTTATTCTGCTGGGCCTTGTTTGCATGGTTATTAAAATTAGAGCCTAGATTCTACAATCATATTTAGGGGGAGACTGCTGTTGCAACTTGAGGATGGATATCCTCATTTTTGGGATTTCTATAGTTAACACTATAATAGGAATCTGCCAAGGTTGCTGTTTTAGTCCTTTTTTATTTATTAAGACTTCAAATTAAAAACTAAAATACTATGTAATTATGTTATAAACCGTTACTATCTATTTTAAAATAATGTGCTATTTTTTTAAGGAAGCACAGGTCAGTTTTGTTTACCATAGAAGAGCACATAATATTTCTTATTTCTTCCTGTTTCCATATTCAATAATCCAAAATTGGGGCCAATTTAGGAGCCTGCACATTGTATCTATGGTGTATTTATGTTATGATTGTTATTATACTACTAATATAATATTGGTTGTTATTGTTGGTACAATAATTAATTTACTGCCTGGAATTCAAAACTGAAAATAGGTCAAAGAGTTTTCGATTTTATAACTAACTAGCAGACTCCGTAATTGTTTTATAACATAGCCTATGACACCCGGGGATTGTGTAGCTTCCCAACAGTGAAAGAATTTTTCAAATCGGTTCAGTAGTTACGGAGCCTATTCAATGCAAACAAACAAAAAATCAAATCTTTTCTCTTTATAATATTAGTATAGATTTGCTGAATCTAACATTCATGGACATTGTGTTTACAGCCCCCTCACCAACTTGCAGCTGGAAATGTTCCACAACCACCGCCCATAAATTCGCCTTCTGGAGCACCTGAAGGACCCGGTTCAGGTCCTCAACCATATCGCCCACCTGCTGGAGTCTCTACCACACCAACTAGACCTACACAGTCATATGGACAGCAACCATATCAAAATCAATACCAAGGACAATATCAGAGAGCACCTGGATATCCACCTCAAGGGGGTTATGGCCCGCCTGCTCAAGGTTATGGACCACCCAACCCAGCTCAACAACCTCAAGGCTATCCTCCTAACTCGAATTATGGACCACCAATCACAACTGCTCCCAGTAATTATCCCCCTGCGACTCACCCTGGTTCAGGTTACCCACCATCATCTGCTCAGCAGCAATATGCACCACCACCGGGCAGTCCCGCCGGTGCCGCTGGGCCGTATCCTGTCCGTGCTCCGGCACAGCCTCCTTACGCTGGTAACTCTGCCTACCCTCCTCCTCAGTCGGGTCCTAACTATCCTAATGTGGGAGTCAGTTCCTATAATTCAACAACATCTCAGCCACAACCGTACCAATCTCAACCATTTCCTAATACTACACCCACATCAGCTTACAGCTCGGCCCCCACACCGCAACCTAATCGCTCACCTCAGCCACCACCTAGTGGATATACCCCACAGAACCCTCCGAGCTCGGGTTATGGCTCTCCTTCTGCTCAATCTCCAACATATAATTCTAGTGGCCATGGTAATAGTGTTCCTACATCGACGGCTGCGTCGGGACCTGCGGCTCCTGGAGGCGCTCCCGGTCAGCAATATCCACCGCAAGGGCAGCCATCTCCTTACCCCCCGGCGACCCAACCGCCCTATTCTAACCCTTCGTCTCAGCCTGGGAGTCCTGCGCCATCTGTGTCGACGGCGCCGCCGCCGCAGTCCAACTACCCACAGAATCCTCAGAACTACCCACCCCCCGGAGGTGGCGCTTACCCGCCGCACGCGTACCAGCAAGGCTACCCGCCGGCGCAGTACCCACCCTCGCCGTACCCGTACACGCGCGCGCCCACGGCCGGTGCGCCGCCGCCCGGCGCGCCGCAGCCGTACCCTGGCTATGGATTTCAGCCACCCACCCAGCAGTAGATACATCATTGTAATAAAATGTAAGTCATAAACTAGTGTTTTTAACTATAAGATAATGATTTTAGTGAGGTATAGATAGTGCAATCCATGAAGACGCGCCCCACCACTCCTCCTAACCATTTATAGTGTGTGTGTGCAGGCTTCTGTCGGTGTTTGGGTGTTATCGGTACACACTACTACACATTCATAGGTAATTAGTGTGTGCCGATAGCACTCGGACGTTGACGGAGGCTTGCACACGTGTGCTATGGACGGTTGGGAGGAGTGGTGGGGCGCGTCTTCGTGGATTGCACTATCTATAATTGTGATAATATTAATGTTTAGTTTTTAATCCTGTAGCCTGTATGCATTAGCATAAGCAAAATGAATTTGATCTTATTTTGTGAATGATTTTTAGTATAGCTAATTTGATAATTGTTTTTTCTATATGATATCTTTTTATTTAATGACTATGATGTATTATTTTTTATAGATACATTTTGACATGGAATTTTGAATAAAAATTTTAAAAGAGCAATTTTATCTTTTTTTAATTAGTCAGTAAGGTCTTCTACTTTTGAGTTAAGTAGTTATATTAAGGAATTACATAGTTATGCAGTTATATCAGATTTTAAACTCTATTGGATTTAATTTGTAAATATCAACATGCATTTAGTGAGATGAAGTTTAAATTCTGATATAGAACAAAACTACAATCTACAACTACTTAAAATTATGATTCTTCATATGCTATTGATGGGTTCTCGAATTGGTGAACTGATTCTTCAAAGTATTCCAGAGGCAAGTCATCAGATTCTGAAGGTATGTATGTTGGAAAAGGAGGAAATGATTTGGGAGTATGTCTCTTTATAGGTAGAATTGAATCGTATAAGTAGCAAAGGCTGCCTGTTTCTCCCGGTATGCTCACTCCTAAGGTCCAGATTACATTATACTTTGTATTGATGCGTAGAATTTGGACACCACGATTTATTCTCCACCTGAAACATGCAACATACTTTAAAATAGTAAGAGCATTCCATAATAAACATGAGCTTTTTATTCTATTATAGGATAGAGTATTCATGAAATGGGTTTCCCTTTTTGAGGGAAATATTTCCACAGAAAAAAATACCAAATTGTAAAATTACAATTACCAACATCTAGACAGATAAAAAATAATTTTGCCAGTTTTCGACTAGTCTGGTTTCCATAGTGCTATGCTTGCATAAAAAATAATATTTACCAACTAAAGTAAAAACCTACCTGTTACCCATGTGTCCAGGCATTTTAGTACCAGGCCATACTCTGGCTTTCTGTCCACCTGAGCCAATGTTGCCCGGGCGCCTGTGAGTTTTTGTGACTCCGTGAGAGGCTGGCATGCCTTTAAAACCCCATCTTTTCATTACACCTTGGAAGCCTCTATCTATTCTGTAAATGTAAGAGATATTTGATTTTGTATCAGTCCCAGACATGAGTGAGTAAAAGGTGTTTTTTAAAAGAGTGATGAGATGAGAAGAGTAATGTTGACCTAATGTTGCATTACACATGCCCATGACAGCACCAAGCAGACTAAGTTTATGCAACTAATATTTTTGTTGAAACTCTCTATCAACATTGTGGCCTATAACTGGCCACAATATCCAATCCTGACGTGACGAGACATGAAAGCCTCACATTGATTGGCTATTGTGCAGCTTGTAGCTAACTTCACATTGGCCAACTTGTGTGGCCCGGCCTATACAAAGTCATGCTTCTTTAAGCCCGATTACAGAGGCACCATCGTAATTATATTAGCTAAATAGCATAGTTCTGTCTCTTTTTCTCTTTAGGCATTCGATAGAGAGAATGCTTTTTACGTTGCTATTAAATTTACGCTGGCGCCTCTGTAATCGGGCTTAGTATGTGTGTATAAACTAAGTAATGCTTACTGCTTATTTCCCTTTAAGCTGTGATTAGGAATCTTAATAGTGGTTTTGAATAGTCTACATAAATCAGAAAAGTGGTGACAAACTTACGTCAAACCACGAACATCAATGTGATCTCCGACTCTAAAATGTGTAGCATACAGAGGAGTACCCGTAGGCAGCGCTGCATTAGGAGTAACAATAAATCTACACAAATGCCGCTTAGGCAGCATTCCTGCACTGTTGAAAATTCCAGCATATTCTTTTGTAACTTTGGTGGGGTCTATGGTCTCTGCACCAACTAAAATACAGCCATGTCGTTGTTTTTCCCTCCAAGTCGTATCTCTTATCTTCATCGGAGTGAATTCTTCAGGGGGAATATACTTTATGACATGATTATCAACTACCTGTAAAAAAAGAAGTATGTTCACAAAAAAAACACCCATCATGTTATTCTGAAAATAAATTGCTTACAAAATCAAGCAGAAAATATTTAACCTAACCTGAAGTAGAGTTGTTAGTTTCTTCTTTCCGTCTTTTGTCCATAAGGGATAATTACCAATTTTACGGGCAATGAGCCCTACTCTGCGACTGTTTGGGACCCATTGAGTGGGAGCAATAACCTTATTTTCATTAAGTGGCGACTCCAATGCTTCCTGAATCTTCAGTTTGTCTTGTATTATTTCTTTTAGAAATGCCTCATTATCTCTTGTCAAGTGCTCTTCAGTTAACTAGAAAATATATGCATTAATGAAACTGAGCATTGATATACCAAAACCGACGAAATAATATTTTGATTTTGCTTACCACTCGTTCCTTAGGCATATACCAGTAAGGTGGACGATATCTCGGAGGAATATACGTCCTGACTTGAACGTTATCCAACCTGGAAATGGAATAGTTAATGTTAAAAAATATTATGAATCGAGGGCTACTCAAGACACATTTGATATCACATTACTGTACCTAATTCTGCTTAACTTGCTGCACAGTAACTTTAGATTGCTAGTAGCCATTATGCATAAAAATATGTATAATTTGATCTCGTTTATTATTTATCAAATTATATGTATTTAACTTAATAATTATTGTATTTCGTAAACATTGAATAATGAATAATTCTAACCTCAAAAGTGTCAGTAATGTCAAAACCACAGAATAGGCCCTATTACGCTGGTCAAAACCTAAATATAATCCAAAATCTATTTGCAACCTGGGGTGCGTTTACGCGCCCCAGCAAATTGTTCTGTTAAGAGGCGTCCATCAATGGCTAATGCTTGGTCACAAATCTTGATCGATTAGGCCAATGATCGCAAGTATCATCTATGGATCGCAGCTGCATCTGTCTGGGGAACGCTTTAGTCAATGAATGCTACTAATATACCATAGTGTTGGCAGTAAGGACATAGTATCAAGTTACGAAGAAAAAAATCTCTATTTACATTTTTGGTTTGCAAAACATAGATTTTTAATTAAAAACCAAATTAACCAAATAAACAATTGAAATCAGTGAATACGATGCAGATTTAACAAAGATACAAATATGTTTCATCAGTTACTTTTATTAATGATTTTAGCAATACACCTGACCCATCAAAGTTTAATACATGTTTTCGGTCCGGGGCTACAGCCTGAACAAATTGTTATGCCGGCAAGATATTTCTACGTGAATTTCACATTTGTTGATGAAAAATCGTAAGATACAGAAATTGCATGTGTTAATGTTACTATTTATTTTTCATCGTCGTCATTATAATATTGGTTGGAAGGGGCTTGCATCCAGCGCGACCCTGCGGTTTATTGAGTTCAGCTGTCCACCTCATGGGTGGATTTCCTATACTGCGCTTGTCCTTACGTGGTCAGCACTCAAACATTTTCGAACTCATTGGTCATCAGTCCTTCGTGCTATGTGCCCTGCCCATTGCCATATCAACTTGCCAATCTGCTGTGCTGTCGATTATCTTGGTTCTTCTACACATCTAATTTCATAAATAATATTGCAGTGACTTCTCCCATAGCCCTCTCCATAGTTACTATTTTACCTGCTGCTTCACCCGCTTCATAGTTTGATTTTTGTGTTTTCTGTATTACGCCATTTTGTGGTGATCAGGTAACAGGGTGTTTCTCCTTTTATCTTCTTCTATGCATGAAAGTCTCCAGCCAATGTCACCTATGATCTAATAACATTTCACCTATCCATAATAAATATGGGTATGGATATGCAGTACAAAAATTTTTGCCTATCTTACGGGAACCATGAAGTTTTTCAGGATAAAAAGTAGCAGATGTTACTTTCAGCCCTTCAAACTATTTTCATGCAAAAAATCAAGTCAATCCATTGCTGCATGAAAGAGTAACAAAGTTCCGTATTTATAATACTAATAAGGATGATAACTAAAATAAATGCCTTTTTCCCTTTTCAGGTACAATTCGGAGCTTTCAAAAGCCTTAGCGATAGAAATAACAGGAAAATCTAAATTCAGCCCTCAGTGCCGTGTCTGGGTTAATAAATTAGATAGGAGAGATGGAAGTTTTATAGTAAGATACAAGACATATGAGACATGTTATGATTTTGCCATCAATGTCTATTATAAGAGCAAGCATATTAAAGGATCACCTTATTATTTCAAAGGTATAATATTTGATTTTATATTTTTCATTCCACCCATCTAATGGTAGTAATGAGGTCACATTAAATACAATTTGGGTTACTCTACTAACCTACTCACCATGGATTTACGAATTTACCAGCATTGAATAAAAAAGCTTTTTTCATAACTGTTATTTCAGTTTCTAAAGCCATTATTAGCAACACAAATAGTGACTGAATTTGAAAATACTTATTTTTTCTATGTTAAAGGTCCTGTCCAGCCTGACCAGTGTGATTGTCCTGAAGATAGTTTTGAAGCGTGGTATGCAAAGTATGGCTGCTCTGATACATACAAACAAATCCATAAAGACCTTGAACCATTCGATGATGTAGATATGAAAGAAAATGTAAAAAAAATAATTAAAAGATATCATCAACCAGAGAGCACTAGCTTCTGCCATTATGTAGTAAAGGCCAATCGAATATACAGAGACTGCTATGGGAAACATGTAGGTTTCAACATGTTTTCTGATAATGTTATGTTATTTTTGTCAAGAAAAGTGAAATTACCTGATATAGAGTTTGTGATGAATTTGGGAGATTGGCCATTGGTTCATAGAAATTCTGAGCCTCTACCTGTATTCTCGTGGTGTGGCAGCAATGAAACTATCGACATAGTCTTGCCCACATATGACTTAACTGAGTCTACACTGGAAAATATGGGGAGGTATGTATTTAATATTTTTTAAAGAAGTATGGTATAGGCCGAATAAATCTTAAGTCTGTGAACGTGGCGAGTCGTTGCGCAGTAGCGAATTCATAATGTCAGCGGCGGCAAGGAGTGGGGTTTGCGCAGCTTGCAGCTATCTTCTCAGACGCCGCTTAAGCTTGATTCGGCCTATACAGTCATATTTTGATGCAGAAATATGTGAAGTTGTTAGACTTGCATATCTGTTTATCCTTTTAGTTTAATCAAATTCAAATAAGATTATGAAATGGGTGGCATAAAATCATTGAGCATTTATTTAGCCAGCAAAATGCCAATAGGTAGTAAGTTGAGTTGGCTTATCTTTTGGACTTTTTCTGGACCAACACCATTAAGAAAAAAAAATATTTATACATAAATTATTGCAAAAATATACCTTTTTAAAAATACATGCTTTTGAGATCCTGATTGCAGCAGAGTGCTAGCCAAGACAAGTAAAACGAGCCCAAACACGACGGATCTATCTTGTTTAGTACAGGGGTTCCTATGGCCAACTTCCGACTCCATCATCAGATCAGCTCCATGGTACCATATTATTGCAAGGTCACGCGATATACATATGCGTGAAAAATTTCAGCTCAATCGGAAACTGGGAAGTTGGTCTTGTAACTTGCAAGATTCCACCCGAACTTACATACATCCATTGCAAGTTAAATAAAAGCTTGTAAAAATGGGGAGATTTGTTTTTGTTTCGGCATTCAGAATTTGTATTTACTTGTTAAATAATTTTGATAAATTGTTTGTTCTGCCTTTTTTTCTTAGCATGGCAGACAGCTGTCTGTGGATGATTCAGTTGCTGTTTTATAAATCACTAGATTTTTCCCGCGTGATATTTAGATTTTTGTGCTATCCCATATTCCTCCTTTTGTTTATCGAGTATAAAAAGTAGTCTAGATATCAGTCCCGGACCTTTGAATTATATCCAGAAATCAAGTCAATCCATTGTTACTCTTTCACGCAGCAGCTAGCAATGCGTTGCAACACTTGCAACCAACAAACACACTTTCGAATTTATAATATAAGGATAAACAATAGTTTATGTATCTATTATTAGATGAATATTTTTTTGTTGTAGGGTGTCCCTAGATATTCTGTCAGTGCAGGGCGGCGCAGAGCTGCCGTGGGCGCTGCGCGAGCCCCGCGCCGTGTGGCGCGGCCGCGACTCGCGCGCCGAGCGCCTCAAGCTCGTGGACCTCGCGCGCGCCAACCCCGACCTCTTCAACGTCTCCCTCACTAACTTTTTCTTCTTCCGCGACAAAGAAGCCGAGTACGGCCCGAAACAGCCACACATTTCCTTCTTCAAGTTTTTCGATGTGAGTACTAAAGTCTGGCCAAAGCAGAGTTTATAATATCTGCCTTTGACTTTGGTGATCGCTGACAGACACCTAGCCAAACTACGCTATTAAAGCGTTACAACGTTCGGCACGGTCAGTATTCGGATGGGTGACCGCGGGTGGCATTTACAACTGGGCGCTACCGTGGCTCCGATGACACGTTAAATTGTAGGCCCCCGTTGTATTAACCGTTTAGCCATGTCAGAGGCCTTTAGGCTGCTTTAAAAACTGACACCGCGGCTAGCCACCCAGCCTAAACGAACTTACTTATGCCTTTTGACTAATAGCTTCTGTTGTGTCATGGTACAGTTGAAGATTCATTATGAAAAATTGAGCATTTTCATGAAGCATCATTAGCATTCTATGAAAGTACTATTTGCGACAGAATCATACATTCGAAAGTTAAGTCCGTGTAAAATTATGTTCACTTAATCACTACATAGTATAAAATAAAGTCGCTTTTTGTCTGTTTGTTTGTCTGCTTAAATCTTTAAAACTACGCAACGGATTTTGATGCGGTATTTTTTTAATGGATAGAGTGATTCAAGAGGAAGGTTTATATGTATAATACACCTGTGCGAAGCCGGGGCGGGTCGCTAGTTATAATTATAATAATTAAGTGAACATTATTTAACTTTAATTTTCTAACTACACTATTTGGTGTTTCAGTACAAATACCAAGTAAATATAGACGGGACTGTGGCTGCATACCGCATGCCTTACCTCCTCGCTGGCGGCGGTATGGTCCTCAAGCAAGACTCTCCATACTACGAGCATTTTTACAAACAACTTCAACCGTGGGAGCACTTTGTGCCCGTAAAAAGAGATCTATCAGATTTAACTGACAAAATACACTGGGCCCTAGAACACGACGAGGAGGCGGAGAAAATATCTAAAAATGCGAGAATTTTTGCGCATGAACATTTGCTCCCACAAAAAATAATATGCTACCATGCTACATTATTTTCGGTACGTCTAAAATGCTAGATCTATACAAAAGTAATGAAAATGAGTTATAGACCGAATCATACAAGTCGGCGGATGTGAAGTTAGCTACAAGCTGCGCAATATCCAATCCTGACTGAAGCTCACAAAAAAGCTGTGCGTTGATTGGATATTGCGCATCTTGTAGCTAACTTCACATCCGCCGACTTGTATGATTCGTCCTATAGATTTATTTGCTGCAGAAACTCTTTTGAAGGCTTTGTTTTTTTTAATTTTTCCTACCTATGTGTTTTATTATTTTTTCTTTTTAAGACAAAAATCTTTTTTCAGGAGTGGAGTAAAAGAATAAGCAGTAAAGTTGTGGTCAAAGAAGGAATGACCCATGTTCCCCAACCACAGTTCAAGTGTGATTGCCAGAATAAACAGAGCCACGAAGAGCTGTGATAGTGCTTGTAAAGTGTTCCTATACATACCATTGGAGGCTGAAACTCTTAAGAACAAACATAGGTATTAAATACTGCCATGTAAAGTGTAAGTCATTCCTATTTAGTCTAAAAATTTAGTATGTACTTAGCTGTGATCTGAGTAAATGTAGGCCAGGCATAATACAGTAACTAGCAGCATAATAAGCAGAAAAACAAAGTTTTTTTAAGAATAATTTTACTTTTAATAAATATAATTATTAACAATTTGATGTCCATTTTTATACACAAACCTAAATAACCATTGACTACAATATAATACTATCATTAGGTCATTAATGCCTATAACATAATTTCGACTATAGGTAAAGCTATGCCTTCTGTGTCAAACTAACAAATTATAAATGATCCATGTTGTTCAGTCAACAACTATGTATGTTGTTTTATACACAAACCTAAATAAATATTGACTACAATAGAATACTATCATATAATTCCAGTGGCCAGTTGCACTGTGCGTCCTGCAACAGGTCATTCAAAAACAAGTTCGGTTTTGCGAGCCATGTAAGAGCTCATAACCGTTAACAGCTAGCCAGGGATCGCCATTGACGGACACGTCAAGGAGGACGATATATATATGTTGTTTTAATGAAAAATGTTTCTAAGGCTTCATACGCACTATGCGTTTACGTCCAGCTGGCAGTCAGGCTGTCACAACAAAGGAAATTGCATGGAAACTTTTTCATATGCACTATAAGTTGACGGCTGACCGTGCTGTAGTGCATATGCAAACTATTTGTTTCTTACATTTTCCGAGTTGTGACAGGTCGGCAGGTTTTGCCGAGCGTATACGGCAATTTTTCCCCAAATACAGCAATTTGAGCGTGCAGATATGACAGCTCAGATTTTTTTATAATAACATTGTGGTTGCATTCCCATAGTGGGTATGAGGCCTTACAACATTAGCTAAACAAGCGACAACAGTTGAGATAATGAATATCATAATAACAAGAAAGCGATCAATCTTCGTCAAGCTAACATGGCTGATACTAATTCTTCATGTTGACATTATTGTTTCATGCCCATCTATTTTCGAAGAACTTATCACTTTTTTGTTAAAAGTAACAAGGTTCGCTAGAAAACGTCCCAGAAAACCTGGTTCTCAACCAATACTAAAATACATTTTTGCATCCTAAGAAATATATAATAATTTGCTGTGCATTAAACAATGTTTATTCTACAATATTTATTACCAAATGATAGCCTCTATGAAAATATGTGCTCGATTAAATAATTATAATCACAGATTGCACCGAAAAGTGTATTTTAAATGGAATTTTCACTCATTTTGGACAGAGACGTGAGAAGTCTCCGCGGGATCCTTCTAATAGAATGGGCATTGCTGAGGGTATTTGTATTTAGAAAACTGATTGTGTTATTGGTCCCTCCTACGAATATACATACTTAAGTTTCCTGCGCGACATGTGACTGGGTATTCCAGTTGACAGACTAGACTTAGAACTAAAGTAATAGAATACTTACTAAAATTTGCTTAAATAAAAACTATGTTACAGCTGTCTTGTTCATATCTGGTTATACAACATATACGAGAGTCAATGGAACAAGAAAAACGCATTGTCTGTCGGCATACGTCAAAATCATAAGTTGGAATTTCAAAATAGTTAAAAGTGGTTCCACTTGTGTCTTTTGCGATATGATCGGAAAGAACCCTCTAATTTCAGTAAGAAAGTTCAAATCTCTGATCATTTTACCTTCCTACTAATTATCTTTTTGAATTTGGACAGCCGAGATAGCTCATGTTTGTGAAACCCTTCGAAATTACGTAAGTTCGGGCGTATGTGCATCTTTTTCTAACACGTTTTAAATTTCATATTTAAAGTAGGACGAAGTGATGTATATCGCTTGCTATTTTAGTACGGTTTCTATTACTTTAGTTCTAATTCTATGGATTTGCTAGCCAATTGACAGTGCATGTTAGAAAATACATCTAGATCACCATCGTCGTCATTGACGGCAGTATCGCCGGTACGTGGTAACATTGGATGAAAGCACAATCCTACTTAATAAATTAAAGGGTGTGTCTGTGTGCGTCTCGCGAGTCAGTCTGTCTGTGCGTCACTGGAACATGGCAAAATCAAGGCTACAAAAAAAATATGACTGTAACGTAAGCGTCAACGCAAAAATACAATTAATCGGCGTATATCGCGTCATAAAGAAAAGTAGTGGTGATTGCGCGTATCACCGGTACATGGCGACGTCGGGGCTGCGGTAGAAGCACATGTATGCGTCGGCGAGCAGGCGGCGCGCGTGCGGCTGCGCGCGGCCGTCGCGGCCCGCCGCCCACACGCCGCCGCCCGCGCCCCCCGCGCCCGCCGCCGCCGCCTCCGCGCCCAGCCACGCGCCCAGCTCCGACATGCACACGATCTCCGGGATGTTGTACCCGTTGCGCTCGCCTGCAACCAATTCAACATTTTGTGATTTCCTAGTCGTCTAAAAAATACTAACTTAGAAAGAAAGCAAAATCATGTCATAGCAATTATATTGCATTGCATATAGTACAGGAAAAATAGACTTTGTTTTAATAAGGTTTAAGATCACTTTGCGATTTTATGCTCAGTAAGTGATCTTAATTTTATGCTCAGTAAGTAATCTTTTAATGAAATTCCATTCATTCATTAAATGAATCATAAATCGTAAACGGTAAATTTCCGATCCAATTTTTTAATAAGGTTATTAAAAAATTGGATCGGAAATTTACCGTTTACGATTTATGATTCATTTAATGAATGAATGGAATTTCATTAAATGGGCCATAAATCGTAAACGGTAAGTTTTACAAAAAAAGTTAACTGGGAACAAAAGATGCTAAATTTTATTCTCTACAAGAATGGTCTCCGTGACTTTTGCCCTAAAGTGCATAGACTCCAAGATATCGGCCAAAAACGTTTTTTCAAGATGGCGCTTGAAGCTCCACCTGGATCTGTCAGCATTTTGTGATTTTATACTCATTAAGTGACTCTTAACTAAACCTTATGAAAAAAAAATGGATTGGAAATTTAGTGCAAAGTTAAATTCTTTTTTTTGTTGTACTAATATACCTTTGAAAAAAGGGGCTTGAAAACCAGTCTTGGTGTAGATTGGTAACAAATACTCGGCACTGGTGTTCAAATTAGCCTTTGAATAGGTAATATAGAAAAATGCTAATAGGTACCTTTCCTATCGGCCATGGAGTCGAAGAAGCACCAGGGCGCGTCGATGCTCTGGCCCGCCTTGACGAAGGCGACGTAGTGGCTGGTCTCGATGCACAGCACCGCGAACAGCTCCATGTAGACGCGCGGCGGCGGCGCGCCCTCCACCACGCACACGTACTCCGCGCTCACCGCCAGCGGCGTCGCCTGCACACAGGTGCAAGGTTCAAATCAACAGGTAGAAGATAAACAGGCACCGTCGGCCGCCGCGCTCCCACAACATACCTGGTGGTGCGGCCGGCTGGCGTGCAGGCGGCGCAGGCAGGCGTTGCACGCGGTGCCGGCCTCCAGCGCGCCGCCGTCGGCCGCCGCGCACGCGCCGCACTCCCACCGCGCCAGCGCGCCGCACACCGCGCACTGCCGCGGCACTGCAACAGCACAAATACTGTACTGTACTGTACTGTATCAGCCTTTTTAATAGTCCACTGCAGGACGTAGGCCTACCCACGAAGGGTGATTGGGCCATATCCACCACGCTGGCCCAGTGCGGGTTGGTGGATTCACATACGCCATCGAATTTCTTCTACGGACATATGCAGGTTGCACAAATACCATGGATGTAATAAAAGAAATGTATTCGCCACAAGGTTGAAAATATAAAGTCAAGATTTTGCGTAAACACATTGGCCCCGCCCGCATGGAAAAGAACTACATTATGAGTAACGACTTAACTTGGCACAAATGAAAGTTGACTTATCTCAAATTATCCTACTAACACAGAGCTTATCTCTGTGGCTATTAAGTTACCGCTACTGTACATATCACATTAGAGTTAGTCGGTGCTCTAATAAGGCGGGACCATAGAATAATGAAAGAGGTAGAAATGTTCTAAAGTAGAAAAGTCGTAAGATATAATCACGAAAAATAGCGTTGAACATACATTGACTATGTATGTAATCAACGTCATCACTTGAACTACTGATCAAATGTCACACTGGCCTCTCAGCAATATGGCAGACAAACTTCAAAGCCGTCATAGACTGAGTTTATATTTACAATCTTATTACAATAGCAATAATGCCATCTCGTTTTCTAACACCCGGTACATTAGTACATTGATTTCATGGGCTGAATCTTACAAGTCGCCGAATGAGAAGTTAGCTACAAGCTGCGCAATATCCCATCCTGACTGAAACTCATATAAAGCTGCGCGTTGATTGGATATAGCGCAGCTTGTAGCTAACTTCACATCCACCGACTTGTATGATCAACTATTTTTTCTTAAATAGGATAGATTAGTTTTTACAGGTAAACACTTACAGCCTTCTATGAGATCAGTGACGTCGAGGAGTGGTGAAGGCAACACTTGCTGGTACAGTTTGTAATTCTTGCCAAACCTTGGCATTTGTATGATAAACGTCGATGGTACCTGATGGAGAGAGATAAACAAATTAAATGTAACCAACCCATACCTGTACCCGTTCTACATCAGACTTGTGACGTGACCCTTTCATTTTAAGTGATCGGTACACCTAAAATTGTAAAGACAGCATAAAAGAATAAGGTGTTTCGTACAGTAACTTCACTCCGCTGTTTCAAATGATAAACGCTAGAAGTTTTGAAAAAATAAGTTTGCAAATTAATACATGCTTTCTCTCAATAACCAGCGACATAAGTAATGGATGAGTTCAAAACATACCTCGCTAAGTTTGACTCCAGAGGTAGCGAAGGACTGTTCCAACAGCTGCTGTACGGTCGGCAGCGACACATGCTCGTCCTTTTCTACGAACAGCTGATAGCAGTAGGACTCTTGCCCTGAAGACAGCTTGAGGAAGGGCTCGGCGCGCAGTAGCTGCGCTACGAGACCGTTCAGGAACTCCTCTGGGTCCTAGACGTAACGAAACATTGTCGATGATATAATGTTTACGATTACTCGTGAAAAATCGCTTTCAGCCGCGTACGCAACCAATGTTGGCAACTGGTTGCCTATGAGGAGTTTTCCCCCTTTTAGACGTTTGAGGGATTCTGAAGGTAAATTGAAATCGAGGTAACTAGATTCATTTTATCAAGCGAGTCCCCGATTCCTAAGATCACTTAATTGAAACTTAGTGAAATCCGGAACCGGTTCGACCGGTTTTTGCACCCAGCGGTTCGACCGCATGAGTGCAAACCGAATTATACATATACATATATACAGGACAAAGTAAAACAGCAAAAAAAAAAGGATAATATTATAAGTCTACACATTTTTGTCAATGTAAAATAAGCACAGGAATTGAATGTAGATACTGTCCGTCGTACTCCTCAGGAGTTTTCTAAGACTCTAAAACTCATGTCTGTACGCATTCCGCGTCGCCACAGGGAATTTCTAACGTGCTATTTACGTTTATGGATAAAGCAGATTAAACCTTAATCACGGCTGTTACAAGTAGCGGCACGTAAGTCGGGTGTACTGTGGAGGGGATGGCTGCGCATGTTGACGGCCATACTAAACTCATGCGCAGCCTCCACACTTCGCTCAGCGCTAGACTTACCTATATGCCGCGACCTGTGACCTAAAGCGAGTCGTTGCGCATTAGTAAATTCATATGTCAGCGGGCGGGGGTGGAGAGTGGGTCACAGACTGCATTAAGTTTGATTCGACCTACCTTCTCCTCGGAGGTGAGACCGGGCACGTCGGAGAGGCGCTCGAGCAGCGTGCGCAGCTTCATGACGCGGTCGGCGCGCACGTACCCGTGCCGCCGCCGCAGTGGGTTCACGATCTCTTCGTTACATCTTGCTACAATGTACAGGTACCTTCTCCTCGGAGGTGAGTCCGGGCACGTCGGAGAGGCGCTCGAGCAGCGTGCGCAGCTTCATGACGCGGTCGGCGCGCACGTACCCGTGCCGCCGCAGTGGGTTCACGATCTCTTCGTTACATCTTGCTACAATGTACAGGTACCTTCTCCTCGGAGGTGAGTCCGGGCACGTCGGAGAGGCGCTCGAGCAGCGTGCGCAGCTTCATGACGCGGTCGGCGCGCACGTACCCGTGCCGCCGCAGTGGGTTCACGATCTCTTCGTTACATCTTGCTACAATGTACAGGTACCTTCTCCTCGGAGGTGAGTCCGGGCACGTCGGAGAGGCGCTCGAGCAGCGTGCGCAGCTTCATGACGCGGTCGGCGCGCACGTACCCGTGCCGCCGCAGTGGGTTCACGATCTCTTCGCGCAGCACTCGCTGCACCTCGCTGTAGTGGGGCGAGTCCTGACGCAAACCACACATTAGATTACCATAATTTCATGTCAGACAGTCGTCAATGAACTATAGTATTTTTGGGCAGAAGGAACTTCTGTAGGAGTGTAGGATGACGTCATTTATAATGCATGGAGTAGCCTTCTCTTGTCACTGTCATTTGTAAGCAAGATCACAACTGTAACAATTATTGTTCGCAAAAAATGGCAAAACCGCCTTCCATCGTGTACAAAATTCGAATATTTCGCTAGAATTGTTTACATTATTGTTGATTTTTCAAAAACGGCTCAACCTATTTCTGTAAAATTTAAATGGGACCATCTCAGGAGAATACCCTTTCGAACTAAAAAAGAATTTTTTGATTCGGTTCACAATTGGCGAAATCATCGATGTGCATCGTGTACAAAATTCGAATATTTTGCTAGAATTGTTTACATTATTGTTGATTTTTCAAAAACGGCTCAACCTATTTCTGTAAAATTTAAATGGGACCATCTCAGGAGAATACCCTTTCGAACTAAAAAAGAATTTTTTGATTCGGTTCACAATTGGCGAAATCATCGATGTGCATCGTGTACAAAATTCGAATATTTCGCTAGAATTGTTTACATTATTGTTGATTTTTCAAAAACGGCTCAACCTATTTCTGTAAAATTTAAATGGGACCATCTCAGGAGAATACCCTTTCGAACTAAAAAAGAATTTTTTGATTCGGTTCACAATTGGCGAAATCATCGATGTGCATCGTGTACAAAATTCGAATATTTCGCTAGAATTGTTTACATTATTGTTAGTTTTTTCAAAAACGGCTCAGCCGATTCCTGTAAAATTTAAATGGGACCACCTCGGGAGTATACCCTTTCGAACTAAAAAAATATTTTTTCGATTTGGTTCAAAACTGGCGTAATTATAGAGGAGCATACACAAAAAAAAACATACAGACGAACATAGAACCTCCTCCTTTTTGGAAGTCGGTTAATAATACAAAATACAAGGTCTTTGGTAAAAATAAACACAACAGAAAACAAAAAATCTACATGTGTGACGTGGGTGGTCTGTACAAACTTACCTCGGGTTCTGGCGGGCGGTACAGCAGCGCGTCGAACACGCTCGTGAAGGTGAACATGGCGAAGAGCGTGGCGTCGAGGTAGCACGAGTTGTGGTGGCCCTGGATGCCGCGGTTCTTGCCGGGCAGCTCGCCCAGCGCGCTCAGCGGCGGCACCACGCCCGGCACCACGGGACACTCGGGCTGGACCAACAATAACCTCATTTACACCTGTATGTACACCTTAACACCTTAGTAGTTAGTAAGTTCGTATAGGCTAGCCCTGGTGTCAGAGATTTTAAGCCGCCTGAAGGCCTCTGACATGGCTAAACAGTTAAAACAACCATGACCTATGATTTCACGTGTCATCCGAGCCATGATAACGCTCAGTTGTAAATGCCACCCGCGGTCACCCATCCGAAGACTGACCCTACTAAACGTTGCTTCGATGATCGCTAACGAACACCTAGTCAAACTACGCTATGAGTGCTACCTTAGTAGTTTGTCAGGATTTACGATCCAGTTCAAGTGCCAGGGCCACGGGACAGTCGAGCTGGACGAACAATAACTTCACTTTAACACCTTAGTAGTTTGTTAGGATTTACAATCCAGTTAAAGTTCTAGGGACCACGGAACAGTTAGGTTGGACGAACAATAACCTCACTTTTACTCCGAGACAACAATTATACAAATAGCAACGCTTTGCGGCGACGCAATAAAGTGCAATTCAGTTCACAAAATCGTCCACCATTCCCGACAAACTTTCACACTCATACTTCCTTTTTCAGGGTTTCGTACCCAAAGGGTGAAAACGGGACCCTATTACTAAGACTCTGCTGAGCGTCCGTCTGTCACCAGGCTGTACCTCAGGAACCGTGATAGCTAGAACGTTGAAATTTTCACAGATGATGTATTTCTGTAGCCGCTATAATAACAAATATAATAAAATAAAATAATATGTAAAAAATATGACAATTTGTATAATAAAAAACAAAAATAACTAAATACTTAAGGGGGGTTCCCATACAACAGATCTGAATTTTTAGCCGTTTTTCGCTCGATATCAATAACGGTGTCAGGTAGATACTTGATATAATTGCACTTTAAAAATAAATATTGAAATTAAAATAAAATAAATATTTAAAGAGTGATCTCATACAAGTACCTAACGTGTTTTTTTTACTCGATATTAACAACGGCAACAGGAGGATGCTTGAAATTTTTACAGAATGTTAAGTTGTATGTTCCTACAAAAATAAATAATTAAATTTAAATAAAATAGGTATATTAAGGGGAGTCCATACGGTACGGAACCCTTGGTGCGCGATCCCGACTCGCGCTTGGCCTATTATCTAGTGCATTGTCTAGCAAGGTAGCCATAGCCTCGTCACGTCGGAAAACGCCCGGCCGAACGTACTTAAACTGCGGAGTAAGGGAGGGTACGGAGGGATGCGACATGCGTCATTTGAGTAAAAGCGGAGGATTCTCTTATTTGCTCCCCAGATAATTTAAAAGGCTGTTTTAAAAATGTTCTCTCATAATATTTACACAATCAAGTACTTGTGCGGATACATTATCTAGCTGTGGGGTAAATAAACACTTGAGTATTATCTCAAGAGCATTGACAAATAGATTGACGCACCCAATACAAATTACATAATGCAACTTCACGAACGCAACCACGCAACATCCGAATGCATATTGTATAAAGACACGATTAATGTTAATTTTACTTGACGAATAGTTGACTTATTTACTAAAGTACAACAGTAACTGAAATATGGATATTGAAAAAAAAAACATTTATTAATATCCCACGCTCTTATAAGATTTCCCCGATGCTAAACAGGAGGTGATTTAGGTATGTAAATTAAGAGCTTTTTATAGTAAATATTTTTTTAATAAATATAAGTACTATCAGCTATATCATCCCCCAGCAGCCCAACTCTTGAAATTATATAAGAGAAGTGATATTTATCTACCAATAATCTTTTATGATTGACATATTGGATTTTAGATAAGGTCTTAAATAATAGCAGGTAAAAAAACTATAAAAGGAGAGCTCAGTGTTATAGTATTGTGGAATATATGTTTTTATACGGAAAGATCACAATGTTACGTAATTTAGTGTAAGAATCTGTTTAAACGATGAAGTGTTCTCATCTTACTGCATGAAAGCTAATTTGGTACATTTCTTTTAACAGGGTCCTTTGCCTCGCTATTGCATTCTGTGAATGTAAAACAATTCGAGAAGATGTGAGAAGTTTTCCCGAGGGTTTCTTATTCGGAACGGCCACAGCTTCTTACCAAGTAGAAGGTGCCTGGGACGAGGATGGTAAGTAATGTCACGCCTATAAATTCAGATTCAGATATCTTTATTGTTCGATTATTGCTCGATTATTCGACTAAGGTGCCTATAAGTTCGTTTTGTGGTAACCGAAAGCCATACATGCCATCTACATTTTTCATCTTGATTCCAGGAAAGACTCCAAACATCTGGGATCATGCGACCCACACCAACCCTTGCGTGATCAAAGACTGCTCTAATGGAGATATCGCAGATGATTCCTACCATTTATACAAAAGAGACGTCGAGATGATGAGGGAAGTAGGCATCGACTTTTATAGATTCTCGTTGTCTTGGCCACGACTTCTACCCACTAGCTTCCCCGATCAAATTAATGAGAAAGGCGTGGAATATTACAACAACTTTATAGACGAAATGTTGAAATACAACATCGAGCCGATGGTCACGCTGTACCACTGGGACTTGCCGCAGAAACTGCAGGAGTTGGGCGGTTGGGCCAATCCTCACATCGTGGATTGGTTTGCAGATTATGCGCGTATAGCATTCACGCTTTTCGGGGACAGAGTGAAGTACTGGATTACGATGAATGAACCATACCAAATTTGCTATCAAGGGTATGGAGATGTAAGTAAGGCGCCAATGTTAAACATCAAGGGGGTGGGCGAGTATTTGTGCGCCAAGAATCTGCTGTTAGCTCATGCTAAAGCTTACCATATTTACAATGAAGAGTTCCGACCCAAATACGGAGGAATCATTTTTATCGCGTTCAGCGCTCAGTGGTACGAACCAGAATCAGAAAACGAAATCCAAGCGGCTTATGAAGCTAACCAATTTATGGTAAGTAATATTTGGACCCTCTAATTCATTATTTCGTATCATATCCATCTGTCGTTTTCAGTACTTAACAAGAAACTGTATTTTTTCAGTGGGGTTTGTACGTACATCCGATATATTTGGGCGACTATCCCCCGATCGTAAAAGAAAGGGTGGCAGCTAAAAGCGAAGAGCAAGGATTCCCAAGAACGAGGTTGATCGAGTTCACTCCAGAAGAAATTGAATACGTTCGAGGAACTTCTGACGTATTTGGCCTTAATCACTACACAACAAACTTGGTGTACAGAAACGAATCAGCGCTTCAAAACTATGATGTCCCAAGTTTTTATGACGATATGGAAGTGATGATGTATCAACTGAGCGAATGGAAGATTGGGCAATCTGAGTTTGTCAAGGTAAATAAAACTTTTATTCATATTTTTTACTATTACTTATAGGTACACATTTTAATAGACATGTTTATTTTCAGTCGGTGCCATGGGGTTTCTACAAACTCCTGACTCAGATTAGAGAGGACTACAACAACCCTCCAGTCTATATCACTGAGAACGGATTCGCTACGTATCCTGGATTAGAAGACGATGACCGAGTCCAAAACTACAGGACCTATCTGTCCGCTATGCTGGATGCTATGGAAGAAGGCTCTGACGTTAGGGCGTATACCGCTTGGAGTCTCTTGGACAATTTTGAATGGCTTCAGGGCTACACGTATGTATTATTTTTCTTACTAAAGCAAACATGGGCAATAACTAGAGATTTCGCTGGGTCACACTGGGTCTAATGTCAATATACTATCCCAATATATGTATAAAAGATTTTTTGTCCATGAGAAGTAAGAAATTATTAACCAAGGCGTCCAATACACGCTATCTAGCAAACATCTACTTATAGAACCCCTGGCAAGTAGTGTGTGATTTACGATAACTTTTACTGATAAACATAGCGTATTGTTACGTCACTACGTCAGATATTGATAAGGGTAATCTGTATGTTCAGGGAACGGTTCGGCTTATACGAGGTGGATTACGAGAGCGAAGACCGCACGCGCACCGCGCGCAAGTCAGCCTTCGTGTACAAGGAGATCGTGCGCACGCGCACACTGGACTTCAGTTACGAGCCTGACACGATGACCATGACTATTGATGATGGACACTGATTACTGAATGTAAATGTTGTGACGAAATAAAGTAAACGAACTATATAATTTTACTGTTTTTAGTATATTTTTGAAACCAAAAGTCAAAGGCGTAATAAAATAGGTGTAGCCTTCAGATACCTATCTATTGTGTAGCCTCAAGTGGAGAAGTTCACTTTTGGCTCCATATTTCACACAATTTGAGGATTAATACAAAATGCCAAAAATATAGTGTTTCATAGATAAACCTGCAAAAACATTTCAGTTTCTAGTGAATAACATGAGTTGCAAAACTATTTGCAATACTATATTTTTATCGCAATAATACGAACAGCTTTCCCGATCACTTTTTAACTAAGTAAAACACTGGTGTCACTCACGTTTGATTTTAGTGGGATACTACTATAGTTTCGATCGCATTTGGCGATCTTTCTCAAGGTTGGAGAGTCCGGAGAGTTACCTGGTCGATGGGCGCGGGCGCGGGTGCATGAACACAGAGCGACACGAACAGCGCGCGAGAGAACACGTTACCTGGTCGATGGGCGCGGGCGCGGGTGCATGATGCGCGCCGGGCGGCGGCGTGTCGCGGAAGCGCGCGTCGCGGCGGCACAGCGGCAGCGGCACGAACAGCGCGCGCCCGTTGGCGCACGAGAACAGGTTACCTGGTCGATGGGCGCGGGCGCGGGTGCATGATGCGCGCCGGGCGGCGGCGTGTCGCGGAAGCGCGCGTCGCGGCGGCACAGCGGCAGCGGCACGAACAGCGCGCGCCCGTTGGCGCACGAGAACAGGTTACCTGGTCGATGGGCGCGGGCGCGGGTGCATGATGCGCGCCGGGCGGCGGCGTGTCGCGGAAGCGCGCGTCGCGGCGGCACAGCGGCAGCGGCACGAACAGCGCGCGCCCGTTGGCGCACGAGAACAGGTTACCTGGTCGATGGGCGCGGGCGCGGGTGCATGATGCGCGCCGGGCGGCGGCGTGTCGCGGAAGCGCGCGTCGCGGCGGCACAGCGGCAGCGGCACGAACAGCGCGCGCCCGTTGGCGCACGAGAACAGCCGCGCGCCGCCGCGCACCCCGTCCCCGAGGCCGCACACGCTCTCTTCCAACTCCACGCCCGCCATGGCCGTATCTGAACCAACCGTTCTAATAATTAAAAAAAAAAAAAAAAAAAAAAAAAAAAAAAAAAAAAAAAAAAAAAAAAAAAAAAAAAAAATGCCCCACACACTCAATTGGCAATATACATAGCATTTAGAACGAATATGTTTTTTTACTATACGTATATTTTTGTTTCATTTAAAGTCATTCCAATAAAAAAGTCCCGCGCATTTTACATTAGCTAAACGCAACACTGTTGGTAAAATCGTTCTGACTAAACTCAGCATGCACCATAAGGGCGTGATGGCCAATAGACAATGGTTTCAATACTTAGTTCATAGTGATGTTATGCTGCGTTTTAATCGTCTGGATTTGATAGCTATTTGGAAAAAAACTATTTTGATAAGAAATAAGTATTTAAATACAAAATGTTTTTTACGATTATTTGCTCATAATTCCATATAAGCTATCATCTAAAATATGTATAAAAATCAAGCATATTCCAGGTTTTATATTTATTTTATTCAATTACATAAAAAAATATTAAAACATAAAGTACTTTGGGAAATACTAATCTTACCGTCTATGATACCTATCCATCGAACCACGCCATAGTGATGTTGGTCTACGTCGGTCGCTACTTCCACCAGAGAGCCCACTCCGATTTCATCCTGAAATTTATTGATTTATATGAGTAAAATGACAGCTACTACATAATTTAACCAAATGCAGACACTACTGTAGGGAAAATGAAAGAAGTGAAGTACCTACGCCATTATTCTAGCTAAATTAAACCTACTCCGCTGAATTTTACCTTACTTCGACCTTCAGGGAAACCAAGTTGATTATTTTACTTTGTCCATCATACTACGAGTACAGTACTAGACATAAGTATTTATTAATTATAACCAGCTTATTTGGTGGCTAAACCTAGTGTCAGAGACTTTAAACTGCTGGAAGTCCTCTGAAATGGCTAAACTATTGAAACATACAGGACATACAATTTACATGCAAGCCGCGGTAGCGCTAAGTTGGTAACTCGCGGTTATCTATCCAAAGACTAACCATACCATCTAAGTATATAGTTAAAAATGCGATAAAAGAAACAATGGAACTATTACCTCGTACAACGAAATTGAAAAGAATACTTAAAATTCTGAGAAAAATCAGTCAAAAAGACTGATTAGTTATACTGTTTGTAAATACATATTAGGTACATGAAGACCGTTTGAAGAAGTAAAATAAAGTGTGCCAGGTGCTGACCTGAAGGTGTCCGACCGGCGAGGGCGGCGACGCCGCCGCGCGCGGCTCGCCCAGCGCCGGCGAGTCGTACACCTCGTCCTCGCACCGCACATCTGCAACAGGCGCTACAACACCTCAACCTCATCGCCATCCACACCTCCCCTAACTCCTACCGCACTATGTACCGTCTAGATACTCGAGCACGCACAGCGGGATCTCGTCGAACGACAGCGGACGTAAATATTGAAACGCCATTGCGCAGGGACACAACACGAATGTCGGCGCGGATGCTAGCTCGAGTGCCACGCTCCAACTGAGGCTATAATTAGAAACTAGGGAAGTTAAAATAGGACACTCTGTGAGAGTTCACAATTTGGACGGCATCTTTACGCTTTCTTTACTCAGTGCATAGACTAATAGACAACAGTAATTATGGATACATTGGTAAATAGTCGACTGATATAAAGTATCACAGCTAAATGGTGAATGTACATTTGAATTTGGTTAAAATTTGTTTATAAGAATTAGTTTAGTAATACAATCATATGGAAGAGAGAAAACGCATCAAAATGGTAAGTAGATTGCGTGTGAAAATAGATGCATTTTGTCTATGTTATGTAATTTGTTTACATACAAATGATCATTAACATAGTGGTTGTTTTTAACTTTAATTTTTTTAAATCTATTTTGATGTCACACTTACCAATCCATCTGACGTTATTGTACTGTTGGTCTGCATCAATCCTTGAACCAACTCCAATATTATCCTGAAAACAATATACAATGTTAGCTTTAACCGTTGACTAAATCAAGCAAAGAAAATAGGAGCATAGATATACATTTGCTGCCTTTTAAGTTGGCCAAGCAATACCATGAATATGGTAAGTCAAATTAAGCTGTAGACAAATATGACATAAAATATGAGAAAAATAATTGGGATTATTTTAATTTTCATCTATAATCGTCCACTGCTGAGTATAGGCCTCTTATCTTGTATGCCATGTATTGCTGTATTGTCCAGGCAGGACCTGCGATTATAGCAATATCGTCGACACAACGACCAGCACTTCTATCATGGCAAATAGACCAATTGTCTTGCCATCAATTTACCCCCTCGAACAGGAAACTAAGTGTGGATTCATATTAAGAACTGTAAATTAAAAGTCTTAAATATAGTTTTTTTCCTTTGCTCCAAAAGGCTTTATAAATTAATTTTAACTTATTACCCTTACATCTTAGAATGACAATTAGAGGAATGTATTAAACATAGTTTTTTTTTCTTTGCCACAAAAGGCTTTATAAATTAATTTAAATTAAATTAATTTTAACTTTTCACCCTTACATCTTAGAATCACAAATAGAGGAATGTATTTAATTTAGTTATTTTTTCTTTGCCACAAAAGGATTTATAAATTAATTTTAACTTATTACCCTTACATCTTAGAATCACAAATAGAGGAATGTATAGGCATCGGTGATAAAAATACCTGTGTCCGCCCAACAGGAGACGGTCTAGAATTGTGAGAGGAAGTTGGTGGAGATGTTGAGGAACTGTGCAGTCCGGGTGAACTGTCATTACTGCACACATCTGTAATAGGATGGAAAATTCTTAGTAACTTCAGAAGTTGTTTAAACATCTAATTGTAAATAAATTTGCCAAAAAGGAGTTTTTGAGATAAACCTAGTGTGGAAAACACTATAAAATTAAATAGATCTACAAAAAGGAGTTTGTCAAAATCAGCTCATTTTTAGTCCTGTTTTATTTAATACATTAGAAATAATTTCTCTTCTTAAAAGTGATAATGACAAAAATGTACTTGGTTACAAATTGTTTGATGGTGCTGCACCATTCTACATTAGAAATTAATAATAGATTTTTTTGGAAATGTACATAGTTGCAACAAACAAGCAGTTAATAAAATTATTTTGACAAACATAACAATGGATTTCACAGCAATCCTTACTTAAGAATTTATTACCTCATAAAATTAATGAACAATACTTAATTCATTAAAAACATTGGCTATGAACCCTAAACTAAGTTAAAGGCTATACTAAATACTGATGGGATGCTGGCATACCAATCAAAATTCCAGTTTCAATTTTCTTCGTCTCGTGCACCATTTTGTTTTTTTGTGGGGAGTTGTCTGTCACATTAGGGTTGTTTCCGGCTGGTTTATTTCGCCTTCGGTCGGGCACAAGGTGTTCAATAAGGTTCACAGATTTAATCCTTTCATTCTGTGAGGGTCGCTGCATAGTGTGACGACGAGGCAGAGGTGCAGACCTGAACTCAGGGTGGGTAGGTGCTTGAGGTACTGGTGGCCAGCTTCCTCCAATCAGACTGAATAAATCTATCTAGAAAAGAAATGGAAATTTTAATGAGCTATTGCCTCAGTCAATAAAATAAAAATTGTTGTTTGGCATCCAAAGCCCTGAATGCAACATTCATATAATTTACAGCAGACAAAACAAGCTTTGGGGAAGATATTATATGTACATGTAGTATTATTATATTTGAATGCATAGAATGAAATAAAATATAAAATTTGTTTCATCATGTTTGCAGTTTTGTATGCCAAACGACAATATGACCATATGACAATTTCATACTGCTGCTGAGATCTTTCAAGAGATTTTGGGGAAGATTCATCAATTAATAAGATTTATTTATGTAATAGTTATTGTAAAGTTAATGAATGACACTTACTCAATGTTACCCAAATGTTAGTGATGTAAATAATGTTGAGAATTAAGAATTATGATCGATTTGAGTAACTCATTAGTAGGTACTCACATTACAATTTTATTTCGCATACATTATATGTAAGAGAACAAAGTTGACTCAATCTCTAAAGGAGAAGAAAGCAAAGGGGGCTAAAAAAACATTTGTATGTGCATTTTAATGATGATTTATAAATACAAGAATTTTTACATTTCTAGGTAAGTATAGTAAATATTGGTCTTAATCTTTTTAACTTATGTTTGTAATTAGAATCGTTTTCTGTAATGAGGACAGCAAGTCAATGTATGCCAAATAAAACTTTAGTCTTCAAACTTGTTAAAATTTGTATTAGATAGTTTTCAAAATGTTGAAGATGTTTTTACATGATTCCAGTTATATAGGTATATCATATCCAGTTATATTTGTGTTAGTAATGAACCACATCTGATGAGTTTATAAGATAAACTATGAACACCAAAATTATGTATAATTTGCATACACTTGTTTCATTAGTACTTATATATCAAAATGCTATTCATAGTGCCCCAATGACGATTAGAAATTAATTGGCCATATGTAGGGTTCCATTCATTAAGTTGATTAAGTATTGAAAATAAGGTATGATCTGACAAGAAACCTGAGCATCTCTTTGGAAGCTGTCGCCATGGATATCCTTTTCCTCGTTCATTTTATCTAAGACGGCTGTAAATTTTTCATTTTATTGTAAAATGCATTGCACAGATGTAGTATTGTAACAAAACAACAGTGATAATGTGATTTAAATAGATAAAAACCAGCAAACTCAACCTGTAGACTGTCTTGTAAACAATGAACTGCCCTGCAGTTTTTCCTTTTTCTACATTTGCGTACGGTTAATTATTATATTCCACAATTTAAATCAATTTTGTAATTATAGAATTTCGCAACGAAAATTAATAAAAACAATTTTACGGAAATTGAAAACATTTGCTTTTCTCTGACGTTTTTGGCAGCAGACATTGACAATTTTGACTTATTACATTTTTCGGTGGGGTGGACTGTGGGCTCAAGGATCTCTGTGGATATAACATTAGCCGGTTTTTTAATTGTTTGAATGAACAAAACTCGTAGCGTAGTTTGACTAGGTGATTGTCAGCGATCACCGAAATTAAGCAACGTTCCGCACGGTCAGTACTTGGATGGGTGACCGCGGGTGGCATTTTCCAACTGAGCGCTACCGTGGCTCGGATGACACGTTAAATTGTAGGCCCCGGTTGTTTCAACCGTTTAGCCATGTCAGAGGCCTTTAGGCGGCCTAAAAACTCTGACACCAGGGCTAGCCACCCGGCCTTTACAAACTTACTTTTTTTTTTATAAAATATGTAGATCGCAGTCTCGCCTACAGCCACACATAACCTTGCAGCTTTGTAGGAGACGCTTCACCCGTGGCCGCGTTCGCACCTTGTTTGCAACTGTCTGGGGGATTCTTTAAAAAACAATACTTAAGACTTAAGGCACAAGGACTTTATTTCCACGGTCGTGAAAAATATTTAAAAAAAAGTAAAAAAAATAACAGACAGGTGCAAGTCTGGCGCGCCCACTGAAGGTTCCGTACAAATCCCAGAAATTCCATGCAACCGGGAATTAAGTTGCTATAACCTAGAAGTGGAACATCTGTTTTAGGCAGAGCTAATAAAGCCCTTTCACAATACAGATAACCCACTTTTAAAAGACTCATTCCTTGCATTCCTGTTTTTGTGATTAAATAATAAAAGAACCATCAATTTGATGCTTTAGGTAATTAACTTTTATTTTTATAAGTGCATTATTGTATGCTCGAAATGGGCAGGCTGTTGGAACTTTTATATGTCTTATAACATCATATTGTATGTACACAGCAACGCAATAAAGTTTATTTATATTTCTATTAGCGTATTTTTCCTTTGTGTGCTCGGTTGATAGGGTAATAGGTTTTGATCACCTTGTAAGTTTCAAAATACTAAGCAGCTTTTGCGACATGAACAGCTGTATTTTTTATGGTAACAAACAACAACAACCGAGAAGTTTGATTTTTTTACAGCTGCTAGAAATTACAGATTTGCATTTATGGTTTTATTTCAACACAAAATATTTATGCGTTTCCAATATTTTTACTAGGTTTTGATACTACTTGATAGATAAACGAATAGACAGGCGGACAGACTGAGAACAAAGTGAGTTTTTCTTTTGAGGTACGGAACCCTAATGAAAGTAAACAAATCAAGATCAAGCAAGATTCGGTTTCATTTTTTGCAAATGGTTTTATTTTTGTTTGGATTAAATTAATATGCAATAGTTGATCGGAATTGTATTTAAAAGCATAATTTTGTAAGTACCTTGGTATCACAGAAATAATCTTGTCTGCATGCTTATACCTGCTACATCTCAGCTGGCGAGATGGATGTAGTCAAACGCAATGCTATAAAAATATACTTTGGACGCCGATTTCAATTCTGAACCGATTTCCGTGTTTATTTCGTATCACAACTGTTATGTTTAAGTTAAGTTTCGTACACATACATTTTAAAGAATCAGAAGAAATTCTTAATAAATCTGTGTAGAATATTACTAATTTAAGTAGGTACCTAGGTATGTACCTACTGTTCCAGGCTTCCGAGGCCCAAAATAAAAACTTTGCACGCCTCAAAATACTTAAAAATTAATAGGTACCTATATTCTATTTTTCTATGGTGGGCAAAAATACCCAGTTGCCACCCCTCTTGAGAAAATTTCTAACTGTGCCAATGGTCACAGCATAGTTTTACTCTCTTCCACGACAACTCATCTTATTTATTAAATTGTCACTTTTCAGGCCATACCAGATATTATGATTCGCCAGGGCAGTATAGACGATATAAATGCTCAACAGTTTCTCAAAATATCCAATTACGAAGACACAGTGAGACAGCTCGACATATACTATGCGATAGGTATGTATCAAAAAGCTTTAATTTTATCAGGATTCATGCAAAATAATTATCCAGTCTTAGGAATCCACTTGCAGATGAAACATCTTACATGGCTATTGATTGTTGATTAATTTCCCTGCAATTTTTTAGAAATTCTTTATACCTCTATACATTAAATAAATAAATAAATATTTAAGGACATCTTACACATGTCCTCTGACACCAAACTAAGCAAAGCTTGTGATATTAAAAGATTAAGGCTAAATAGTTTGAGGTATGTAGTTTATAGCTGTTCATAAAAAAACATTACTTTGGCAGCTATTTCAATAAATCTGCATGCCTTTACCCCACTGCACCAAGACCACACTGGCCTAGTTCAGGATGATCTTATAGACGCTTTTCCTCAAAGGTGGTGACAGGACAGGACACCAAACGTCTTATCAATAAGACCCGCCCAAAGCCTTCCTATACCTACACGTATAATGCCAGTGGCCAGTTGCACCGTGCACCCTGCAAAATTTCATTCAAAAACAAGTTCGGTTTTGCGAGCCATGTAATAGCTCATAACCGCTAACAGCTAGCCAGAGATCGCCATTGACGGACACGTCAAGGAGGACGAGTTCAGGTTGATGGATGCACCAGCTGCATGCTTTGTACAAAACTAGTGCTTATAACTTTCATAATTTACCTATAGCATTTATTTGATATAATTTTTTTTCAGTAAAGAGACAACTGTTGAGATACCAGAGCCCAATCACTGGTCTTTTCCCAGTGTTATCGTCAGACCTTCATATTGGCAGTGTCAGGGATAGTATTTACTGTGCTTCAGCAGTATGGGGCCTTTACCAAGCATACAGGTATAGTACAACTTGAGATTGAAACTAAATTGATACTTATTATCTGCGAGTCAAGGAATGTTTTTCATTTCAGTCAAGGTGACCTCTAGTTGATTGTGTTGACAAGCAATTGTGTCATTTATAGAACACACAATCTATTTAATTTTATTCTATCACTAGTGACCAGCTCTGGCTTCACTTGTATAATTGCTGTTAGATTTTTATATGAATGATTGAGAGATGAGACAATAATAAACCTCTCAGAAAAAATACTCAAATTATGAATATTGAAAATCACATTCCAAACAGTTAGGTACTTTTTAGAATAGACTTAGGTACTTTTAGAGTAGTACATTTTAGAGTTTAGTAGGGATTTGGAATAGAGATTGTTAGTAGTCATAGCCTACTTTGGGATTTAAGGGCTAGTTACCATTTCACTAAGTAAGTAAGTTAGTATATGCCGGATGGCTAGCTCTGGTGTCAGTTTGTAAGCCGCCTGAAGGCTCTGATAATGGCTAAACGGTTAAAACAATGTGTCACCTGAGCCACCCGCGGTCACTCATCCGAAGACTGATTGTGCTGAATGTTGCTTAACTTCGATGATCGCTTACGAAGACCTAGTCAGACTACGCTATAAGCGCTACCATTTCACTTTAGAGTCATAATATGATTCCATTTGTTAGTTTGTTAAGTTAAAAAGGTAAAGTTACTCATTGAATACTATTAGGCTCTATTTTATTCAACAGTTTTATATTAGACTGATTTTTTATCTTATTAATTCAATAACAGTGATACAAGATTTCTGTTTTCTGAGTATTTTAATTTTGTTACAACTGTTGCCAGTTATCTTGTTACCTTGCCTGCAAGTATAGGCTGATGCACAATACACCCCAAGCGGGATGTCAGTGCAGGTCACATCACCCCCATCTAGAATTAGGAATTAGGAAGTATAGGCTTCCAGCGATAAGGCTGCGAATTGTTACACTGATTTAAGTTTCTATTGTATCATTGTTTCCTTCTCGTGTGTACAATAACATAAATTTTCAAACATTGCAGGCCTATTAATAGCTTACTAGCTTTACTCTTCTTCCCACAGGATCTTTAAGGTTTTTCCTGGACAAAATGTCGTAAGCTACACTCACTACACTATATCTCGTTCCATGCCGAAAATCGTTGCTCTGTTGCGTGAATGAGTAACAAACAAACCAACAAACACTTTCGGATTTATATTATTAGTAATATAGAATATTATACAGGGTTATTTCTAATTTCCTCGCGCAACTGAAATAACGAATTTACTAATGACTCGCCTCGTGTATACAGACGCCATAAAGTTTGAATCTTGCTATAATTGTATGCTTTTATATAGTAAGGATTTTTTTTTATCTTCCAGGCGCATAGACGACGACCGGGGCAAATCTCACGAGCTAGGCCAAAGCACTGTGAAATGCATGCGCGGGATTCTAGAGTGCTGGATAAAGCAGGCGGCGCGCGTGGAAGCGTTCAAAACGCGGCAAAGTGCTGCACACGCGCTACACGTGAAGTTCCACCTCGTCACTGGAGAGCCAGTGCTGAGCGATGACCAGTACCATCACTTGCAGATTGACGTCATCTCGCTCTATCTGCTGTTTCTTGTGCAGATGATTACGTCGGGACTGCAGATTATCTACACGCAGGTAATACAGTAATACAGTAGCCTTAGATAATACAGTAATTCCTAGATTGCTGGATAAAGCAGGCGGCGCGCCTGGAAGCGTTCAAAACGTGGCAAAGCGCCGCACACCGTGAAGTTACAGCTCATCACTGGAGAGCTGGTGTTGAGTGATGAACAGTACCACCACTTGCAGATTGACGTCATCTCGCTCTATCTGCTGTTCCTTGTGCAGATAATCACGTCGGGGCTGCAGATTATCTACACGCAGGGACAACGCCTTAGACGGCTTAGACTATACAGTAATTCCTAGATTGCTGGATAAAGCAGGCGGCGCGCCTGGAAGCGTTCAAAACGTGGCAAAGCGCCGCACACCGTGAAGTTACGGCTCATCACTGGAGAGCTGGTGTTGAGTGATGAACAGTACCACCACTTGCAGATTGACGTCATCTCGCTCTATCTGCTGTTCCTTGTGCAGATGATCACGTCGGGGCTGCAGATTATCTACACGCAGGGACAACGCCTTAGACTATACAGTAATTCCTAGATTGCTGGATAAAGCAGGCGGCGCGTGTGGAAGCGTTCAAAACGCGGCAATGCGCCGCACACGCGCTACACGTGAAGTTACAGCTCATCACTGGAGAGCCGGTGTTGAGCGATGAACAGTACCACCACCTGCAGATTGACGTCATCTCGCTCTATCTGCTGTTCCTTGTGCAGATGATCATGTCGGGACTGCAGAAGGTATAGGTCGAATCATACAACATAGCGGTTGTAATGTTAGCTTCAAGCTGACAACCCAATCCTCGCACAGCTGTTATGTGAGCTTCAGACAGGATTGAGCTGTCCGCATTTTGTAGCTAACATTACAGCCGCCAAGTTGTATGATTCGACCTACAATGACAACTCACTGTAATAAACAGAGTGGTTCAAATTTAGATTGCCGCCTTTGTATGGGTGACATCTATAGTAGTCTGTGATGGGTGACAATACCTAGAGCTCATAGGCTATCATTGCAACAGGTACATTAGTTTTGCAAAAATTGATCTATCTACGAAATAAAATAAAAATTCTGCTATAAAACAAAATTGGCGCTTTCTCTAAAAATAAAATGCGAAATAACTCAACAACCATTATTATTTCAGAAATAATGAATTGCTTAAATGACATGAGCTATTGTAGTACTGTTGTATTGTAGTCATTATTGTTCACCTTCTATAGATAAACCCATAGTTGGTTATAATCTTGCAATGCATTAAGCCAAAAAGTATGTATCACTTTCTAACTCATATTATCATAACTCTTTCAGGATGAAGTAGCTTTCATACAGAACTTGGTTTACTATGTGGAGCGCGCGTACAGAACTCCGGATTACGGCATGTGGGAGCGCGGCTCCAAATACAACGATGGAAAACCAGAAATACATGCTTCGTCTATCGGTAATAACTCTACTATATAATATTTTCTGTTAAAGGATAAATAAATTTTCTGTTATAGGTTTTATATTACCTCTACAAATAAAAACAAAGAATTAAATATATTTCACAGTTACACAGGGTTTCTTTACATTTCAAATACGAGTCTATCGGTTTCTTACAGTTCAAAATGAGTCTGGCGGTCAGTCTTCAGGAGCACTTTATTTTAGGGCTGTTGAGTAATTTACTTGATCCAAAACAACAGCACCGAGTATTTATTTGGATTTTATTTATCAAGACAATTTTTTTCAGGCATGGCGAAATCAGCTCTTGAAGCCATAAACGGATGCAACCTGTTTGGCGACAAGGGCGCTTCTTGGAGCGTCGTCTACGTCGATATCGATGCTCACAATCGTAATAGAAGCATTTTCGAAACCATGCTCCCGCGTGAATCTAGTTCCAAGGTACGATACATAAGTTGTCGTCATTTTGTGTCAGCTCTATTTTTGATCGCCGCAAGAAGGGTTATGTTTTTCTCTCGTATCGATAGGTATAATATTGTCCGTTACCATCTTCTATCTGATATTTTTTCACAAAACATCTACTACCTACTTCACGATTAATTGTGCTCATTAATAACGTTTTATCTCAACAACCTGATCTGGACATTTTTTGTGATAGCTTGGGCAGTTTTAATAATATAATTCTTGCTCATCTAAATTATAGTATGTAATGATTTGGTCTATGCTGTTAATTATGTACTAATTGGAAATAAATAAATAAAACCTAACTTTCGCCATTTGTTGCAAACATTGGAATGGAACTAGACTTTTGTTTCTCCTGAAAAATATGTCTATTCAAATAGATCTCAGAAAGCCATAAGGTATAATCAGAAGGTATAATATTATGTATAACATGATGAAGGTATAACATGATTTCAGACTCGTATTTATAACGGTTTTTGAGGTCTTACATTATCGTCGTGTACATCATGAAAACGGTACGATTTTTTAACATCTAATATTTATTATGCTCAATAAATATGCACATGTTTCAAGGGTGTGGACGCCGCTCTCTTGCCCACAATATCATTCCCTGCGTTCGCAACGCACGAGGAGCACCTAGTACAACTAACCAAATCCAACATACTGCGTCGGTTGCAAGGCAAATGTGGCTTCAAGAGGTTCAGCCGGGACGGGTACAAGTGCGTGCTAGAAGATCCTAACAGAAGATACTATCGCGAAGGAGAATTGAAGGAGTTTGATGGCATAGAGTCCGAATGGCCGCTCTTCTATGTGATGATGATTATTGACGGCGTGTTCAGGACTTTGCCGGACCAAGTTGAGGAGTATCAGAAGTTACTCAAAGCGCGGATTTATATGGACGAGTATGGAGGTAATGAAATACAATAACAAAGCTTTACATTTGTTTTTGTTTTATAAAAATGTAATGTGTAATTTGAGGTGTTGCTATATTTTTGTAGATCCAGTGATCCCGTGGTATTACTACGTGCCTCGAGAAGCTATAGAGAATGAACGCAGTGAACCCAATTCCGTACGCAGAATTCCAGCCAGTGAGTTAATTCTCCTTATTATGAAAATGTGATTGTAAATGTACTACTTAGTTAATACTGATTCCCGACCAAACCGAAAACTTGATAACTGCGTCTGTACCATGCTAGTGGCAGCGATCACATCATCAAAAGGTTTTTTTAAAGGCCTTTGGTCAAACATTAGGTACTTCTGCTATTGTCCCTATTTTAACTGTTTAAATTCTGCACATATTACAGCTAAAACAGATTTTAAGATGTGAATAATATTTGCAGACTCGCCGTGCGATGAAAACAAAGGTAACAAAACGAAGGATTGAGAGTTTTCCTATTACTTGTCTAACATTTTCTTTAGAATAGAGTGTTTTAACAGATTTCTTTTGATGCTGCTTTTCTTCTGCTTGACTGTTGACTTGAACCATGATACAACAAAACTGCTGCATAGCCATATATATACCTACCTAGTTTTAATTTACAGTAATACTTTTTTCTAGCACCTTAAAAATTATAGGACTTGTTATCAGCTTATAAAGGGTGGTGGTAAAGCCAATAAAAAAGCTTATTACGCTATTAATTTCGTGCAAATTGTGAGCCACAACGTGCTGATATCACTGATACCAGATGAGAACCAATATGGCTTGTAAATAAAATATTAGCTCTATCAGTGCCGGTAGAGATTGCTTGGCCGCCCCTACATTGATTTGCGTTTTTCCTGATAATTTGTTTCTGTATGTATTAAAAATATTAAATGATCATTATTGTTGCGTAAACGTCATAATAATACCAGCTCTCCTTTAGCACATACTAACTATTAATATTGTAATGTACGTCAGAAAGTATAATCAGATCAAGTGTAAGTCGAAGTCACACACGACACAGAATCGTGTACAATGTTTACCACTGTAACTAACAGAACATTCTACTTTCATCAAATTTTGTGTTACAAATACAAAAATCATAATAGTTCAAAAGTTTCATCACCAAAATGAAATGCGCCTTTAGCACAGGATGACTCCTGGGTCTGGATGACTCTGACAGGTCACTAACTTAAGAATAAGGACTGAAGTAATAAATAGCAAGAGGTATACATCACTTTCACTTTTTCCCATTTTAAATATGAAATTTAGAAAGTGTTAGAAAAAGATACACCCGAACTTCGAAGGGTTTCACAAACTAGCATTCAGCCATCTCTGCTGTCCAAATTCAAAAAGGTAGAAAGTAGGAAGGTACAATTATCAGAGATTTGAACCTTCTGATGGAACTAGAGGGTTCGAATTTCCGATCATATCGCAAAAGACAAAGTTTACCAAATTTCAACCATTATGTTATTCCAACTTGTGATTTTGACGTTTAACGTTTTTTTGTTTTAATCACTCTCGCGTATGCTGTATAACCAGATATAAATAAGACAGCTCTAACGTAGTTTTTGTTTGAGTAACATTTAGCAAGGTTTCTATTAATTTAGTCCTTATTCTGAGATCACTAAACTAAACACTGGGCCACCGAGGTGGTCAAAATAAATAAATATTAGGGGACATCTTACACACGGCCTCTGACCCCAAACTAAGCAAAGCTTGTGATTTGTATGCCAGAGACTGATATACTACGCATACATATTTTTAAATACATACTTATATAGATAGTAACTAAATAACACCCAGACACAGAGCAAACATCTGTGTTCATCACATAAATACTTGCCCTGGGTGGGGATCGAACCCACGCCTCTTTGACCCAGTAGTTAGGGTCACTAACCACTGAGCCACCGAGGCAGTCAAAATGGAAGTGTTAGAGTAATAGAAGTGTTATAATATCCAGACAGCGGTGGGTTGTTCCTGTGGGCGCAGTCGATGTTCGTGGTGGCCCAGCTGCTGACGGGCGGGCTGCTGCACGTGAACGAGCTGGACCCCATCCGCCGCTACCTGCCCTCGTACAACCGGCCGCGGCGCGCCGGACGATACTCCGCCTTTCAGGTGGGTCACACCATTGACATGATGGGACTCGCTTGGCCTGGACTATACAGGGTCACTGGTAACTTGCTCATTACATTTTATGGGCAACTTAATTTAGTACACAGGTGAACAACTTTTATTTCATACTCGCGGAAAAAATCAACTGTTATTGTATCGATTGTCAATACTTAAATGTTCTTTTTTTAAATTTGGGTTTAGCCCTGTACTTAAAGTTGTACATCTTGATGTACTAAAGTCGCTCATAAGAGGTATATTACCAGTGACCCTGTATTTTGAGTCATTAGGCGCGATTTTAAAGGCTTTTTGACAGCTCTAAATACATATAATTTTAAAGTGTTGCTCTCCTTGTCTGATAGATCGCAATCAAAAAGACAGCTATATTTTAAGTTAGTTTAAATCTGTCAAGTTAAGCCTTCAAAGAGCGCATTGTGTCTATTAATGACAATGTTATGTCACTATAGATAGAGCTACGTAAGTCTAACAAGTGCGAGCGGGTAAAAACAATTATTTATGGCCCAGAGCCTCAGTTTAGAAAGATCGATCTGTAGGTTTGTCCGTCTAGCGTCTAGCCTAAGAATACTTTGTTCCAGTAAATGGAAATTTTAATGAAAAGAAAATTACTAAAGTTATGCACTGGGTATAATTGTTTTTGAATAATTTCTTCCTGTTTTAAATCTTTGTCTCCCGTCTCCATTAATTTATTGACATTGTAGATACTTTTTTTTACTAGATTAGCATTATTTTAAATTTGAAGTGAACTTAAAGTTATCATTTTACATGCCTTCTTTCAGGCCAAGCAGGGCTTTGTGAGTAAAAAAATTACAAAATTTGCATGATAAAGTTTTGGCCTATTTTATTTTCAAAATTGAAACCTCTGATTGCATGGAAACAATGTAAGAGAACTTACCTCCATAGACGCGGTCTATGGTCATGGCCACAAAAAACCTAGTAGGTACTTATAGGGCGAAACGAACTAATGGCGCCTGTAAAGTTAGCTGCTATAGTCTGACCGTTTAACTGAGAACCTCGCGAGACAGGGACAGAGACAGGTGCGAGCGGCGGGGACCCGCCGTCTCTGTCCCTGTCTCGCGAGGTTCTCAGTTAAACGGTCAGACTATAGCTGCGTAAATCCCCGCCCTTTGCGCCGATGAATACCTAAATCACTGCGGCACGCGGCGCAACCACTCACCTCGTGTACACAGACGCCATTAAGTTTGGTTCGGCCTATAACTAAATAAATAAAAAATGAATATCCTTGATAGTGAGTGTTATCGCATGCCGCGTCTACACAGAGCTAGATTTCTTACAAGGCGATAATTATAATGCATTAAACGTTATGTTTTGGCTTATGTATAGATATCAATTTTTGCTACATAATATTATAAGGGTGTACCTAATGTTCGTCCACCAAAACGCATGTTACGGTCATTGCCTTGCAAAATCATTTAGTACTTGCTTTTGGCGTAACTGTTTTGATATTTGGAATATTACAGTGATAAAATCAGCTATTTAGTTGGTCTCTTTGGATTTGTTCGTAAATGTTTTGCCATAACGAAATAAAGATTATCTTTACCCCCCTATTTCAAATGCATAGATCATTTTTTTAGTCCTCAATGAGAATAAAGCGTGATCATATTTTCATATCTTTTCCAATTATACAGGGTTATTGCTAACTTACGCATAATATCTTAAAAGCGACTTTAGTATACCTAGGCCGAATCATACAAGTCGGCGGATGTGAAGTTAGCTACAAGCGGCGGTTAGCGGTGGGAAGCCCATCAACGCGCAGCTTTATGTGAGTTTCAGTCAGAATTGGACATTGTAACTTGTAGCTAACTTCACATCCGCCAATTTGTATGATTCAGCCGATACATAAAGACGAGCAACTTTTACATAGGACCAACCACGAAATCGCGAGAAAAATCAACATGTATTTCATATATTTTGTCGATAGTCAAAGGACTTCTTCTATGGAACCGCAGTTTTATTTCATGATTTCGGGCTTCGTTCCATAGTAACAGTGGTTCGTCTTGAATAGTCTTGATGTACTAAAGTCGCCTTTAAGAGGTCATGCGGAAGTTACCAATTACCCTGTATAATGTGAATATTACTGTGTCAGGGAATAGCGACCGATCTGGTGGTGCAAGTGGTGCTGATCGCGGAGTCCATGCGTCTCCAGGCCATGATGGGCACCTACGGCATCCAGACACAGACTCCGCACGAAGTCGAACCCGTTCAGGTAAATACTCCCTTAGTAATTAGTTTAAATTGTTTAGTCTGTTGGAGCTTGTATTTACTGTAAAATGTTGTACTGTTATAAACAAATGTGATAGGAGACATTGTACGCGACTTCTCGGGTCAATAGTAAACGTCAGGCAAGAGTGCGAAATATCTGGGGGCAAGGTGGTGCCTCGCCAAGACGAGCCAAGCGAAGCGACGCGCAAGGGCACTACCTACGTTTACTCTCGAAGTTTCTTAATTTTTTCGCAATATGACATTCTGTTCTATATCGCAGTATCTTCTGTCCATTTAAAGAAAAAAGTCAGGCTGACTGATGGTTGGCATACGTTTGTGCTGAACCGGTACAAACTGAAAATACAACTATCCCAAATATTCAGTTCGAAAACAAATATAAATAATCGGCCAAGTACGAGTAGGACTCGCGCACGAAGGGTTCCGTACTGTATGGGAGCCCCCCTTAAATATTTATTTTAATTTAATTTTTTTATATTACCATTATTAATATAGAGCTAAAAACGTCTAAAAATTCAGTTTTGTTGTATGGAAGCCCCCCTTAAATATTTATTTTATTTTGTTTTTAGTATTTTTTGTTATAGCTGCAACAGAAATACATCATCTGTGAAAATTTCAGCTGCCCAGCTATCATGGTTCATGAGAAACAACCCAGTGGCAGACAGACAGACAGACAGACAGACAGACAGACGGACAGACGGACATCGTAGTCTTAGTAATAGGGTCCCGTTTTTCCCTTTGGGTACGGAACTCTAAAAAGCTGACAGTCTCAAATAGAAAAAGGTTCGTTTTGGACAAAAATCTCGAAGAAATTTCGCCTTACAAAAAAAAACACACGTACAAAAATTTTTGTCCTTTGGCTATTGCCAGATTATGTATATGCATGTATTTGCAGGTGTGCAGCTCTACGCAATTGGTGCATGTTTATCGAGAGTTAGGCGTGGCTTCCAAGCTAAAACTCACTGGCCGACCGATCCGGCCGGTCGGCTCTTTGGGCACCAGCAAGGTATATCAAGATATTTTAACGTTAATATTTGAGAATCACTTCGATTTTCGTACTTACACCGACGAAACGGAGGAGGTACTCAATTCGAGGCGTATATTTTGTATTTTTTTTTAATGTCTAAAAAGTATGCGTGCGTTACGCATACTTTTTAGATAATAGTTCGATTTCGATAATTCTTTAATAATAATAATAAATATTTGAGGACATCTTACACACGGCCTCTGACCCCAAACTAAGCAAAGCTTGTGATATGGCTGCCAGAGACTGATATACTACTACTTATACATATTTTTGAATACATACTTATTTAGTTAATAACTCCCAACACCTATGTTCATCACATAAATACTTGCCCTGGGTGGGGATCGAACCCACGCCCCTTTGACCTAGAAGTTAGGGTTACTAACCACTAAGCCACCGAGGCAGTCTTTGACTTTGAAGTTTGTCCTATTTAATTTTTATCGCATTCGGCTGAGCCGAAAAGATGTGATTCAGACCTTACATGACATTATGAACAACGTTTACTGTGGTGGCCAAACCGGAATCCGAGAAAAAGAACAGCCGTTTCATACATTTTGTCGATTCCGAGTTGCAGTTTTCTATGGACCAGCAATTTTTTTTTCTCGCATTATGGTTGGGCCCTTACTAAATAAAACATTTCATAATGATAGTCTTAAGACCAGGCATCGGGCCGAGAAACACGAAAACGAGTACTTTTAAATGCTAGATGTAAGAGGACTTATGATATTGATTCAAATTTAAAAAATATCATAGATAAGTGAAAATCTTGAAAATTTTTATGAACCGAACAAAATTTTAAAAAGTAATCGGCTTCCATATAAAAAAAAATTATATATTTCTCACCAAAAAAAAAGTTTAATAATTCGAATGCTCAGAATTATCAGCGACACCACCCCATTATTTTTTACGAATAAAATAGCCAGATCACTTTTCTATTGAATAGTCCGAGAAGTAATTTTTTTTAATGTGTATATTTTTGGCTTTTTGCACCCCTTTTTGGCTTATTACAGGGTAAGCAGATCTGTACAGCGATTTTTGTCATCTTTGACAGATATACAGGGTGTGTGGTATGACGGTGCTGTGCTACCCTCTCATATTCGAGGTGTCGGAGTTCTATCTCTACCGAGATATGGCGTTGCTCATCGACGATATCAAGACTGAATTACAATTTGTGGGAAAGTGAGTATTATTTTAGATGTTTAGGTACATTGATAATTTTCCCTACGTCTTGGCCACCTACTTGGCGCAATTAATAGTACCTCGGCCTACGATGCAGAGGGTCTCGACTCGAGTTAGATTCCCGGCCAGGCAAATATTTGATCGATGACTTAAAATATCTCTAATAAATACTAATTAGCGTTATTCAAGCATTCTTGTTATTTTTTAACAGCATTAATTAGTAATTTTTCTTTTGATTTATTTGAAATTCTGCACAGACACCGATACTAGGGCCAGAGTCCTTTTACACAGAGTTTTACAATTAATTAAGGAATGGAGAGGGTTATTTTTTTCATAGTCTAAGTTCGTATAAATAGCTTCAGTGCATTGCGCAAAGTTCTAATATTTTCAAATAAACATATAAAAAATTGAAAATAAGCCAATGCTAATAAAAGACACTGGCAAAAGCATAAGACATGCAACATTACACGCCACCTTACTCTCAAGAAGAAAGTTCAAAATGTTTCTCTACTCTACTCTTTGCATGAAATAAAATATTATATTTAGGATTGATCTAAATGAAATATAAATAATATACAGAAATACAGAAATTTTTATTTGCAACAAAAATAAGAGGTACAATACATAAACAACGACAAAACAAATGATAAAACACAAAAAACAACAGTATTTTACCTAGTATTTCTGTCACAAAACTGGTTGCACTTAAGAGCAACCAGCGCTGATATTCTGTTTAATCTGATAATTGTGATTGTTCTTTTGGCAATCAATGATTTATTTATTTTTTAGATACTGGCGGCTGTCAGGGCGGCCCACGGTATGTTTGCTGGTGCGGGAGGAACACATGCGGGACCCACATTTCAAACAGATGCTGGATCTGTTCGCGATGCTCAAGAAAGGCCACTGTGACGGCGTTAAAGTGCGCCTCGGACGACTGCAGAATCTCATTTCCAGCTCCTGCATGGGTGAGTGACTTATTTTTCACTTATTGCTTTGCAAAGCGTGTCAAGTCAAGATACTGACGACATTATGACAGTAGCTCTGAGGTTCGATTTGTCTTAAAAATTCTGGAAGAGAGGTTGGAAATTCTGTCACCAGTTATTTGTTTTACTGCCTTGGTGGCTCAGTGGTTAGTAACCCTGACTTCTGGATCAAAGAGGCGTGGGTTCGATCCCCACCCAGGGCAAGCATTTATGTGATGAACATAAGTGTTTACTCTGTGTCTGGGTGTTATTTAGGTACTATCTATATAAGTATGTATTTAAAATATGTAGTATATCAGTCTCTGACAGCCATATCACAAGTTTTGCTTAGTTTGGGGTCAGAGACCGTGTCCCCTAAATTTTTATTATTTTATTTATTTATTTATTATTACCTCAGCAGCATAGCCAACTGTTCAGTTTTAACTCAGATTATGTCTACAGTTTTTTCGATATCTGCACAGTTTTTAGTGCAGAGGGGTTAGACCAGGTTTACACGTAAATTGAAACTACAGCTGTTTCCGTATGGCTACATACATTTCTGTAAAGGGCCCCTGGCGGTAACGAGGAAGAACTAACCAAAATGAATGGAGTCACACGCACACGCGAAACGACGCAATACTAAGGGCTCAGACCTCCAAATGTTGTTTTATTTTTACAATTATATTTCCCCGCATAACCTGTAAACCCGTAGGCCACGGTATACAGCGAGGCAACTTTGGCGTGCACAGGCTCCACGGTGGCAATCGAGAAATGTATTATGTAAATGTACCAATTTTGTCTTTATTTCCTAAGTGGACAGTTACGTTTTCTGAGATTGGAAGAGGTTCAAAAGATTGTAAATTTAGGAATGTTGGTTGTCTCTAGAGCACCTGGACTTCATGAGCCAAGGCGAGTTTCCATCGGAGATGTTCACGCAGTTCCGTCAGCTGCAGCACGACTACATCGGCTACCAGTCGCTCACCGACGTGCCGCGCACGCTCACCTACCGCGAGGACCTGCTCGACTACGAGTCCTATAAGCACAGGTAACTGAGTCATATAAGCACCGGTATCTGAGCTATATAATCACAGGTAACTGAGTCCTATAAGCACAGGTAACTGAGCCGTATAAGCACAGATAACTGAGTCCTATAAGCACAGGTCGAGACGCGATCAGGCAGGACGAGATCATTGTTCTCATGAGCCGAGGCAAATTTCCATTGGAGATATTAGTGCAGTTCTAGCAGTTCTTATTAATCAAACAGTCAGTGACTTGGTCAGTTCAGCTTAGTTTTTCTCCTCCTCAATAAACTCAGTAAAACGAAGACCATGTGAAAATCGGTCGTCACCGTTCAGTATAGTCTAGATCAGTAGTGTTACTGAAAAGTTCAACTATCAATACAAATAATACGTATCTTTTTATTCGCCAGATCAACCCCGGACGTAGTGGGTGCGTTGCGCGGCACCGATAACATTTTCGCGCAGTGCCAACTGTGGGGTATCCTTATGGAGCGTGAAGGGCCCATGTACGAGGTAGGTACAATTACAGTTTACAGCTACACATTTTTATGATTTTTGAAGTGAAACTTCTAAAAAACGTTGCGTTAAACATTTAACGCTACTATGGAGGGGGTATGTTGCGTCGAAGTTTCACTTCTTCCGCGCGGAGGGACTCCACGTTGGTTTATTTTGCTTATGTTTTTGAACTGTTACTTTTTCTCAATGTTAACAGAAAAAAAGCCGTATATGATTGCATCTCCATCATCGAGGCCTTAGGTTGGTTCTATATCTATAGATATTGCGCAAGCTGCTAAAATATAGCGATGATAAATAAAACAGATTGCATAATCAAAGAGTGATTTTTAGGGTTCCGTACCCAAAGGGTAAAAACGGGACCCTATTACTAAGACTCCGCTGTTTGTCTGTCCGTCTGTCTGTCTGTCTCCAGGCTGTATCTCATTAACCGTTGTAGCTAGAAAGCCGAAATTATCACAGATGATGTATTTCTGTTGCCGCTATAACAACAAATACTAAAAACAGATTAAAAATAATAATTAAGGGGGGCTCCCATACAACAAACCTGATTTTTTAGCCGTTTTTCGCTCTATATTAATAATGGCAACAGGTAGATGCATGAAATTTTCACAGAATATTTAGTTGTATATTTACTTTAATAACAAATAATAATAAAAACGAAACATATATTTAAGGGGGGCTCCCACACAGTACGGAACACTCCGTGCGCGAGTCCGACTCGTACTTGGCCGATTATTTACAATAAAAATTTCAAAAATTTGTGGCGCCCGTATGATTTGAATCTGCAACTAATCGGGAATCTGTGCCGGATGCTTCGTCACACTGTATTTTATTATTATATTTCTACCTTTCAGCTTGTTATTTTAGTACATAAAATACTCGTACACGAATAGTCTCTGATGTGCAGGTAAACGGTACGAGCGCCCTGGAAGCACTAAAAGGGCTGTACCAGTCAGCGGGCGTGCTGCGACACTGGCGCGCCGTGCGCTACTGCTCCTCGCTCCTCAACCACACTGTCGACTCCATCAGCCCCTTCATCACCACCGTGCTCGTCAACGGGAAACAGGTATACTGTCAATTGATGTTGTTGACTCAGACCAAATAAAAAAATAAAGATAGAATGTTGTGAACAAACAAGTGAAGCCGGCAAAACTACGCTTCGCCGTGTACAGACACAATTACACACAAACGAAATAATACGCCTTGGTTTGTCAGTCGAACTATGGCGGCGCAACTATTAGTTAAATTATGTATAACTATACAAAACATGTTAACTAAGAACCGCAATGATTTGAGTTTGCAACACCGACGCACTCACCATATGTATAAAAAACAGGCATCACTTGTCTGTTCACGACTTTCTGTCTTGATTTTTTATTTGGTCTGAGGTTGTTGATTAATTAAAGGTCTGTATCAGTCATCGAGCTTGACAATTCCAATTTTAAATAGCCTTTTTTGCGTTGCCAATCTAATAATAAGCCTGTATCATACGGGTCGTGTATTGCGGTATGAATGCGCCGTGCACTATTGCTCCTCGCTCCTGAACCACGCTGGGGAAACCATCAGTCCTTTCATAACCACCGTGCTTGTGGAAGGGAAACAGGTATGGTATTAAGGTCTGTGTTTTTATTTAACCTGAATTAGTACGCATTTGACTACCATTACAATTCGTCTGACTTTGCAGCCTAATCAGAAGTATCAGGGACATGCTAGGTGCAAGCTTATTACAAAATGTTCGCTTACAAATGAGATGATGATTATTGTGTTGCCAGGTTCGGTACCCGACGGTTGTTCGATTTAGTAAATTGCAATGTCATATATAGGTAATACTTGTACTAGAGAACGAGCTTGAGAGAAGTGGTATTTGAAAAAAATCTGTGCCTAACCATGTTTTGGTCTCATTTCAGCTGACGGTGGGAGTGATCGGTCAGAAAGAGACAGTGTTCGACAAGCCCATGACGCCTGGCGAGATCCAGTCCGTCATGTATTCCACCATCCAGCCGTATGACGTCATCGGCGCCGTGTTGCAACAGGTTTACTATCGTACCCTAGACTTCTACATATAAGCTCTTAGCGCGAGCCTGGATTACTTTGCTCTGTTAACTGAAAACACCACTTTTCATCCCATTTTAACCCAACTTTGCTCCTCTTAGATTATAAAAGTAAAACCCCTTTTTGTCACACGTTTCCCTTTTAACCACCCGGCTTATACGAAATTATTTTAAAAGTCCAACTGAAAATAAAAATCACAAATAAAATCTCCGCCTCCCAATTGTATGTTTCATGTAGGTAGTCCGTCCTATATTACCATCGCAAACGAACAACGCCGCTATCGTCGATTTTCATTCATCACATGAATGCATCACAACTTGATAGTGCCCAGTGACCGTTTCTTGTTCTAGCGTCGGTGTCTGTGGCTATAGCGAATTTTCGTTTGCGATCACCTGTAATACCGGTCTGTGTGAGATGAGTACGTGCTGCCTGTGCAGGAGATCGTGCTGTACTGCGGCCGTCTGATCGGCACGAGTCCGGAGATGTTCCGCGGCGTGCTGAAGATCCGCGTGGGCTGGGTGCTGGAGGCGCTACGTATCTACCTGCGGCTGTTCCCGGCGCGCGGCGGCGCCTCGCTCGCGCAGCTCTCTCCGTACCGGCTGCGCACGTTGCTCACCTCCGTGCTCACTGTGTCCGAGTGGGCGGACGAACGCGGGTCACTATATACTACATATTTCGGTTTACATTTCATTGATTCACCTGTTATTGTATACCCAGTATACCCACCTAGTACAGTGTCAGATCAGCTCCAAAGCACCCCCCTTCAGATCAAACAAAAAACTTATCCCACGGACGCTTTCGGGCTGTGATCTAGTCAGCAACCACAGGTCTCGTTTTAATCAATAATTATTTTTCGCAAAAAATAGCACGACCGACTTCACCCGTGTACAGAATTCTCGAATATTTCGCACGGATCGATGTAGCATTTTCCACATTATTGTTGATTTATCAAAAACTGCTCAGCCGATTTCGATAAAATTTAAATGGGACCAATTTCGAAGTATACTCTATCCAATAAAAAAAGAGAAATCGGACTACTAGGAAAAAAGTTATGCGTGGTTATACATAAAAAAATATACACATGTATACGCGTCGAATTGAGTACCTCCTCCGGTGGTTCGTCGGTCAATAAAATACAATTTTTCATTCATAACTTGATTTACATGTCAAAAATATTCAATTGTAATTAACAATTAACAATATCATTATTTCCGTCTCTGTGATTGCTCGAACTCTAGGCTGTAGGCCGCTTCAGCGTTGGAGAAGCTCTATACGTGCCCCTTACGTAATTCACGTGCAAATTTCATAATTATAATAGTGCCACGCAGTAGGCGCACGAGTTGTTTACATCTAAAGCGCGAGTAGTAACTATGGCATAAGCTGGGGCTTGTGACGTTCGCGGGTTGCGGTCTTTCTTTACCGTCAATTGTGTTAGTTTTTTTTGTGTTTTTGTATTAGAGAACAATAGGGATGTCTAGAACTTTCAGGTTGTTTACTTTGTCAAACAAAATGGCATGGATTATTCTAGAGATTTCGAGGCAACTTTTATTCAGATATAAATAAAGCGATACCTTTCGTTCGCCGGAATTATCGTGTTTTTTTTTCGGAGCGAAAGCATCTCATTGTCAAGTGCAGTGACTAGTTTGTGTGAATATCAGTGCCAGTGTGAAGTGTTTGTGCAAACTAGATGTATCCTGTGTTTTGTGATTTTATGAAGCGATTGTGTGCAATAAAGTGCAAAGTGAATAATCGGCGTTTTAACTCATTATCCAAGAACCGAAGTGTGTGTTAACATGTATTATTGAAACGAAACTTTGTTTTAGATTGACTCCACTGCAGCGAAGGCAGCTAGAAGGTTGTCTGTGCCGCGTGCCGAAGCACTTCTACATACAAGTGTGGGACATCTTGCTGAGGACGCCTAAGGGTATCATTGTGCAGGTGCGTAGCTTTATAAAGGCCGAATTATACTTGATTGCGTCTGTGAAGTTAGATATAATCTGCGGAAAGCTCCACGCCTTACCGCTAACATATATATTACGTATCTACTGCGCCTCGACAGTTGTTATCTACCTTTAAATATTATCCGATTTGATGATTTTTTTCATGTAATCAGCACTTCAATCGCTAGGATTAAACGTCTTAATTTTTAGTTTTTTAAAGGGAAGCAATTTTTTGGGCTGTTTCCTAAATATTTGGGAAGGTATCATGATCGGATGAAAGGTTTAATGGGCTGATATTTTATTATTGGGTAGTTGCTTATTGGGTACGTTACGGTAAAATGTCAGTATAATAATTATATGGCTAGGAAAACAGAAACATCAGTTCGGTTGTAAATATGGTAGGTAAATGGAGATGGATCTACATTTTTCAAAATGTTATAGAAAGGGTAGGGGCAGGGTAGGGACAGCGTAAGGGCAGGGTAGCGACAGGGTAAAGGCAGGGTAGAGGCAGGGTATGGGGAGGTATTTCTTACTCAAGCGATTGACACCAAAAACATGACATTTTGGGGTGAAAAGAGTTTTCTCTTGGAACGTAAATTTTATCAAAAATGTACCGAAAATTCTCTCGATGTTCTACATAAAACAAGAAAACAGTGGTCGATTCACGATCCTCGTAAGTTTGAATCGTACTTCGTCAGATACTTATCTTTTAAAAAAAAATGAGTCAATCTGTCAAACAAAGCAGATATTTCGTTTCCGTAAGTAAATATATTCCATGTCCGTAAACGTTGCAATGTTCACATTGTTGTCTAACAGGGTCACTGCATCCCCGCGGAGCCGACGCTGGTGAACATGTCGCGGTCGGAGCTGTCGTTCGCGCTGCTGGTGGAGGAGGCGCTGGTGCGCGTGCCCGCGCCCGCGCGCCGCCAGCTCTGCGTCGAGCTGCTGTGCGTGCTCGCCACCATCCTGCGCCGCAACCCCGAGCTCTACCTGCGCCAGCCGCTCGACCTCGACCGCCTCATTGATGACGCGGACCGCACCTACGCCGAGGTAAGGTGTTCGAACCGAATTTGTAGTTTGACGTAGACTAGTTGCTCCGGTCGAAAAAACATTGAAACCATCTATCTATTACAGGATAGCGGCGTGGAATGCAGCGAATGCCCGCTGAGTGCGGCACCAGTGCAGGTGTCGGTGGGGTACCTGGCGCGCGCTGTCGTCAACTCCGTGCTGCAGGGCGCCGCCACCGACCTCGTGCCGTCCGCGCACCCCTCCTGCCTCGTCTCGTAGCCGGCTACCGCCACGTGTCGCTGGCTACTTGGCGCCCACTCCCTCCACTGCATTGTCGGCCTAATTATAATAGGAAAAGCGACCGTACAGCGACATATTGCCAGTTGCGCTGTATTGTCCCTAAAAGTTGAGGAATAATAAAAACGCTCTCATAAATCTTGTAAAAATTTACATGTGAATGAAGAAAGTCATAATTTTTTGACAAGTTTCTAAAAAACCTATTCTGAAATGGAGCAGGCTGCAGGCATACCTGTTTCCTGAAAGGTTTTCAAAGTCAGAGTAAATAGGTAGCTTCTAAGTCTGCGTAGGGACGTTGTGGTCGAAGATGAAGACCAAGCGCGGAATTATACGTTAAAAAAAATATGTATTTGTTCCACATGTGTGCAGAAGATAAAGGTATTGGGCCAACCATGGGTTAAACATGTTTCAGGATTTGTCATGATTTTTTCTAGCCATAAGTATAATGTGATATTTGTACTTTTATTAATAGACATGATTTTCGTTTACATTTTATTTATATTAGCACTCAAGTTTCTGATTAGCCAAAATGGCTTATTCTGATTAGCTTGGGTGCAAGATATATAGGAAAAAAAATCGAATAGTGTATTGTGTTAAATATTATGTAATTTTAAAAAAGAATGATTTGAGTATATAAAAGATTATTCAAAAGACAATTTCCATTATGTTTCCTATTAGATTTTAACTTAGTAAAATTTAAATAAAAGTTGTTATATTCGAAGCCATGTTGTGATAGTGTGTTCAACATATATTTTTATTCTAAGTGTAATTATTTTGTGATCTATTCTATTTTGTAATAAAATCATTTATTCAGTTATTACTTTTGTTTATTCTAATATACCGTTTGTTACCTATATAATGCAGATTTGCCTAGATAACAAATCGTAGTTTCTAAAAAGGTTGATAGAATTTAAATATTTTTCAATATTACAATTTTTAAATGTAACAACCAATTATAACTAGGGATGAGAATTTTCCGTTATTGAGTAATTGAGAATGAGACAACCTTAATAAAACATTTTCACTAAAAATCTAGCATGCAGTTTTTCTGTGATAGGAAATAATTACACTTGCTTCCTGAGATTAATCATTGGTCAATGATTAATTTATCAATTATATTATTAATCAATGATTATAATCATTTAATCTTGCTTCATTTTTTATGTTTGTATACTAAACGCCACACAAATCCGCGGATGGGAAGTTACGCGCAGAACGCTGCGCAAAAGCCGAAATATATGTAGGTACTTATGTGCGAGAGCCAGAGAGACGAGACGTAGGGGCACACCTGCCCGCCAACCTGAAGCCTCCCGCGCGCTCCCTACGCCCGTGCTCACTACCACTACGACACGCGGCGTCTGCATTGTGCACACATGCGCAATAATTAGTGAATCACGGCGAAGTGTCATTTACGGCTAACTTCTCATCTGCCGATTTGTGTGGCGCTTAGTTATACAATTAGTAGATTCGTCCAAATAACCTTTCGAATTGATCTATGTATCTGAATGGCCCTCAGAATAAGGATATTTATGTAATGATGTGAAAAGCAAACTACATAATAATCAGTTTGAAAAGATTTATTTTATAAAATCAAATCACATATGATGTCCAGGTAACACAATCCATCACACACATACAACTTTGTTCATACAATTGCACTCATTTCACTACTTTAAATAAATTAAATTGGCAACTTTATTACTACAGTCCATTGTATATTTTATTATTTGGTTGCTGCTTCAATATATTCCTCAGAGCTGAAACAAAAGAATGGTTTAGATTTTATCTACTTCATATATGTTTATATTGCTGTTTGTCACTATACTGAGGTAACCTTACTGAGTTGGCAGGAATAGACTAACTCAGAGAGCACATTGGAGAAAGGGGAATGTTCCACATGGAGTATTTAGTCAATAGATTTTTGCTTTGGATAGATTTACCCAAATCAAAATTGATCATTAGTTATATAATGTATCAGTTACAACTAATCTGTAATAACTTCTAGTAATTACCTAGACCGCATATCTACTTAACATCAGGCAGTATTTGGTCAAACACAAACCTATATCAAATTTAATACAAATTAAAAAGCTTACGTGGACTTATTAGTCACAATCACAAAATCATTCCTCAAAAATAGTTCTATCAAGTTTACCAAGCAAAATAGGACAAAGATCATACCTTCTTTTTCTTGTTCTGTGAAATCTTGCTTGGGGAAGTCTATATCAAAAGTAATGTACAGGTTGCCATGTAAGTTATTGTTTTCAAAGTTAGGCATGCCTTCTCCCTTCTTGCGGACTCGAGCGCCGGCCCAAGTCACTTTGTCACGCGACACCGTCACTTTGTGACCATCTAAATGATCCAGTTCCATTGTGAATCCAGTAAGTGCATCCTGAAAAAACAGATTATAGATGTTATTTTTAAGCTTTTACAATTTGAGTACATTGTTCTTATAAAACAGGATCTATCACTCAATGAATATAAGTGATAAATGCGTCACACACTCACATGTAGAGTACCTGTGACCACAAACAATGCAAATCGGTCAAAGCATCAGGAAAAAGAGGAATGGAATCAGGAAATGGAGAAGTATTTATCTCTTATTTTCATTGCATAATAAGTCAAATAATAAGATTACATTTATTTTACATAAGCTAGTGTGAAAGTCAACAGGCTATCATTTCCACAACTGGGAGGACTTGTGACCTTTAATTTGAAGTAATATTCTAAGTACCTAATAAATTCCCTGTAGCTTTTTCTTAAAGTGTATACCTACTTCTGTTTTCAATCTTTGCACAACATAAGATTACAGAATAAAGAACTACTTCATTAAAAGAAAGTCACAGAAGCTTATCAACAATAGGTATTAAAGCCATAAAACATTAAATTGGCTGTTTGTGATAACAATGTTTTATCACATCATAGTAGAAAAAAATAAAGCAAATTGGACATGTGTTCTCTCCATTCTAATCTCTGAAATTAATATTTTAAGCAAGTGGTACTGTCTTTAGCAAAATGCAATGCTTGTATATTGAAAATAGCAATGATTTACTCTTGCCTTGGCCTCCTAGATTACATCTAATTCTAGACAGGGGTGATGTGATGCGCACTAACATCTCACATGGGGTGTATAGTGCATTGACAGCCTCGGTCGCTCAGTGGTTCATGACCCTGACTTATGGATCAAAGAGGCGTGGGTTCGATCCCCACCCAAGGCAAGTATTTATTTGATGAACATAGTGTTTGCTCTGTGTCTGGGTGTTATTTAGGTACTATTTATATAAGTATGTATTTATAATATGTATATATATGTAGTCTCTGGCAGTCATATTACAAGCTTTGCTTAGTTTGGGGTCAGGGACTATGTGTAAGATGTCCCCTAATAGTTTATTTACATCCGCAATACTAGCCCCTAAGCTTTGTTATGTTCTGTAATCAATGAATATGTGGAAAAAAATATCAACATCCTTTTGCACCAACCTGCAGAGATATGGTGACATTGGTGTAAAGGTCATCACCCTTACGAGTGAAATGTGGGTGTCTCTCAGTAGTGAACACAAAGATGAGGTCTCCGGGGTCGCCATCCACATGAGGCTCACCCTCGCCTCGTAATCTTGACTTGTGGCCATCTGGTGCACCTACTTCAACCTGAAAAATTTACTTGATTTTAAACACAAGCTGGTATTAATACAATGTCAAAATTTAATATTTTTTTATCTATGTGACTGAATTGAAGTGAATTGTAAGTGAATTTTTACAGTTTTTTAAAGGGGAGTAATTTTTTGGGCTGTTTCCTAAATATTTACCTACCTATTGGGCCCATTAAACCTAATGGGCTGATATTTTATTATTGGGTGATGAAAGTGACTATGTATCGGTGCAGGTGCACAATACATTCATTTATAACATCAATCACTAATAAATTACAATGATATTGTATGCAAAAGTAAGCTCTAAACAATCTTGATATGGGTGTTTAAAACAGCAAGAAATGACTAACTCATAATATTTTTTATATGAAATATCAATAGCTCTGAATTAGATTATGTATTAAGCAGAGATAACCAAAATATTTGATCATAGTTTCTAGTTGATTGAATCAGGTGTTACTTTGCTAAAGTTCATTTTCAAATCTTTGTCTTCAAGTTTTTGTTTTTAAAACAAAGATTCAAAGTTTCTATATGGCATGTGACTATAAGGTATCACTGACCTCAACTTCAAGTAGCCTTTCCTCGTTGACAAACTTAACATTTGGACATTCATCACAGACAGTCTGCTGCATCATCTGGAAGCGACCGGGGCCCAGGTTTCGTGTCACCATTTCTTGGCGACAATTGCATTTGCGAGTTCCAGCAGCTGGTTTTATAACTGGTTTGTTACGAGTTATCTGAAATTAAAAAATAATTATACTAAGCAAAGCACATTGTTTTATTTTTACCCTAATCTTATTACATCTTTTTACAGTTACCTCTATGAAATTCCCATTATACAACTCTTCAAGAGTGACAGTGAGTTCCATCGTCACATCAGCCCCTCGCGGGGTCTCATGATGCTGCGACTCTCCTCCAAAATGGAAACCAAAGTCTCCAAAGAAACTTGCGAAGGGGTCATTATTGTTCATCATGCCATCTTTCTTCAGACATTCTTCACCACATCGGTCATACAGCTCTCGTTTTTCCGGGTCTGCCAAGGCTTCGTACGCTGCACCCAAGTCTTGAAACTTTTGCGAGGCATCGGGATCATCTTGATTCTTGTCGGGATGCAATGCTTTTGCTAATTTTCTGTAAGCTTTCTTGATTTCATTTGTGTTAGCTGATCGAGAAACACCGAGAATTTGATAAAAGTCACGACCGGCTAATGTGAGCACTAAAGCAGATGACAAGTAAATTAAACTTATATATGCTGCATTAGCAATCATTGTTAATCTTTAAACCTAGAAACTAATTTAGAAACTAGAATTTTATTACAAAATCTGGATTACACCCTCAACGATTCCAACACATTTCGCTTTTTGACAACAATTGACAACATGCCATTGGTTTCTGACAATTTGACAGCCACAAGACAATTCGTCTACTCTTGATTGGCTACAATCTGAGACCAAATTAATAATGTCATAATTTATATTCTAAGCGATATCATTACAAACCTTATTGCAAGGGCATACAATTGATTTTAAGTTGAAAGTCTTAACTACTGTAAAGCCAATCAGGAGTAGCCTCGTAGGCAAAGGTGTTGCCTGTTATGTTACATAATATGTTACATTATATCAAAATAATATTATTATTTTGAATTTTTTTTTCGTCTATGGTAGTATGACACGGAATGTATTTTTTTAAAGTCATGGTTTCCTGACAGTGACAACTGATTCATTTGATTCAATGAATTCATTGACAGCTGCCAAAATTGCAGCGTGACACAACAAAAAGCAGTTTCATTAGATTTCGCACGGATTTTGTAATTTTTACAGTGATTGTGCGGCGTTTTTACTGTTTTTTGAGTTTTATTGAACGTAAAGTCCAAATCTTGTAATAATGGCATCAGTCTTGATACCCGAAGTACCAGCTCCTGGGTTCTCTTTCGATAATTGCCAACGGTGAGTAACTCTGAAGAAGCCGCTGAATACCAAAGCTTTTTAGTTTTACTGTATTTAAGATGTCTTATTAATGATCGCACTCTTATTCGTACAGCAATGCGTTCCTCGCACAGAAAGGATTTCCAGCTCCGAAGGCTGTTAAGACCGGGACCACTATTGTGGGCATTATTTACGCCGATGGTGTTATCCTGGGCGCCGATACACGAGCAACCGAGAACACCGTGGTTTCCGACAAGAACTGCGAGAAAATTCATTACCTAGCTTCTAATATGTATTGTTGTGGTGCGGGAACTGCTGCGGATACGGAAATGACAACGCAAACTGTCTCATCGCAACTGGAGCTACAACGCTTGCACACCGGACGCACTGTGCCAGTCGAGACTGCTGCCACGCTTTTGAAACGAATGCTGTTCCGTTATCAGGGATACATCGGCGCTGCTCTCGTCCTGGGTGGTGTGGACAGAACTGGTCCCCACATCTATTGCATTTATCCACATGGTTCTGTAGATAAATTGCCTTATGCTACTATGGGTAAGCTATCCATTTATTGATTTTTTTTTAAGTTTCCTGAGTATGAAGTTGTATACATAACTCATGTAATATTTCTCTATGACCTCAGGTTCTGGATCACTTGCTGCTATGGCTGTGTTTGAATCTGGCTGGAAGCCCAACATGAGTGAAGAAGCGGGCAAGAAACTCGTCCGTGATGCTATTGCCGCTGGTATCTTCAATGACTTGGGATCTGGATCTAATGTGGATCTCTGCGTTATCAGAAATTCTGGCCCAGCTCAGTACTTGAGAACTTATGAAGAAGCTAATGTTAAGGTATGCATCAGTACCTTATAAATAAGCTCTGGTTTCATTGACATTCATTTATGCTCACAATGCTATTAACAACATGGAGATTACACTCCTTTGCAAGAGGTTGGTCTAGGATAGGTCATTTGACTAGTTTTTTTTTAGTAAAAGAATCTTTCTTTGTGTTGTTTTAAGCTTTTGTAAATAATAAATCTATTCAGATGCAATGAGTATAAAAAAAAAAACAAATTAAGAGATGAAATTACTCTGATCTACTCTAGACGCAATAGTTTGCCAATATTTCTGATTTATTGATATGATTGTATTTGTATTGTATTGTATCTTTCAGGGCAAGAAACAGGGGATGTACAGATATCCTGCTGGCACTACAGCTGTGCTGAAGCAGCGAGTGATTCCCCTGGAAGTGGAGGCTGTAGCCATCCACCCTGTGCAGCCGATGGAAGTTGAACCATCGCACAGTCGCCGCTAGGGATGGACGTCGGAAACGATACAGCATTTTCTGGGGTGTATGTAGATCATAAGACAAAACACTTAAAGGTGACTTCATGTTTGTAACATAGCTTCTTAACATGCATACTTCTCTACTAATTTTGTTACACAGTGTAACATTTTTGAGGGAATTTATGTGCATGTTATGGAACTATATTGCAAATGTGGACCCAATCAGTGATTGTGGTTAAATTATGGTAAAATAAATTAAGATTTGTAATGTTGTTTGTTCAGGAGCTGAGTGTTAATTAATTAATACAGGCAAAATAGTTGAACAACAAAGTCTAAAAACGTCTTACATTTAAAAATAAAACCAGTCTTTGTTCAGATTACAGTTTGATTATGCCTGTTGGTCTATATACTTACTGTGCAGTTTTCCACTCAGCTTCCCAACATCTTATGCGGCATAATCTAAGGACTTACTTAAAAGCTTTTACTTTAATATATCTTTAAGGTCCATCTACTCCTATAACCCTCAGAAGCCATGCTTGTTTCCTCCTGATATGTATTGTTTGTATGTATTTTAAAATAAATAAAACTGAAAACAATATTTTTTTTCTTAGTCACTATTTCTTTAGGATAGATATTTTACCGTTATAATCCGATTTTACGGATTTAGATATTACCCTTTGGGACAACGCGTTTTCCCTAGTTACATCCTGAAACGAATCAGTTAAAACTTAAATGATCTGTGTTGTGTGTTTTGAGACTGATCCAAAGAGTATAATAATTTAGAGGGAAGTGTTAGCTCTGAGTAACTTGTTGATAAGTATAATATTTATACTCCTCATCTGTATGCATTAGTCAGAACTGAAAAATGAGCTACTTTTTTATTTACATCCGCCACAAGATACCTAGTAAAACCGCCTAGTGCAGCTAGTAAATTCAAATTAAAACGAGGATAAACTATAGGATGATTCATATTGCGGAACTTTATGGGACAAACCGGTTATGGTTATGTCATAGATGATTAGGGTTTAGGCGCAAAAGGACCAATTCTCAAAAGGGCAAATGGCCAGTTGTACAAATGCGAAATGTTACTTCATAATTATGGCCAAGATCATCTACAGAACCCTCCATTATACGCGTGATAGCTCTTAAATTTCTTTTTCTGAGTATTTTATTAGTTTTAGAATTTGCCTTTGTGAGAAATTGCTGTTTTTGCGCTGCGCTTAAACCGCAAAACTGACTAAATCAAAACGAGATATTACACGTAAGTATAGGTAGGTCTATATCCGATAAATAATTATAGTATAGCAAGATAGGCACAGGACCAGGATGAGTGGTGTACCTACAAGAAGAGAGGCCTATGCACAGCAGTAAATGCGATTATAGGCTTACGATGATGATATGATGGTGTTATTATGATCCATAGGCATGATAACACTAGGTATACTCGTAGGCAACAGGCGATATATCACATCGGACATCATGGCCAAGATCACCGTACACGCGTGCGTGTAGTTGGACAACAGCGGATGCATGCGTGTGCGCTTAGTGCTATTTGTAGACATACGAGTAGAATAATAACCTATGTTTGTAGATATTTCAGCGCGGCGGGATTTCGTGCACTTTACGTTAGGGTCCAGTCGTGAACGCGCGCCACCGCCGCCGCCGCCGCCATGGCCCTTCAACTTAACGTTGGCGTGATTTTCTATAATTCTACGGACACATCAGAGACCACTCCGAGCCGCGATGTCTTCGATAACGATGATGATGTCCGAACCTTTGAGGATCTGGTTATAGCTTTAACCATTTATTACACGCCTGTGTTGATAATCGTGGGGTGCATCGGAAATCTTGTATCGATAACTGTGTTCTATAACAGCAAGCTCCGCGAGCTGAGCATGTCACAGTACCTGTCGGCTCTGGCGCTATCGGACACGCTATTTCTGTGCCAACTGCTGCCGCCATGGTTACAGGCAGTGGATGCGTCTAATCTGTTCTCGTGGGGCGGCTTTTGTCAGCTGTTCATATATTTGTCGTACGTGACGTGTAACTATAGCTCGTGGCTGGTGGTCGCATTCACAGTCGAGCGGTTCGTGGCAGTGGTGTATCCATTGCGGTTAAACGTCTTCTACACAGTGAATCGTGCGCAGTACATCGTCGGCTCGCTGGCGGCGGTCGCGTTGTTGGTCAATATGCCCGTGCTGTGGTTTACAGTGACTGCTGGCGAAGAATGTATTGTTGATGAGCTGATGATGGACCACGCGGCTCGCTTCAACATCTTCGACACCGTGGTGTCTTTCACACTGCCACTAGCGGCGATTGTGGTGCTCAACTCGGGCATTGTGTTGGGCGTGTATCGCGCGAGACGTACGCAGCCGTACCACATCCGCCAGCAGCAACCTGACTCACAGCAGCGTGTCACCAGGATGCTACTCATAGTATCTAGTGTGTTCGTATTACTTAATCTGCCGGCGTACACTATGCGCATCATCGCCTACGCTATTAGTTTAGTGAGTGGTATTTTTCGTTTTATAATTACGCTTACGTAAGTATTTAGTGCTCTCTGCCAGGGGCACCTACTACGAGTACGTAGCTAATAAATTGTTTTAATTTTTTATAGCTGTAAATGATAAAATGTTTGTTGTTGCACCTAACGAGTGTCATTTCTTATCGACAGGGTCAAATCGAGGACAATAACAAGTGGGCAGTACTGCAGTATCTATTCATGTTGTTCTTCAATACTAACTTTGGCATTAACTTTATGCTGTACTGCATGGCGGGGCGCAACTTTAGGCGCGCTCTACGCGAGACGTTCTCGTGCCGACGGCGACGCGACTACTTCCTCGCCAGAGACAAACCTATGGATGTTGAGCCAGCGAGAGATGAGACTTCTGCTATTGAACTTACCACTGAATAACATTCTTCAGATTTTGAAATAGTAGGGATGGACCTTTTGTAGATGTAAAGCTATAAACATTTTGCATGGTGAGCTTCCAAGAAAGTATGAGACACTCGTATCTTACTCTCACGTTGTGAAGCATGCGGATTCTGGAAGTTACTGCCTACGGGCTACCAGCCTTCCACATGGGTGTACAAGTGTATTGTAAATGTGCTGGTTTCAAAATATTGTCTGAAATAAGCAATTTATATGACATTATGTTTTTTGAGATTCTATAATATAGGTATTATATCCTTGTTGGGTTTTCTTCATATGCAAGTTCCTGCTTGTATTTATAGAGGATAATGTAATGGTCAATTACTAAATGAATAAATATCTTATAATCACTTTCCAAGTACCAATATAGAAATATATTATGAATGTCTGTTACAAAATTCTTCGAGAATGTAGATGCTGTAAAGATCGAGCCGCCGAATTAGTAACCCCTTTTTTTATTGGTTTAAAAATGTGAGATGTATTAGTTAGGAAAAACAAGAATGATTTTATTTATAATTATTACCTCTTGGCAAAGTACAGATTTTCAGAAGTATACACAGCATTGTGAATTCCTTTTATTATGGGACCAACTTCGGAATATAAAAAAACAGCTGTTTAGCACTACTAGTAATGCCAAGCAGTAGAGCCACCGGAATAAACGAAAAATCATTGACTCGCGACGAAATGTATGGAACACAGATTTTTTCATAAATAGTCCCATGGTAAAATTTGTTCATACTAATAAGTTTATCAGGCCTCTCTGCATTTTAAAACCTTGTACTAGCATAAAGCCTGCTGTGTTCTATCTTTTATCTTTAAAAAGAAAATCTAGTTTCAGTTTACAATGATTTTATTAATTAAAATTATTAGAATAAAAAATACTATTTTCTGGACGGAATAACGTTACACATACATCTAAAATATAGAAAATAAATAGCATAGCAATAGCACATAATTCTTACAATTACTTAAATTATTGGAGTATTAAAGTTACAATTACAACAGATCTAAGTAACAGTCACAAGTTATTAGACATGGCAGCTAAGAAGTACGAAAACTATACCAAAGACTATCACCCTTTTTTATGCAGTATAAAGTCCCAGGTGTCTTTCCATCTAAGATTAATAAGATCACTCTCGGTCAGGTCCGTGGTTCCGTAATTAAGAACACTAAATTTCTTGAAAGTGAGCACAACGTACGCGAACCATATCGCGACGGCGATCACGAAAGCGTTCGAAATGGGACGAGTGCTGTCGCGTATTTGGATGACATAGTATAGATGGTCGATGAGATAGGATAAGAGGAGTATTTTGAAGATGTAGGCGGGGAGATAGTGGTGTAAGAATAGAGTCCGGTCCATGAAGAAGTAGGGGAGGTAGTGCATCCAGTACCCGAGGTAGAGAAGCGCGGCGGCGTCCAGGAAGCGAGCGTGCGCGCGCGGCGGCAGCGCGGCGTGGGCGCGGCGGCCAGCGATCGCGTACAGCGCCCATAGTGCTGAAAATGCGAGCACCGCGACCGCGCTGCCGTACCAAGTCACCAGGTTGCCGATCAGGTGGATCTGCGCCTGCAGGTTACAACATTCATACCAAATTAAAGTTGAAGTACATTCTACACAAGCACACAATTGTATACTTGATAATAAGGGCAGAAACGAGAAGTTGATGAAGCGAGTGGCTGCGCAGTAATGAATCAATGTAGAGTCCTACTGACACCAGTAGGACTCTACACTACACGAGGAGTGGGGACACTCACGTTGGAGGTGGGCGAGAGCCAGTAGGCGATGGAGCGCGCCAGCAGCGGCCAGTCGGCGGGCTCGGAGGCGAACATGTGCTCGTGTTACTAGCTCGTACTGCCATGTCTCTACACGAGGAGTGGGGACACTCACGTTGGAGGTGGGCGAGAGCCAGTAGGCGATGGAGCGCGCCAGCAGCGGCCAGTCGGCGGGCTCGGAGGCGAACATGTGCTCGTGTTACTAGCTCGTACTGCCATGTCTCTACACGAGGAGTGGGGACACTCACGTTGGAGGTGGGCGAGAGCCAGTAGGCGATGGAGCGCGCCAGCAGCGGCCAGTCGGCGGGCTCGGAGGCGAACATGTGCTCGTGTTACTAGCTCGTACTGCCATGTCTCTACACGAGGAGTGGGGACACTCACGTTGGAGGTGGGCGAGAGCCAGTAGGCGATGGAGCGCGCCAGCAGCGGCCAGTCGGCGGGCTCGGAGGCGAACATGTGCGAGTGCGGCGCGTCGGTGGCGTGCGTCAGCAGCTTGTACTGCAGCTCGCGGAACTTCTCCCAGAACGAGAGCCGCGCGCCGCCCGCCGGGATCATCTCCGCCGCCGCCAGCTCGCGCTCGCGCGCCGCGCGCTCCTCCGCTGTACACCACAACAATACTAGTTATAGGCCGAACCATACTCGTACCTACAAGTCGCGGGATGGGACGTTAGCTACAAGCTGCGCAATATCCAATCCTGACTGAAGCTCACATAAGGCTGCGCGTTGATTGGGTTTTGCGCAGCTTGTAGCTAACTTCACATCCACCGACTTGTATGATTCGGCCTATACTGTTTAGGTATTTACTTTATTTCCTACTCCACCACAGCGAAATCAAGGCCTACACAGAATGCATAGGGAAGCTCAAACGAGCAGTAGGCTACGAATGGATGGAATTGGCAAGGGACTGTAAATGGCATAGATAAAGAGAGGCATACCCCGCAGTGAGTTATCACGGATTAATAATTATGATGCTGATCTCCTCAATAAGTAATTTTGAGGACCGTGATGCAGTCGGACATAGGTGTTGGACCACGGGTCGGGAGCCATCGTATAGTGAAATAATGAGAACATTTTTATACCTATACTTACATGGGAAATCGATATATTATTTCGGCCATTCTCAGTGTGCTCCGCGGATCCCTAGGTTTCCGCAAAGTGTTTGTGGGGGCTCCACGAGAATACTGATAAAAATTAGAAAAAAAAAAAACAAAATAGCGACACAGAAATATTTGGAGATGATGAGCGCTTGTTTTGAGACTCAAAGAAAAGAATACAAAAATTAAAAAAAAATAGATTAAAAAACCTTTTGTACCTTCCATTGGATGTTTCGTTGCAACAGTCACATTTTATCATGATTGCTCAAATACATTATTTTGTCTATTTTAGGGCTCCGTCAAATATTTCGTTTTCTAAAAGAATACCGTCACCAAAAAAGTTTGAGAAACGCTGCATTACATTTTCTATTTGTGTGAACATACATTTAGTATAGCGATGTTCCTCGACATTCCAGACCACGTCCTGATGGTCCGTGTGTTTGTCGGCGACGACCTCGTGTTGGTGGAAGCCCCACGAGGGCAGCTGGCGGCCCGAGTACCGCAGCGCGGACCCGCTCGGCACGTGGATCAGTCGGACTTGCGACCGGATCCCGTCCCACGTCGCGTCGTCGCTGCCTCGGTTCACGATCTCCACGCGCCACAGGTTCGACGCCGGCATCGATACGTTGTAGTCGATGTAGCACGATACTTCCTGTGGAGTACGGTAACACGATTGAGATTTGAGATCAGGATAAAGAAGGAAAGTTTAGCATCGAGGACTTTGAGATATCAGTGACAGTGACGAGTATGATTCATAGCAAAATTGTTACAATATGATAAAGCTAATCGTTCGTCTACCTACCAGTTCGGGCTTTAGCGGCAGGGCTGCCCGGGCGTTCGGAGCGGGACGTCGCGTCTTGGCGTCATTCGAACATTTTAGTACATTGGTTCTTTACCGCTCGCCGCTCTGCTACCGCTCATAGCAGCGAGGTCGTGGCCGAGCAGTGAAAGCTACACAGCTACAGACCTTTTTTTTTTTTTTTAAATGGGTTGTTTGTAAAGTTACTTTACGGACGATCATTTTACGTGATAATGTCATAAGAAACAGCTGCGGCCACGTCGTGCGAGTTGAGCGCGCGGCTGGTGATGCCGTGCAACAGCTGCACCACGTCCCCGTGATGCACCACGTCAGGTGGTCAGTAAGTATACCTGCGAGTGAGGTGAAACAGCTGCGGCCACGTCGTGCGAGTTGAGCGCGCGGCTGGTGATGCCGTGCAACAGCTGCACTACGTCTCCGTGATGTACCACGTCCGGTGGTCAGTAAGTATACCTGCGAGTGAGGTGAAACAGCTGCGGCCACGTCGTGCGAGTTGAGCGCGCGGCTGGTGATGCCGTGCAACAGCTGCACCACGTCCCCGTGATGCACCACGTCAGGTGGTCAGTAAGTATACCTGCGAGTGAGGTGAAACAGCTGCGGCCACGTCGTGCGAGTTGAGCGCGCGGCTGGTGATGTCGTGCAACAGCTGCACTACGTCTCCGTGATGTACCACGTCCGGTGGTCAGTAAGTATACCTGCGAGTGAGGTGAAACAGCTGCGGCCACGTCGTGCGAGTTGAGCGCGCGGCTGGTGATGCCGTGCAACAGCTGCACCACGTCCCCGTGATGCACCACGTCAGGTGGTCAGTAAGTATACCTGCGAGTGAGGTGAAACAGCTGCGGCCACGTCGTGCGAGTTGAGCGCGCGGCTGGTGATGTCGTGCAACAGCTGCACTACGTCTCCGTGATGTACCACGTCCGGTGGTCAGTAAGTATACCTGCGAGTGAGGTGAAACAGCTGCGGCCACGTCGTGCGAGTTGAGCGCGCGGCTGGTGATGCCGTGCAACAGCTGCACCACGTCCCCGTGATGCACCACGTCAGGTGGTCAGTAAGTATACCTGCGAGTGAGGTGAAACAGCTGCGGCCACGTCGTGCGAGTTGAGCGCGCGGCTGGTGATGTCGTGCAACAGCTGCACTACGTCTCCGTGATGTACCACGTCCGGTGGTCAGTAAGTATACCTGCGAGTGAGGTGAAACAGCTGCGGCCACGTCGTGCGAGTTGAGCGCGCGGCTGGTGATGCCGTGCAACAGCTGCACTACGTCTCCGTGATGTACCACGTCCGGTGGTCAGTAAGTATACCTGCGAGTGAGGTGAAACAGCTGCGGCCACGTCGTGCGAGTTGAGCGCGCGGCTGGTGATGCCGTGCAACAGCTGCACCACGTCCCCGTGATGCACCACGTCAGGTGGTCAGTAAGTATACCTGCGAGTGAGGTGAAACAGCTGCGGCCACGTCGTGCGAGTTGAGCGCGCGGCTGGTGATGCCGTGCAACAGCTGCACTACGTCTCCGTGATGTACCACGTCCGGTGGTCAGTAAGTATACCTGCGAGTGAGGTGAAACAGCTGCGGCCACGTCGTGCGAGTTGAGCGCGCGGCTGGTGATGCCGTGCAACAGCTGCACTACGTCTCCGTGATGTACCACGTCCGGTGGTCAGTGAGTATACCTGCGAGTGAGGTGAAACAGCTGCGGCCACGTCGTGCGAGTTTAACGCGCGGCTGGTGATGCCGTGCAACAGCTGCACTACGTCTCCGTGATGTACCACGTCCGGTGGTCAGTGAGTATACCTGCGAGTGAGGTGAAACAGCTGCGGCCACGTCGTGCGAGTTTAACGCGCGGCTGGTGATGCCGTGCAACAGCTGCACTACGTCTCCGTGATGTACCACGTCCGGTGGTCAGTAAGTATACCTGCGAGTGAGGTGAAACAGCTGCGGCCACGTCGTGCGAGTTGAGCGCGCGGCTGGTGATGCCGTGCAACAGCTGCACCACGTCCCCGTGATGCACCACGTCAGGTGGATGAGCCACCGCCAGCGACGCCAGCTCCGGTCTCTTCACTATCCACCAGTTGTTCACATCCTGCCGATATCACATATTTATAAATACAAGTAAGAATACACTTCGATGCTATATTATAGTATATTTTATTCATTCTTCTCTGTATTTTGCCAACAAGTGTCAACACACACGAGCCACAGATGCGCCACTAGCGCCGCTTCTAGCTTCAAACATTTCAGCAAAAACAGCGGTGACAGCGTTGATGTCAAAAATAAGGCTTGTTACTAAAAAAATATAATTAGTGCGTCAAATAGATTGTCAAAAAAATTACACGTATTTTTTTTTGTCAATTTAACAAAAAATGATGAAGATTAAGGCCTAATTTCACCGAGCGATGTCAAATATTTGATGCCGTGTTAGAGCTATTAACAGACTGTCTACGTTATCGAGTGTCCCACCATGCGCTAATGCTTTGTTAGTTCTCTTGACATGATGTTAAATCTAATCACTGCTTTTGAGGTCCGTTAACAGTTGACAGACTGCCAGATGACAGATCTTAGGGGGAAAACAGGGCAATGGTGGTCAGCGGGGAAACATGGTCACGCTCATAACTAAAAGAAATTTCAAATCAAAATATATTTTTGCTTGTGTTTTAACTCTTTTGTTTCCATTAAGTCTGTTGCGTCAATTAATCACAAAAAGGCAAAAGAAATTAATAAAAAAAACGACTAAAAAGAAAGCTTTAAAAAGGCTAAAAAGGAAAGATCTTCAAGAAGAAAGCGATTTCTCATTGACTAACGTAGATATTGCGGACTTCTGCGTAAATGATGATGATCCGGAAATCCATTATCTAATATTGGTCGTGTGAACTCGTGTGTGTACAATGGTGATTAAAGCCATTTATTTTATTTTATTTTGATATATCTATTAGACGAATTCTCCAAAGATGATTGTTTTGATGTCAAATAATAGTCCGATAATGTAGAACAGCTATGTTATGTTGCTAATAAAGCTATGATTTATATTGTGAATTTAATTTTAAATGCGCTTAATTGTCCGTCATTGCTCTATTCTCCCCCACTGATTGTCAAAAGATCAATCAAATCTGTTCCTCCTGTGACGATTGACCCAAGTCAAGTCTTACCCTTTTTAATTTTGACAGATAAAAAATGATGAGAAAAAAATTGCGACCTTTTTGGTATCTATTTACACGGTAAATATGTAGTTTAATCAGAGGTATAACTAGACTTGTATCTTTTAACACATATTTCAAATGACCAGAATTTTAGCAAACTGATACAATTCAAGTAAATTATGATAATACAGACAGACAAGTGAACTAATGTAATCTTTGGGTTAGTATGATTATTATTTGTTTGAGCAACATTTGGTTAAGAACATATTATAATGAGCTATTACGTTTTTCAACTTCTTGTATATCATTTTACACAAAAACAACTTAATAGATGCAAAATGGTTTAATTGTACTTGTATCACCTACCACGTAATTTAAACACATATTAAAAATAAAAAAGGTACAACTTACAGATTGTTCATGAACTACTTTAAAACTATAATATGTAAAATGAAAATTTAAATGCACATTGAAAGTAAATGTTTTTTGTCTACAAAACGAGGTACTTAAATGTAACTAAAGCCCCTTAGTTCACGAACTAGATTTTTTTTAGAACTTGTTTTTGCTCTCCTGTAAAATTGTGATTTTTGACTTGTATCACTTTTCATAGAAGGCACAGAAATTACTTCAGTCAAGTTTGACATTTTACCTAAGTATTAAAATAAAAAGTAGGCCGGTTGCATTATAATCCTACAGAGTGATCGTTATTTAAAATTGGTCACATAGCATTACATGCAACTAAGAAGAAAGTTGTGTAAATGTACATGCAACGATATATCAAATACAAACATTTCGATTAGGTCGTATTACAATGAGAATGAACATAGAGTGAACAATTTGCTTAACGTGGGATTTACTAACGGTTTGTTATATTTTCTTCATAGGACAGAAAATGATCCAACAGTTCTGTTACTTTTAAAGACCCATCAGCTAATGCCTCATTAAGAACTAACAAACATCGTCCGGTGAAATTGGGTCTAAGCCCAGTTAAGTTCCGCGTGACGTCACTAAGCGGTATCAAATGTACCGGCTAGTGCCGTCACGAGCCCCCACTCTCAAACTTTGACAAGATTTATCTTTGTCACTGATTGTTTTATTGACAAAAGAAAAACATATGTGTCATACATATTTATTTTTTTAAATCTAACTGACGGACTAATTATAATAATGATTTTTATACCTAGTAAACATCCCTATTCAAAAAGGTTTACAGCATGGAGTAGTGTATTTTTGGAGTGTAAATTTCAACTATACTCGGAATTTTAATTCGATTCCAGATTTGACATTAGCTACTGTCATTTTTGACAGTTTTTGACAGTACATACTGTCAAAAATGACAGTAGCTAATGTCAAATCTGGAATCGAATTAAAATTCCGAGTACAGTCAGAAAATTGTACTATTTCTGAAAATAGTCGTACTCAGAACCGTACTCTGAATGAAAGTGCATACCTTAAAGCTGTAGCAGGTGACCTGCTGCTGGTGGCTGGAGCCGCGGCCGTCGGCGTACCGCACCGGGTACACGTGCGCGTGCGAGTGCAGCCAGCACGCGCGCCCGTGCGTGTGCCTGCACACGAATGCTCTTTAGAACAACTTAAAGCAACAACACACACTTTCAGATTTATAATATTAGTAGGGATATAGAAGATAGTAATACCAAGCGCACACAAATCGGCGGATGGAAAGTTATGCGCAGAACGCTGCGCAAAAGCCAAAATTTAGGTATGCGCGGGAGCCAGAGAGACGAGACGTCGGGGCAAACCCACCCGCCATCCTCATGCCTCCCGCGCGCTCCTTGCATCCGTGCTCACCACTACGCCACGCGTCGTCGGAATTGTGCACACATGAGCAATAATTAGCGAACCACGGCGAAGTGTCATCTGCGGCTAACTTCTCATCCGCCGATTTGTGTGGCGCTTAGTACATAATGACGGGAATGACTATAGGCGCCTAGGTGCTACGTTGTATCCAACATTCGGCTTCTTTAGTGCAAATTTTAGTAAAGCTTTAAAGTTATGGAGTGGAGCGCTTGCTTTTATAACTACCTACAACGCGAAAGCACGGTACGAGGCTGTATAAATGGTCATCTCACAGGGTCATCTATGGAAAATATCCATTCGTGTTTCAAACTGAGATGACGATGGTATTTGACATAACATTGGATGTCAAGCCATACATATTTTTGAATAGATTTTAATACAGTATTTATAAATCGAATTTGTTTTCTTAGTTCTGAAACAAAAAATTAGACTACTAAACACTCCATTGAACAGCGAGACGTTGAAATGAGCAACAATCGGTACATTAGCTTTAACACACTCGTGTTCTTTTTTGTGACTAGAACAGAGCAAAATTAAATAAAAAAAACCCAAAATTATTTTAATAAGGTAATTTTGTAAATATGTATTTACTTATGTTAATAATCCCAAACTAAGCAAAGCTTGCGATATGGCTGCCAGAGACTGATATTAATACATATACAAAATTTTTAATACATACTTATATAGATAGCTTATCTAAATAACACCCAGACACAGAGCAAACACCTATGTTCATCACACAAATGTTTGCCCTGGGTGGGGATCGAACCCACGCCTCTTTGATCCAGGAGTCAGGGTCACTAACCACTGGGCCACCGAGGCAGTCAATTTTAGAAAAAAAAAAACAAGTCCAAGAGTGAGTAGTAAGTTGATTCTTACCTGAGTGTGATTTGCGAGCCGTGCGCGACGTGTAGTGGTTGACCCCGCGTGATGCTCGCCAGCCCTCCTTCGAGCGAGGCTTGGAAGGCGCTCGTCATCACACTATCATGCGGCCCAGCTTTCGGCAGCATCAAGAGATGCGCACTGAACACGGCCACGTACACCGCCAGTGGCACCACGACCAGCACCGTCGTCCGCCACGCCGCCGACACTAGGACTCGCCACGTGGGCCCCGGGACACCGAACCGATGCCAGATCTGCCGTCCGACTAGATATACGCTCAGATAGTAGGAATACAGCCCAGAGTACTTCACTCTGGAATAAAAACGTAAAAATTGTGTAAAAACCAATATTTATTTTAGTCTTATAATTATGTAGTACAGAAAGATAGATATAGGTCGAATTAAACGGCGTCTGTAAATACGATGCTCAGCGGGGCTGAGAAGTGGGGCTTTGTACAGCTCGTATACTGAGCGCCACAGAAATCGACTGATGAGAAGTTAACCGCAGACAAAGAATATATAATAATATGCCGCAGATGACACTTCGCCGTAATTCGCTAATTATTGCGCATGTGTGCACAATGCATACAGAGCGCGCGAGGTTGAGGTTGGCGGGCGGGTGTGCCCCGGCGTCTCGTCTCTCTCGCTCCCGCGTACACCCATATTTCGCCTTTTGCGCAGCGTTCTGAGCATAGCTTTCCATCCACCGATTTGTGTGGCGCTTAGTATAGGTAATTTCACAGACGACATTAAGAAGGATGCAATTTATACAAGGTGTTGTTTTAGAAACTGATAGTCCGTGTCAGAGGTGCTATAACCATAATGAGCAAATTATTTTTCGCGATTTCGCACTTCGTCCGTCAGTAAAAGTTGTTCATAATGATGAGGTGAATATTCACCTCTGAAAGTCTGTGTACTTTGCAATTCAACACATAACATAACAGCAGTACGAGTACATTAAGAGTAGTGATGTATTGTAGTAAGTTGAGGAGCCATAAACTATATGTATACTAACTAGCTGACCCGGTGAACTTCATCTCACCATCTGTCAACTTTACTGTTTATGAAAACTTTTACATGCAGGAACATTTTTTATGGGTAAATTAAATTAATTTTCTCGCAACTGTTATAAATTTTCTCACTGTTTAAACCTTCCCAATGTTTCAAGATCAAAATTGGCCAAATCGGTTCAGCTGTTCTCGTGTTTTAGCGAGAGTAACAACCACGATTCATATATACATATAGAGAGAATAGATACATATTGCTATTTACAAAGAAATTGTGATGAAAATGATGTGTAAAATTATTAGTAATACTCACGAAAAACAGCAGCCAAGTGAGAAGGATGCAATAAAAAGCCACACCACTGAGCTGGGACCTGAATTTCGCGTACTTTTCAAAGTGCACAGCACTCCGAGGAGGCCAAACAATATTTGTATGCTCTCCAACAACATGAACCTTGACTGCGCAAGGAAGCAATTTTCTGTAAACAACAATAGAACAATACAACAACAACTTAATAAAATATTAAATAAATAAAATCAAAATGAGTCCTACCTAAATAGTATAAATATTCTGGCACAGAAAGTATTCCTCATATAAATCATGAATGTGGTGACAAACTAATATCATGGCAAATTTCAACAAGAAGGGTAATAAAAATAAAACAATTCTTATTGAGGCTTAACTTTTTAAATACTTACGTAATTTAAGTACTTTTAATGATTTAACTTTGATTAAATTAGAAATCAAGAAATAGTGTATACATAGTTTATAATTATTGAGGTATATTTTTATTTATTTAGACATTAGGCCCAAAGGAGATAATGCAAAATGGGCTCAGACTAGGTACAAGCTCAAAAAATCCGTTAAACTATGATAAATAAATGCGTAGAGTAAAACAACCGCATCGAATGCTTAATTTATGAGTAATTTCACATTTTCCAATTTGATTTTTGTTCAGTCACTGAATTACTGTCATTTTGGTCACATGTAACCTGACAGCCTCGGTGGCTCAGTGGTTAGTGACCCTAACTTCTGGGTCAGAGAGGCGTGGGTTCGATCCCCACCCAGGGCAAATATTTATGTGATGAACATAAATGTTTGCTCTGTGTCTGGGTGTAATTTAGTTACTATCTGTATAAGTATGTATTTAAAAATAAGTGTATGTAGTATATCAGTCTCTGGCAGCCATATCACAAGCTTTGCTTAGTTTGGGGTCAGAGGTCGTGTGTAAGATGTCCCCTAATATTTATTTATTTATTTAACATCCGAATGCACGAAATTACTTTTAATGGACTCTGATATTGTAAAAAATAACGGGAAAATCATTTCCCGAAAGAAACAAAGCAAATTATCAAATACTGTACCCTTTAGTGGCCCAATTTCTATGCATATTTGCAATATCTCCTTTAAAGGCGCCGCGCCATCGTAAATTTAATAGCAACGTAAAATAGTGTTCTCTCTAATAAATGCTTCTAATGAAAAAGAAACAGGGCTACTCTAAATTGCTATTAAAATTACGGTGGCGCCTCTAAAATTGAGCCTAATGTACTTTTAATGATTAACATCTGTGCTAAATAATGTACTGGAACTAAATAAATGACTTACCAAAGAGAACTAAAAGAGCTGCTAGAATGGCCGTCCACTGATATGTACAGAGCTCTAACATTACTTGATATGAGACGGGCACTAAAAGACTTCCTGCTAATGCTGGCACCAGCCGTAGAGCTTTTATAGGCACATTTTCAGTATAAGGGGACCCAATACGGTCAAATGTGAAGTTGCCATCATAGCCGGCTGCACGGCCAGCTAAATACAACAGCTGCTTACCCAACGGAGGGTGGTTGTCAAAGAAAAATATTCCTTTTGTGTACAGTGTCACATAGCGACCATAGTGTAACTCATCAAATCTGTAAATATGTAATTTTAACATAAAATATTTGTCTTTTGTGTGGTTTTTAGAAAACAACTAGAAAATAGCAATTAAAATTGTTGTGATATTTTTCTTACAAACTAGTATAACAGGCTCCGCACCACCAGTGAAGTCCGATAAACAAGGCCGTTCAAGAGCAGTTTCCAGATACATTATTTAGGATTTGTATAATTTATACATAAAAGCAGACTTTGTCTGACTTTTAAATAAATATAATACTAAAAAACCCGAATAGTTCCTAATTTTCAAAATTTGTTATGATGTTTATCGTCAGACTTCAGTTGTGGCACAGTCTACCTACGGAAAGATTTGTAGATTGGACCCAAAGTAAACCATTTTTCCTTGCAGGTATATAACTTAAAAATTATGATAATTTCACTCTCAACCAGGTTAGTTTCAGGACATCTATAAAGTGCAAATTAAAAGTTAATAACCAATAATGAGTTTTTTATCATACTTACACAATATGTTTTGGTTGTTCTAAATTGTAAAACCTAGTGCATAACGCCAGGCCAAACAAAACCAGCCAGACTAAGTCAATTTCTATGCGGATAGTACAAAGTGGTGGCTGTTTTTCTATATCACTTAATTCTTTGACCTTATTATGTTCCACCTCCTTCTTTTCAAGTGATTTTTCCTTTTGATAGTGCTGAAATCATAGTTTAAGTGATAAATAGTGAAACTAACATGTTACTTTCACTTGTATTGTTAGATTGTTACCTTCATAGCTACCTGAATATTAATATTCAAGGCATGTACCTATGTTAAATTATTAAAATTGTGATCTATTATCAGTATCAAATTATAATAATTTAAAAGTAAAGTAGGTTTAAAGTAATTTCACTTACAATTTTCTCATTGAGACTGTTTTTGGACTTTTCGTTATAACTGTTTTCTTGAAGTTCGCTGACCTCGTTACTTTTTTCTAAGTTGTTTTTACGTTTCCGTGGTCCCGTAAGGACTTCCATCATTCGACATTTATTTGGTTTAACAGTACTTTCTCAAAACCTGATAGTATTTATTGAGCTCGAATTATAAATCTTTAATATTTTAAAAGTTTTCAAAATCACAAGTACACAACACAACCACACGTCACAAATCTAAACAAACTAGTGCGGTGAGTGGGCAGTATTGAGATATATCGATGGTGAATCGATAAACTTCAAAACTTTGTTATATCGCTTAACAAATTAATATTTCAATCATTCGTCAATTTGTTGTTTTTTTCCTATTTACTGCACTCTCTTTTATTTTTCGTTGACTTGACGCAGGCTGTAAATTTTAATTTCATATTTCATAGTATTACGTATTATACAAGCCCAGGATACGTAAAACTCGCTTATCGAAGAATGGCTCTTAATTCAGAGTATTTCAGAGCAATGAAAAATAATAAAAGATACGGTAATTAGGCAAAATGCACCAAATTGGAAAATGGTCGATTTATAATTATGGTAATAGCTGCAATGGGGCCGTTCAAGTATTACGTAAGCAGATTTATTACAATTATTTACCCCCCCCACCCCCCTTGTCAGCAAAAGTAAGCAAAGCTCTTACCCCTCCCCCCCATTCTTACGTAAACATTGGTACCTGAATGCATTTTATTTTTTAATTGATTCATGAGCTGCAGATTTAATTCTAGAAATAAGAAAATAGATTTAGGTTAGTGGACTCTAAAAACACACATATGCGTAATAAAATAAATAATTTGCTGACGTAATCACAATCTAGACCCCCCCACCCCCCAGGTCATCAAAAATAAGCAAAGGATAAACCCCCCCGCCCCCCTATAGTGCTTACGTAATACTTGAACGGCCCCAATAGTCTCTATCCTATTCGGTGCCATTGATAATTTTGATCCATAACAATGTAGTGAAGTTAGGGTGTTAATTTTGATTAAACTGCAGATACGCGGTAAGATAAGCACGTTCCAATTTTTGTCAATAATTACTGCTGCCCTCATAATATATTATTTTTCAGGTTATTACTCTCACTCTCATGACTGTTAATATAACTAGTATTAACTAGTAGTCCACCCGGACTTTGACCTCACGCTATTGTTTATTTTCTTTACCTCACATAAAAAATATATTAGTTAAATAACATTCGAGATACAACTTAGTTAAATAGTTAAAATATAAGGTTCTGCCAAAAACTTCTATCTGTGCTATAATCTAAGCCCTAAGTTAGGAATCTTATTCTGCTATAATTGCAGAAATCAGGTAAATCTGGCCACACTGACGAAATAATAACAAAAGCTGACCTTATCGAGGGCCCCATAAAACAAATTATTCTTTAATTATAAACAAAATACTCGAATACCAGTTGATGTTACGTCTTCCGCACCTCCTGCCTTAGAACCTCTTTAACAAAAGATCGTCATACACCCATCAGCCACAGGACTTCCACTGCTGGACATTGGCCTTCCTTGTGGATTTTCAATAAGACCGATCGGAAGCAGCTTGCAGCCAGTGCGATCCTGTAGTCTTGATTTGGTCATTTGTCCACCGCGGTGCACCGGGTCGGAACGTCCTACGCTGTGCTTGCCGGTAAGTAAGTACGTGGTAACTACTCGAGGACGTTTCGACTCTATTAGTCATCAGTTGTCCGTGTTATGTGCCCTGGCTATTGCCATTTTAACTTACCAATCTGCTTTCTCAAAGATTTTTGGTAAATTAGGTTAAGATCGTAAAAACACGCTGGATGCGAACCACTTCCGACCGGTTTTTTTGTAATTATGATATCTATTACCAGAAGAGACCTATGACCAGCGGTTGCATACATATTTTATTTTTGTTAATATATGATAGAGAAATGTTTTTTTATTTGTCTTGAATGTTGTCTGAAACACGATTTGCACAATATCACACACAGATACTCCAATTGTAAAAAAATATTGGTGACGCTTTAACGTTAGCACATGATGCATCTATGTTGAGAATATCGTTGATTGGGCAATGTTCCGTATTTCCCATAGAATGTGGCGCCGTTTTGCTACTGTTTTCCCTGATATCTTTGCAACTACTGAACAGAAGATGCTCATATTCGAACTTAAAATTCTATAAACATAACCTACATGTATGCAAAATTTCATGAAGGTCGTTACAGCGGTTATAACTCGAGTTATCGTCGAACAAACATACATACAAATAAACAAAAATACATACAAGTGCCGGTTTGTCCCAGTAGACTCTGAGACCTCGCTTCGCTCGGTCCAAGAATATCATTACGATCAATAGACGGAACAGCTGTAGAGAACAAGTTGGTCGTCGGCCGTTAAACAATTAATACAATTCCACGATCATATTTACAATCTCACCATAGACTGCTTCAAACGACTGGGCTTTGTTACAAGAAATTGTAAGGAGTTTAAAAATGATAAAGCTGTCGTTCTCCTGTACAACGCTCTCATTAGATCCAAACTGGAAGCTAGTTCTATTGTTTGGAGCCCTTATGAAAAGACATACGCACACATGTTAGAAAAAGTTCAAAAACGCTTCCTCCGTTTCTTATTTAAGAAAAAATACGTTTATTACCCGTACATGTATCCAACTAGCTACCTACAGGGGACATTAGGTTTCAATTCACTAGAAACAAGAAGACTATACGACAACCTACAAACGGTCCACAGAATATTTCATGCAAAACTAGACTGCCCTGACTTACTCTGCGAAGTCACTCGCCTAAATGTGCCCGAACAGCGAGCCAAATTTCGGAACGGAACTCATGCAGTGCTCGGTGCGCGTCTTCCTCTATTCTCACCGGCACCCGCGCGCACTGTCGCGCGCCAGCAGTCCCCCATCTGTCGTGCACACCACCACCTTAACGCCCTCAGCGCCTCCCACCCGCTAGTAGACATCTTTGCCGACGAATGGACAACCATTGCTAAAAATATTCTTTCATATTGCGAAGAAGTCAAATTATGATCTCAAATTTTATTCCTAACATTTAACGGTAGGTAGGTTTAAATAAATTATAATAATACGTTGTTATTCCTATTAATTTTATTTCATGTTTGTATATTCTATTCTATTTTTATGTAATATTTTTATTCGTAGTCTTTAAGCATAAAAAATGTAACGCCTAGTATTAAGTGCTGTAAGTTAAATTTTTTGTAAATAAACGAATTGAATTGAATTGAATTGAATATGAATAAGACAGAAACTTTGGATTAGATTAGAGCTCGATCATACATACCGCATACGTCACGTAAAAAGAGAGCTAGAATTGAAGCTACGCTAGAAGATACAAGGACCTTTAATTCCCAATGGGCAGGTAAAATGTGTTAATATCTCCTTGTGCGCAGCTAAAATTCTTGCGTTTTTTTAAGTGACACGACCTGTATAAATGTATGATTGTGTAATTTTTAAGTATACGTTTATCGAAAGAGAAAGTATCGATATTTCTTGACTGGCACATACAACACTAAGGATCATTAAAATCAATATTGCCAGTAACAAAAGAAGAATTACCTACCAGACAGAAAAATTAATGAAGTGCTGACAATTTAGTACCCATTGTGCTAGATTAGGCACATAAATGTGCTTCTTTTGACGCATCTTTCAAAGCAGGCAAACAGACTTCGACCAATCGCAAAGCCCAAAATAAATCAAGATCTGTGATTGGCGGCTAGCTTGACAGCCGCGGGTGCAGAAGCAGACGAGCCTGTGCATACGTAGTATCTATAGTAGTCTGTGAGCCTGTGGCTGTGCTTGCATCCACAGTTGTCTGCGAGAGTATAAGGCGCATAACTATTTAAAAAATGTTTAGATTGGTAGGCCTTGCATGGGAGAAGCAAGGCAAACAAAAGATCCCCGTAAACTTGTGAGGATCAGGGGCAAAGAAAATTATGCCAGGGACCACATTTTTGAACATCGTCTGCCTCGAAATGTATACGGAACTTTTTTGACAGATTGTAAGAAAACACTCTATATTGTCTATGAAAGTTACGAGTGAGTGCTCCATATAAGTTCCGTATACGACCAAGGCGTGCGAAGTTCAAAAATCTATCAAAAATACTGGCGGTCACATTTCGCAAGGCAACCTGGTTTATATGTATACTCCTATTCTCTTCATTTATATAAAAAACAAATGAAGGATATGTTTTCCTATGAAAATGATTGAAACATCATTATATTTCAAACACTTGGGCCACGCAAGGCAACCTAAAATAAAATTACGTAAAAAAATTCGTGTATACCGTGTATGTACGCTATGAGCGGGATGATCTTGCGGTCGAATCTCGGACTACAACCACAGATCTTGATTAAAAAAACATTGAGCTGTGTGAATTGTGATTGACCAGACGTTAGGCCGCAGCCGCGCCCGCAGCTATCTGGGGGAAGCTTTTTGAGTGCGTAAACAGGAAAAGAACTAATGGTTGTGGTTCTACACAAGTTCAGAAGATGGTAATATTAGCAAAAGCGCTGAATCAAACTTGTTCTCATATTGGTTTGTGGAATCAAATTAGCCGCGTAAAGTAAATTGGGAATTTTGGGATTGTTTTCGTATCCTTTATTTTGTGATCACTAAGAAAACTAAATATGTAAATAAAATAATTATTATCTGAATTAAAAGCTTCATGGAATCTTTTAAAGTTATAATTAAACTGGAGTAAAGATTACCCAAAAACAGGCATTACAAAATGTTATCAAGGATTTCAAAAACACCCGATGGCTCGTCGTCCGAGTCCTCGGAATCAGTAACATGTCCAGTTTGTGATAAATCATTTGATAAAAGTGTAATAGAAGACCATGTGAATAAGTGCTTGTTCCTGAACACTTCAGTGAAGAGCAGTGCGAAGCGTAACAGTTCACACTTGAACACTGTTTCTCCAAATGAAAAAAGAGTCAAAGTGAATAGCACAAATAAAACTGAAAATAAAGTAATTATGACAAAGGTATGTAATAATTCGGCTCTAATTTTTAAAATGTAAGTTTTAAGTATCAACTTGTACATATTAATGTCAGCCTCACTTATGTATTAGTGGCTTGTTCCGATTCTACTCCTAGTGTGTTATAATAAACTGTAATGAAATTGTTTAAATTAAACCTACAGGAACAAAACACCACAGCAAGTTCATCAAAGGAATCTATACCATTGGCAGAACGCTTGAGGCCAGTCTTACTTGATGACATCGTTGGACAGACCCTTGCATTTGGTTCTGGTACCATGTTGCGATCTTTGTTGGAACAGAAAAAAGTGCCTAACATGATATTATGGGGACCTCCAGGATGTGGAAAGGTATTTATAGTTCTTGAAGGAACTGGAAATAGTTCAAAACATTTTTTTGAGTGTTTATGGGATTTATTCCAATATGGCTTCTAATATTTATTTATTTGTTCAGTTAAAATTTTCTTCAGTCTGAATAATCGTAGATATGGTCTTATAATAAACATGTTATTGTATTTTTTATATACCTAATTTGGTTACAGACGTCAATAGCTAATGTTGTGGGCAACATTTGTAAAGAACAGAAGAATATGAGATTTGTTAAACTCTCAGCGACAATGGCAGGAATTAATGATGTCAAAGAAATTGTGAAAGTTGCTAAAAATGAAGTCCAGTTCAACAGACATACTGTTCTCTTCATGGATGAAATTCATAGGTATCTTAATAACAAATTACAGTATTCACTTCTTATCTTTTTGATTCAGGTGAATATAGGTCTATTGTGAATATAACTACTCATGACATAAAGTACATAGAAAGATCATTATATTATTTTTGCTTTTTGCATTACTTAATTTAAACATCTTAAAGATGTGCAACCATTATAATTGAATCTGTTACACCTACTGTATTTATTTTAATTTTTAATGATGTAATTTTAGATTCAACAAACTTCAACAAGATACATTCCTTCCACATGTAGAAAATGGCACAATTACATTGGTGGGTGCCACCACTGAGAACCCTTCATTCAGTCTCAACAACGCATTACTGAGTCGCTGCAGGGTGGTTGTCTTGGAGAAACTCACAGTTGATGATGTCATGCTCATACTGAGGCGAGCTCTTCAGAAAAATAATGATGCTGTTATTGTGACCAGCAAGGGACCTGACAAAATACTGGCAGATAACATCACTAAGTAGGTTTACAGAAAATGTGTATAAAAAAATTAAAAAAAAAAAACTAGGTGTACTAAGCGCCACACAAATCGGCGGATGGGAAGTTATGCGCAGAACGCTGCGCAAAAGCCGAAATATAGGTATGCGCGGGAGCCAGAAAGTCGTCTTTCTGGCTCCCGCCGGGGCACGCCCGCCCGCCAACCACATGCCTCCCGCGCGCCCCCTACGCAATGTGCAATAATCAGCGAATCACGGCGAAGTGTCATCTGCGGCTAACTTCTCATCCGCCGACTTGTGTGGCGCTTAGTCTAACTGGTTAGCTGATTAATTTGCAGAAGCATCTCTACAGAGACTTAAAAATTTCAAATGTGCAAAAATATTTGTCTAAAGGCATAAGATATTCATCCAATAACTGGACAGACATACTTACTAACCAAAGCGGCATAAATACATGACACAACTGATATTTTTGGGATAGAAAGAACAGATGCCTAGCAAAGGACACACTTCTACTCCTGTTTGTAAAATATTGTATAAATGTTCGTTGCAGGTATATCGTCGAGGAAGGTTCACTCCAGTGGCTAGCCGAGGTATGCGACGGCGACGCGCGCGTGGCTCTCGGGGCCCTGGAGCTGGCGCTGGCGGCGCGGGGGCCCGACGACGGCGGAGTGGGGCCCGCGCTCATCACCCTTGACCATATCAAGGATGGGATTAAGGTACTTGATGCAAAATGTTCATTGTAGGTATATCGTCGAGGATGGTTCACCCCAGTGACTAGCCGAGGTATGCGACGGCAAAGCGCGCGTGGCTCTCGGGGCGCTGGCGCTGGCGGCGCGGGGGCCCGCGCTGATTGCCCTTGACCGTATCAAGGTAAATAAAATACATGTATACTTACAGTGTTTACCCTAAATCGGCATTTGTAGAGCCAAGTAATTTTGTGCGGCAGCCTAGCGTCTTGTGGTTCCTGACGGTGAGTCAGGTGATTATATTATTATTGCTTTACAAGTCGGCGGATGTGAAGTTACAAACTGCGGTGCTCGTGTCGCCTCGTGGAGAGTGTGGATGGGGCCTGAACATTCATCTGCTTGCATTCAGTTTTACCGTCTGCCTGTTCCGATTAATGCCATCTTGCGGTTACTCGGCCCAGCGAAAGCCAAGCGGCATTCCGAACCGTTTCCGAACGTTCAATCGACATAATATATTCAACTAGCGACCCGACCCTGCTTCGCATAGGTGTAGTTTTAAAGATATGCATACAAATGGGGACAGACAGCGGGAAGCGACTTTGTTTTATACCATGTAGTGATTCTACCGCCCAGCAGATTAATGCCGGTCCGCTTATGTGTGTAACAAGCTTAATGTAGAATACATTATGACGGCCAATAGTATTATTATAAAACAAGATGCGACTACTGCGATTCGGTTTTGGTTTTGGCGACTCAGCACTGGTTCGTGAGTGTCGCGACCCACCCACCAAATGGGTTTCACTGGAGTAGCGTAGTCATAGCGTAATGTAAACACGCGTTGTGTTCCAGCGTTCCCACATGTTGTACGACAAGCGCGGCGAAGAGCATTACAACACGATATCGGCGATCCACAAGTCGATCCGAGCGAGCGACGACAACGCCGCCCTCTACTGGACCACGCGCGCGCTCCACGGCGGGGAAGACCCGCTGTTCGTAGCGCGACGCCTCATCAGGGCGGCCTGCGAAGATATAGGTAGGGATTTTAATTCTAAATTAATTAATAATAATCGGCCAAGCATGCACGAGTCGGACTCGCGCACGGAAGGTTCCGTACTGTATGGGAGCCCCCTTTATAAATTTATTTAATTTTTATAATTTATTAGTGAAGTGAATATACAAATGAATATTCTGTGAAAATTTCAAGCATCTACCTGTTACCCTTATTAATATGGAGCGAAAACGGTTAAAAAATCAAGTTTATTGTATGGGAGCCCCCCTTAATTATTAACTTTATTCTGTTTTTAGTATTTGTTGTTATAGCAGCAACAGAAATACACCATCTGTTCATGAAATACAGCCTGGAGGTAGACAGACAGATAAACAGACGGACAGCGGAGTCTTATTTTATTTATTTTATTTTATTTACTACATAGAATCAAAAACTTACACTTCTTAGTAATAGGGTCCCGTTTTCACCCTTTGGGTACGGAACCCTAAAAACCGACTTGTACTCTTGCTCGTTTAACTGTCGAGCTAGTCTCTAGATAGATCTTCAACACGATATCGGCGATCCAAGTCGATCCGAGCGAGCCACTCCCTCTACTAGAACACGCGCGTGAGACAAAGTCTTCGTGCTTCAACTTCGACCACGACGTCGCTTGCCATCAGGCGAGTTGTTGGTCAAGAGCAGACTTATTCGCGATAAGAAACATGAAGAGACTTTAAGTGTACCTACCTTTTTACAAAATTTTGTGTCATTTTTAAATTATAATCAAAAACCGTTCAACCGATTTTGTTAAAATTTAAATGGGGCCGACTCTGTATTATGATTTACTGAATAAAAAAAAGAATAGTCAAAATCGCGAAAGGGTTGCTACACATATAAGCGGGCCGGCACCGGCGGTTCGGTAGAATTTGTCGAACAACAATACCGAAACAATTGGGCACCTACTTAGGTACTACACTTGTTCGGCTTGTGCCGATCGGCACAATTCGGTATTTATTCCGCCGTAGCGCGTCTTCCTCCGTCGATGGAGCGGGCGCAGGATGCAGGTCGAACGGCATAATAGGCAGTTGCAGAGCTGAATTATTTTGCGCGGCATGGCAGCAGAGCGGTTTTTTTTCTTAATAATGTTAATCCACACATATTCCATTTTTCTGCCCGGATATGCCGATTAATGCCGCCTGCTTATGTGTATAGCAAGCCTAACACAAAAATCGTAGAATCGAATTGAGAACATCCTCTGTTTTGAAGACGGTTGAAAATAGAGAGATTTTTAAAAATGATGGCAGGCATGACCGTCCCCAATGCCATAGTAGAAGCCGTGGCATGTTTGCAAGGCTGCCAGCACATCGGCATGCCAGAATGCTACGTGTTGCTAACTCAGTGCGCCGTGAGATTCGCCCGGGCTCCCCAAGAGCCATGAGTTGTACCGCGCTATGAACAACTTTTTTCCTGAACATTTAACCATACATATTCGATTTTCCGACCGCTTATATATGTGTAACAAACCTAACATAAATACAGAACTGTTTTTTTGAAGTCGGTTGAAAATAATGTCTATTGTTGAGATATTTTTATTAAACTTTTAAATATGATGGCAGGTATGGCCGACCCCAACGCGTTGGTAGAGGCCGTGGCGTGTTTGCAAGGCTGCCAGCACATCGGCATGCCGGAGTGCGACGTGCTGCTGGCGCAGTGCGCCGTGAGGCTCGCGCGCGCTCCCAAGAGCCAAGAGGTGTACCGCGCTATGAACAGATGCAAACAACTGCTGAAAGAAGCGAAGGGACCTTTGCCTCCGATACCGTTGCATTTGCGCAACGCTCCGACGAAGTTGATGAGGGATATTGGTAGGTATAGCAGATGCACCGGTTGTGGCCATCTTACTGTCATTTTTGGCTACCTTGAATTTTAATGATTTAATGTAGGCAATGTTAATGTTGAAATAATATATCTAAGGAATTTTCAAAATTTAACTTTCACACATATTTATGGTGTTACATTGCTTATAATCTATTTATGCAATAATTTTGACATCAAATGGCCAAAACTGGGACATCTGGCGACATCTACCCTATATTTAATTATTTATCTTGTCAGAACATGGTTGGTAGAGATTGCGTCAAATTTTATGGGGGATGTGAAGTGCGTTACTGCTGCGCTGAACCCTATCCCTCACTCTTATTGACCCATAAGCTACTGCAGGTACAGCGACTCGCCTCGTTTTGGGACTTGAATAGTACATGTGTTATAAGGAATCAAACTCTTTGACGGCCTACAAGCTGCGGATAACCCAATCCTCGCGCAGCTGTTAAAATCAACTAAAGTCAGTCTTTTTTTTTTTTTTTTTTTTTTTTTTTTTTTTTTTTTTTTTAATACAAATACGTAGTTATAGTCTTGAATGTAAGACATTCGACTTCAGTGGGCGCTCACACAATAGCAATGAAAATGTATTCAATCAGTTCAATATACCTATTGACACATAGACCTTTAACACTGTACCTCCTTTTTTTTCAGGGTATGGTAGAGGATACAATTTATTGCACAAAGATGAATCGGGCCTTACTTACTTGCCCGAAGGATTAGAGAATGAAGACTTCTTTCAAAGTGGAGAATAATTAAACAAGAAAAATATAAACACCCGTTCATATATTTTTACTTACAATTTGTTATATTCTCAGACCAATTAAATAAATCTAGACAGAATGTTGTGGAGGCCAGCAAAACTACGCCTCGCCGTGTACAGACAATTACACACACTTACACGGTACTTCAATGCTTACATGTACAACGAAACTACGCCTTGGCTCGTCAGTCAAACTATGGCGGCGCAACACCGACGCACTCACCACATGTATAAAAAACCGGCCTCACTTGTCTGTTTACGATGTTCTGTCTTGACTTTACGGGGCCTTACTAGAAGCTCTTAGCGCAAGGCTGAATTTGATCGCATTGGCGCGTAGCGTTTGCCTCTGTAAGAGTGAAATGAAAGCGATCCAATTCATGCTCGCACTATAACATGAGGTATAGGCCGAGTCATACATCTTGGCGGCTGGGAAATTAGCCACAAGTTGCGGGAAACCCAATCTTCGCGTACCTGTTAACTGAGCTTCAGATTTTCCCTATAAACTATAGATTTGAACTGCTTAGATAAAAGCAGATGCAGTGGTGTTTGAATTTTGTATCAAATCTTTTGCTATTGCACTGTAAATATAGGCTCGCAGTCCATTAATTGGTAAGTAATCATTTTTTTACGCGCGTGATAAAAGTTTTTTTTAAGTATAGTTAGTTTAATTTTAAGGATGTATATTTTTTATTGATCAAGCGTTTCACAGACAGTTGCGGCCCATCGTTCGACCAATCATAAAGGCTGAAATGTTTAAATTAAGAAATGTTATTGGTAGATGACTAGACCGGAGCTGTCTGTGGGACTGCAGATGTCTTACTTAATATATTTTGTCTAATATGCGAAAGTGTATAATTATATTATATAACATTAGATGTCCTAAAAACGTATTTCAGTAATGTGAATGCCATAAAATAATAAGTTCTTTAACATGTCATAATATACCTAATTAAAAAACCCCCGACACAAAAATATTTGACAACAAACTTTCAATTGACAACCATTTTGGGCACATTTGTAGAATTTTGGTTCTTCCATCCCCACTTTAACCCACCATAACTCTTAAACGGCTCAATCGATTTTTATAAAACATAGCTAAGAACACTCTCGATTAAGTCTCCTTTCATCCAAAAAAAACTAAACTGAAATCGGTTCAGTGGTTCGGGCGCTATGATGCCACAGACAGACAGACAGACACACAGACAAACAGACACGTCAAACTTATAACACCCCTCTTTTTCGTCGGGGGTTAATAAAACACAAGTTATACATCAGGTTACTTAATCTGTTCGCACTTTTAGGGAATGTGGTTTAGATTCAGTGGTAAACTGCATTAATGACTATCAATCTAAGGGCAACCATACACGGACTGCTTGAGCAGTTTTCCATAGATATCAAAATCCATGGCGAAGTTTATTTTCTGCTTGAATAGTCTGTTTCAACCTTAAAAGAACTCATGGTATCAACTGCTCAAGTTTCTAATCGGTAACAATTATACAGGGCTATCTGCTTACCCAGTATTCAGCCAAGAGACCATCATTACGAACAACTTTTACTAAGGGGCTAACCCAAATTCGAGAAAAAAATCGGCTGTTCCATACAAAAATGCAACTCGAAATCGACAAAATGTATGAAACAGCTGATTTTTTTTCTATAATTTCGGTTTGGCCCCATAGTAAAAGTTGTTCATAATGATGGTCTGAATCACCTCCTTTCGGCTTAGCAAACCAGTTCTGGATAACCCTGTATACTGTAATTTTGCCATATATTCCATAAAGCTAAGACCTATCATAGGCATAGGCCGAAACAAACTTTTTCGCGGCTGTGATCACAAGAGGGCTGTGATGTTAGCTACAAGCTGCGGATAACCCAATCCTGACTAACGCCTCGCGTGCATGTATTAAAAGATAAGTTAGAGCAGCGCTAACTGGCGCGGACGCGTGCGACGTGTTTTTAATGGATCGGGCGCCCGCTTAACTCAGCGAAGGCCCAGCAGAAGAAGGGCAGCTCACTTATCAGTTAGGCGGGAATTTGTTTATTCGAAGCTTGTAGCTATCACACATCACAGCCGCCAAGAATTTTGATTCGGGCTGTATCTACAATCTTCGTATGACAAAAAAACTGTCAAGTTGGGAACATAGCCGAGAGCAGTTTACTGCGCTATTCCTGCTATGAAACATTGTGCTAAACTCTTGGCATTGTGCAGTCGACTGCTGGAGCTGTCTGTGTATCGGCCGTCCTTAAGCCGGCAATACACGGACCGCTTGAAGCAGTCAGGGGCGACAGCTTCAAGCTGCGACTGCACAGTGAACTGCAGAGTTCTATGGACGCACATGGACGAACCGCTCGAGCAGTTGCAACTGATTCGGGCGGTCGACAGCACGGTGAATTTTCATCGTGCGGTCAAGCGGTCGCCAGCCATACACTGACTGCTCGAGCTGACGACAGTTTTCTATTTTTACGCCGCCGTCGTCGTCGTATGAGCAAAAGCAGCAGAAGTGCTTTCTCATCAAAATCCATGGCGCTACTGATTTGAAATTGCCCACCGCTCGAGCTGTTGAACCAACTGCTCGAGCAGTTATCACTGGCAGCTTCAAGCTGTTGATTCTGACTGCAGGAGCGGTCCATGTATGTTGATCACTGGTTAACTGTTCGAGCTGCCCGTGTATGGCCGGCCTTAGTTCGCTGTACAGTTACAGCTTGAAGCAAACGGTCCCGTCCTCTTCTGCATGAAGCAGTCTGTATGGCGAAAACCCCGGTTGTGTAACGGCTGCGGGCATTGCGAGCTTAGACCAAAAATAAAAATATCAAGACGGAACGTCGTGAACAGACAAGTGAGGCCGGTTTTTTATATATGTGGTGAGTGCGTCGGTGTTGCGCCGCCATAGTTCGACTGACGAGCCAAGGCGTAGTTTCGTAGAACGTGTTTGTATCTGTACACGGCGAGGCGTAGTTTTGCCGGCTTCACTTGTTTGTTCACAACATACTGTCTTGATTTTTTTTGTTTGGTCTGAGATTGCGAGATGAACTTTCAAAATGTGATAATATTCACATTTTGAAAGTTCATCTCATATTATTATTCTTAGTACCTTATTAGGTACTAAGAATAGTAATAGATTAAAATAGATAACTATTGACTGTGATTTTTGCTGCTAGCGGTGATTTTGTTGGAAATAATTGATATTGTTAAAATAAAACTTTGCAATTTCTAGTGTCAATGTTTTATTTGGGATAATCTCATTTCACAATTGTAAGACATGGTAAAAATTTACTATTTACAAGACACACAAGTAAATGTCTAATACACAAATATTTCATCTTCATTGTACCTTTTGTAACATTGAACATTGCCTTAATTTTGATCTTAATTTACAAAAATAATTAACACTATTTCCTTTTTTTAACTCTAATGCAAGTTACTGCATGTTGTGCAGATGATGCATATTATTGCTATAATGCAAAAATGAAAAATAGGTCATAATAATGTTTTAATTTATAACTTACAGCCCAAGTGAATTTTTTTTCATAAGTAGAATTTTTACAGGAAGTAATAAAAAAATCAAGAGCCTCACTGTTATTTACAAAAAGATTTGTATTAACACATCTCACAATTTTTTTTACAAGTAGGTAATGATCCGATCGTGTGAAGTGTAGCTCTAGAGCACTCAATTATTTTTATCCAGAGGACAGTTTTAAACACGTTTACAAACGAATACAATACACCATGCATCTGAGATAAATATCCCCTACCAATGATCTGGAAAATTACATTTACTTCAATAATAAAATTCGCCAAATAACAGATTTGCTAAGCATAATTATTTAACTAAACTTAAAATTCAGAGGATAATGAATAACTAGGTAATCTATACAGGAAGAATCTAAGTTCTTAAGACTACAAATCTAACACTATAACTTAAATTATTTAAAACTAAGATATCCAAATTACTATGTAATGTATTCTAAATGAAAATAAATTAGAATCAGACTTCTAATTTGGAACCTAATGTGGGAAGGAACGTCAACTTTCGGGTCCAAATTATTAATAACCAATACTACATGTCAGTACTTTTGTTTAATTTTTCTAATTCAAGTCAGCAGAATAATAACATCTTTCATATACATACCACAAATATTGTGCGTATGTAAAATGGAACGATTTCAATACATAAAACAAAATGTGTATAAATGTTTTAGCTACTGCTAATAGAAGCCTAAAAGACATATTCGGGGCCGGCCATATCGATCGCCCAACGGAATTTGTCTCGCTGTGTTTTGTTATATATTTTCTCAATGGGAACTCCATGTTTCTTGCACCTAAAAAAAAAAAAATATTAGACTAAGTTGCAAAATAAAAAGAAAAACCTTTAAACAGAGATAAAATACTTACCAAGCAACTGAAATACGCGGGTCGAGATAGTTGAGCTTAGAAGTGCCGAGGGCGATGGTTTTATTTTCATCGCGATCAGTTTCCTGCAGCTCTAGCTTCTTTAGCTGCTCCCTTAGCTTTTCTAATGCTTTTTGCTTCTTATCACGGTTCATCTTCTCTTTCATGGATCCGCGTTTGGCAGCTCTTATAGCATCCTCCAACTCTGCCTCTGCCTCATCAATCTGGTTGTTTTTAACTTGAATTTTTTCTTTGAGAGCTTCCATAGACTTAGAATGACCTGTAATGTACAATGTTTATTGTAATTATCAAGATTATACTATTATAAATATGATGATACATGGTGAACAATATGAAATGGGTACCTTTCGGAACTGCCCGTTGATGGTTACATAGGACAGCTACTGCGCGGTTCGCGCGGTTATAAGCAAGAATTTTTTCTGGTACTGTAGCATCTCCATCAGTAAGCTCATCTAATTGTCTTTGCAAAGTTATCGAGGCATTGTATGTACGGAAGACTTTAGCAGTCAAACCAGGCATCAAATCTTTCAAATGTTCATTCAGAGTTTGTGTGTTAAGCCTATCAAAGAGGTCATCACTATCTTTTTTATTTTCCATGAAAAGTTCGAGATTCTTGAAAACACGCTTCTCTACTGGCACTTCATTGTAATATCTGATAGAATCTTTACCGAGGAAATCGAACACTACTACATATTCTTTTCCATCTTTCTCTTTGTGTAACTCTATATGTTCAACTCGTAGTGAACAACAACCTACAGTGTCAGCTTGATCATCATCTTTTTCATTACCGGCTCTCAACGCGAGTCGATCAATGAAGTATAGAGCCACGGCTCGCTGACGAACACGCATTTCCTTCGCTTTCCAATCAGAACGATAAGTATCTCTAATTTTATCTATGCACTTATGAAGTTTTCTGGCCGTCTCATATTTCTGCCAATCTTTTTCACCTTTCAGTTTGGAGCTAGGATTTAACATGACATATTTAGCTTGACCTTGAACATTTTCTGTCCAAGACGCTAACCACGTGACTGTGTTATCATGTTTCACTTCTTTCCACTTGTGTCCAGCAGGCGGTTTAGGTACTTTACTATCTTTAGAGCAATTTATCAAAACATCTTCCGGCATAACGCGTCTCTTCAACATCCCCATCTTGGGGTGCTCCCCGCGTCCTCTGAACAAACCCGGAGGTTCTATTCTAAAATTACCAATTTTTTCTTTATGACCATCGATGGTACAGAAGCCATACTCCTTTTGTATTTCTTCATTTTTTACTTTGATTGCATTTTTCTCTTCCTTTGAACGATTTTTATTTTTTTCTGAGACACTTTGGAAATAAGCTTGCATTTCTTTAAAGTTACATTTAGAGAGATCTTTAATAAGTTTCTGTTCTTCATGTGTCATGACTTTTCGCCAGTCTTTCATGAAGTTGTCGTTGAATGTTGACTTGGTCGTGTAGTCATGATCCAACATACGAGCATAAAACCCGGCTACTTCTTCGGCATCTTGAGAGAGCCTCACCTCTTTACCATCATAAAAGAATCGCACATTGGAAGGCAGCGGTTCATAGGGCGGGGCAAAAAGAGGACCTTTATGTTCCAGGAACTTCCACTTGGTGCCATCGTCCTTCTTTTCTTCTTCCCACCTGTGGAATTACAAGTACAAAAATTGGATATCACTGTCACAAAGGAAGATAAACATCCTGCATAAATAGTAGGTACCAACACACTTGAGTCTCTTAAATCTTCTATGTCTTAGTAGTGTAATATTTGTTGAATTCGTTTTCAAAAGTAATTTAAATTCACATGTTAGCAAACTAATCACTTTGTTGAACATCATTGATTTGAAACATAACCTCAAAGTGGTACAAAGTTATATCACATTCGTATCTCTGTGCATTTGTGACACTAGTGGCGCCATCTACCACATAGGAGAAGGAACAGGTAAAAAGCAAAGTTCAAACTCTAACCTACCACACAGAGGACGCCATTGGTGTCAGTTATCGTCGAATAATTTAAACCGATTTTAAGAAAATGGGGAGTCATTCAAGTCCGAATCATGCAAGTCGGCGGATGTAAAGTTAGCTACAAGCTGCGCAATATCTAATCGATGCGCAGCTTTATGCGAGCTTCAGTCAGGATTAGATATTGCGCCCGCCGACTTGTATGATTCGGCCTATGTAATATAGTAAACAACAAACATTATAAGCTACAAAGAGTTTTGTGACTGTTCCATTTTGGAGACAAAATGTGGGTTGTGACCCCCATGACATGTACATATTATTTTTGAACTATTCCAAAAGTTAAATTGTCAATCGAACTGTTTTAAGGTATTGTTTGTATGTGAAAATATATTATGTATAATATTTTTTTACAAAAAATGGCAAAACCGAGTTCCATTGTGTACAAAATTCGAATAGTTCGCTCGAATTGATGTAGGTATATAATTTCTACATTATTGTTGATTTTTCAAAAACGGCCAATTTCGTTAAAATGTAAATGGGACCACTTCGGGAGTAGGTATACCCTTTAGAACTAAAAAATATTTTTTGATTCGGTTCACAACTGGCGAAAATATCGATGAACATACACAAAAAAAATACAAACAGACGAACATAGAACCTCCTTTTTGAAAGTCCCTTAAAATATCCATTCATGTAGGTATAACACTTTCTTTGGCGACTTTTAAAGAAAGGACTTTCATTAGGTACTACCATTATAGTTGTAGCAAACCACAAACACACCGCGCCCTTTACATGACACATTGTATTCATTCATATGCACATTGCATTAGTGTGTGTGTACCTGGTGGAGCGGTCATACATATAAATATATATAAACCCAATTTAAACACAATATGTAAACTAACATTGCAATTTAGTTAAAAAAGGGTACAGACCCTGGAGTATGTGGATCATTAATTTAAATTAAAAAAAAAACTCATGTAAAGAACACGAAGTAAACACATACTGTCCTTACCACAAAAGTTTAACGCATACTTTAGACATTGTTTAGCAGTACAAATTGCATGGTCAAACAGTGTTTAAAACGTGTTTAAATCTTTTGTGGTAAGGCGGCGTATTATTTCAAAAGACTATTATTTATGCACACATACCATTTCCAAACCTCCGGCTCATCTTCCTGTTTCTTCTTTCGTTTGGTGGGACTTGGACCATCATCTGGTTCTGCCTTTACTTTGGTGGGCTTTTTCTCTACTTTCTTCTTTTTCTTGGGTTTGACATCTTCCTCATCCATAAAATCATCATCATATTTCGGTTCTAAAAATACAATGACAAGTTATATTACATTTTAAATGAAGTTTCATATGTAAAGAGTGCAATGAAGAATGAGTTGACCTATTAACCTTACATTACGAATAACCTTAAAAGAATACTTTATAAGAAGGAATGCACTCACTTAAGATTCGGTAAGCTTTTAAAATATCAAATACCTTTCTTGACCTTCTTCTTAGATTTCTTCCGCTGTATTAATGGAATTTCTTCTTCACTTTCACTTGGCAAACGCCGCTTGCGCTCCAACTGGAAAGATGATGTCTCTTTTAGTTTCAGCTTTATACTTAACTAGACGACCCGCCCCGGCTTCGCACAGGTGTATTATACATATAAACCTTCCTCTTGAATCACTCTATCCATTAAAAAAAACCGCATCAAAATCCGTTGCGTAGTTTTAAAGATTTAAGCATACAGACAAACAAACGAAAATAGCGACTTTATTTTATACTATGTAAGGAAGTTGGCTTGACAACAGAAAATATCTTCACCTTGGGTATAATAGGTCATTTTGCCACAATATGGAAGTACTAGTTCAATTTATTTTGTACAATTTGCAGTGATCACATTTTTATTATCTAGCACTGATATTTCCAGTTACCTTTTTCCATTCATCTTTATCAATTCTTATGTCAGTCAAACATATTCTTGCAGCAGACTTGGAAATTATTTTACAGACTTCCAAAAAGGAGGAGGTACTATGTTCATCTGTATGTATTTTTTTTTGTGTATGTTCATACATATTTTCGCCAATTGTGAACTGATTTAAAAAAAATCCTTTTTAGGTTGTAAAGGACCGCTTCTAAAGTAGGTATGATCTACCAAACAGAAAAAGATTCTCCAAAATCGGTTCATAATTGGCGGAGTAATCGTAACATACATCCAAAAAAAAACACAGTCGAATTGACAACTTCCTTTTAAACAACTTTTAAAATGACAGATGTACAAAATGTAGTTTACCAATGGGACATCTTCCTCGCTGTCTTCATCTTCAGGTGGCAGCTCCGAGAGAGGTTCATCTTTGAATTGTGACAATGAGTAGTCACAAGATGACTGGGTTGTGTTGACGCCGGTAAACCCATCCTCACTCTCCTCTTTTACCTCCTGTTTCATGTAGCTTTCATCTATCTGTTTACAAAGTGTTGTTTCATATATTATATTCCAACAAAAACTAAAACTACACAAAATAATTTAATGCATCTGAACAATACCCAAGGCTTTGGCATTCCTATGGAACTGCAGTTATTGCAACAGATTGTAAATAATTGTTACATCAGTTAATTAATTTGTACTGACGAAGACATATTTCAAGGATGATCCAAGGGTACTTTAACTTGTACAATCTTTTCACAATTTCTCAATAATAATTGAGCTATTAAATTACCTGTAGACAATCTTCCTTCGTAGAGTCCTGAGAATCAGATTCAGATTTGATCTTCTCCCTCTCTTGTTTTTCTTCATTGCTTGTTTTCTCTTTGCTTTTACTGGAGCTACAAATATTTGCATTTCTATTAATAAAATCAGTATAATAGCACCAAGCTAACATATCAGTACTATACTATTCAATGAATGTAGGTTAGAATAATTAATTCATTAGTTGCCGGTCATCTGCCAAATAGGTATAGATACTGTTTACTAGATATTACACTTATATTGTAGGGAGCACAACTTTCTGAATTTTTATTATTTTTAATAATTTGTTTTTAACTAAAAATTATCTGACACTACATGTCAAAAAATTGTGAGGTTAGAAAAAAGAAAAAATGACTGAAAGTCAGTGAATGAGGCTCACCTGTGTTTGTCTTTAGAACTGGAGTGGCGGTCCTTATCGCTCCGATGCTTCTCTTTATCACTTCTGTGACGATCTTTGTCTCGATCCTTGTCCCTGTCCTTGGACTTGTGCTCTTTATCTTTAGAACTCTTGTGTTCTTTATCCCGCTCTTTATCTTTAGAAGACGATGAAGACTTTTTATCATCACTGCTACTCTTATGCTTGTCCCGGTCACTTTTGTCTTTGTCTCTATCACTCCTATGTCTGTCCTTGTCACTGCGGTGCTTATCTTTATCACTTCGTTCCTTGTCCCTACTACTGCTGCTGCTGTGCTCTTTGCTTTTATCACTACGTTCTTTGTCCTTACTTGAAGACTTGTGGGAGCTGCTGCTGTGACTTTTACTACTCGAATGTTTGTCTTTATCCTTGTCTCTTTCTTTATCTCTGCAAAAAGAAGAGTGATGGTGTGAACATTATGCATGTTCCTAATAACGGTAAGTTGGTTTTACAGGTGTGTTATAGAGAACTTTCTGGAAACTAACCTGCTAGAACTACTGTGCTTGGAGCTCTTGTGATCGCGGTCCTTGTCGCGATGCTTATCCTTACTTGATGACTTGTGGCTCGACTTGTGCTTGTCCGAGCTGCTGTACCCGTTCTGAATACCGTTCACGTGTTCATTTTTATTGCCGTTTACCTTTCCCTGTGAAGAAATAGCGAAATTGACTGTGTTACATTCTTGACTCGTACAAATATATCTAATTTGTTAAATAAAATCATCTTTATAATTACAGCTGAATTCAATCTGCCATTGATTATTTCCAAGATATCAGACCGACGCTACGATAGCCCAGAGTTCTACACTATAGTTGACGCCATATTGGGACTTAGAAAATTTCGCTTCGTGGGAGATTTTCCACTAGTAAATAGGAAAATACAGACGTCTCCTTAACGTAAAAGTAATAAAGAATGAAAGGGTACAAAGAAATGTAATAATTTCAATACTTACAGAGTCACAATCATTATCACTGGCTGGATTTTCCACACTCATTTTGCCTACGTATTCGACGTTGTTCGAACGAGATTACATGAGGCCGGGCTGCGCCGCGAGCTTGCGAGCGAGCGCAAAAATTCTATGTGCCATGAAGTGACGAATGCGCATGCGCCTTTCCACGCGGCATTGTAGACAACTTCAAGCCGTTCAAGCGAGTTGGTTCAATTATGGTTCAATGTTCGCTATTGTACGAGTTTCATTGTAATCAATTTAATAAATAGTATGGTCGGTCAACTTATGTATAATTATTATCAATGCAATACTCGAAGCCGATCATTAGTCAAAATAAAGTTTCTGATACAAAATAGGTATTATTTTGTCGATGAATTAATTTGATCATGGATTGGATTTAAATCGCGCGCTCTTCAACTTGGAGGAGTAGGTAGAGTCTATGCCACGATAGTGGGTACAATCTGGTACAATAAACACACACAATACTAAAATATAACTTCAGTTCTTTATGGGGGTACGTTTACGCAGATAATTTTTAGGGATGATTAATATTAGAACGGGACGGTCCGTGAACGGGGCCCGTCGGGGCTCAGGGCTGCTCTGTTCATACTACAACGGGTGTCACAGGGTGGTGACGGGCACGACGGATGCTTCGATATAGTGACGTGAAACGTAAATAATAACAATGGAGTTTTCGCTACTGGAGATGGCTATTATAGCGATCGTTATTAATGAAGAGGTTGATTAAATTTTATAAGTACGCCTTGGTGAAGTTTTACAATTTTTTGTGAAAAAAGTTACTAGTCTTGCTTGAGTACCTAATTAATATACTGTACTGTACTTTACCAGCCTTTTATCCACTACTGAACATAAGCTTACTCACGAAGGGTGGTTAGACCATATCCACCACGCAGGCGATTTCGGGTTAGTAGATTCACATACGCCATCGAATTTCGCCATTGTAAGGGTCAGTCCAAGTAGTAAGTGTTATGAAGTATGTAGAGAAAATAGGAATCTATGATCGAATTCTACCCATGTCTTTCTAAGTATTTCCTCCCGCGCCGTGAACAAAAGCGACCCGAACGGGGCACACCCCGTGCCCGGCCCGTCCTAATATAAATCATCCCTTATGCTGGATAAAAATTAATCGGAGTGGCGTCCGCGAAAGGCGTCATAGCTCTTAAGTTTAGACCAATCATAGTTCTCAAATCTATTACAAACTAATTTGCCTCAAATCGCCAACTAAAAACCCCTAGCCACCAGATTTGAATATTTGCTCACAAAAACAAAACTAATCCAAATCACCAGTAATATGAATTTTCCAACTGAGCGCTACCGTTGCTCGGATGACACGTTAAATTGTAGGTCCCGGTTGTTTTAACCGTTTAGCCATGCTGAATTAATGATTTATTTTTCTGTAAAACTAGGTGAAATACAAAGGTCTTAAATTAATGTTATGCTCTCTAGCTCCTACCTAAATAGGTGTACAGACGTTTACGTTTACATATTATTAAACAATAGAATTATTAGTAAATTAATGTTAAAAGTATGATAATGTCAGGATATTACAATTACAATTATTTATAGTCATTGATGCTCTTGTCATTTAAAAAATCATTTACACTATAACTAATAGGCTTTGTCAACTAAGAAATTGTTCAATTGATTCTTGAAAATATTTAAGTCCTGTTTGCATCGAATCACTTTTGGTATCCTGTTATAAATAAAATATGCCATGCAGAACACACTTTTATTAAGAAATGCCGTTTTGGACGGTAAACAATACACATTACCCTCATGTCTACTACCAAGAGGCCACATCTTAAAGAGCTCAGGGTGGGTTTTCACGAACATAGCAATGTCACCAATGTACAAGGAAGGTAATGTTAAGATTTGTAACCGAATGAAATGCTTTTTAAAAGAATCCTTCATGTTTAGTCCACAAATCGACCGAATACAGCGTTTTTGGGCTCTAAAAACTTTTAGGCGGTCCACGGAATTTCCCCAAAACATAGGCCTCAAGGTGGCCTAAAAACTCTGACACCAGGGTTAGCCACCCGGCCTATAAGAACTTACTACTAATCTTAACTGTAGTGGTAGGGAAAACCATCAAGGTGGCAACACCGAGCGGTACCTGAATTATATAATTTAGTTCCGATTTCAGCCGCTCTAGTTTTGTCCAGACTTTTTCACTCAACTATTTCTGGCGTTTGTAAACGCACCCCATTAGAATGCGCGCGGCCAAAATCGAGAACTATTTTCAATGCTGCCAGAGCATTGATATACGTAGTATCTATATGTAATAGTTTGTGGCATTGATATTTGGAATAATTTGGATATTGACTAGGAATCTCTATACCTACTCTCTGCTGGGAATTGTACTAAATACTATGAAGATTAAGTTTGGTTTGGTCTAATAAGAATAGAATTCAATCGTCATCATTCATGCTGTACTGTACAGCAAAATTATCAAATAAAATATGTAATCAGTTTATATCTCCTACCCTATTCTAAGATGATAAGGGATAAATTATACATTAGACCGGGCTATGTCCAGACGGGACACATTCTATACATTTTGTGTAGTGTCTGGGTTAGTCCTGAATGAATATAAATCACCCCTAATTTAATCTAATATCTTATTTGACCTGGTAATGCTAATGTAAATGTAAAAAAGACAGCTAAAAAGATAATACATAACTTTTAATTCATTATAAAAAATTATACTAGTTTACATTGAAAACAGTTTTATTAATTTATCATGTTACAGTATGCTCAAATAACTTATAAATTAATTCTCATGTATAGAGGTTTAACTTACAAAAATCAACATTGCCATTTTGTTGAACTATTCATCATTCACCTTTATTTTTAGATGATGAATCAGTAGTATTATAGACAGTCTTTCCATTTAAGTCCAATGTGCCCTTCTGTTTCTTGAACACAAATGCCATGTAAATAGCTGAAATACACAAAAAAACTTTTAATAATGCAGAAGTATAGGAAAACAATGCATATTATTGTTCTGTTGGGATAGAATTTTATTTTGGTATTAGTAATTTTTATGGTTTATTAAAGCAAACAACTTCCATGTCAACAAAAACTCTGAAAAACTAAAATTTACTTATGCATTTGTTTTAGTAACAATGGTCCGTTCCATAACTGCTGGGACCGAGGGTCACAACCTTTGATAAATATAATTACCTATTAGGTTTGCTTTAAAAAATTCTATATTCTGGTAGTTTTTTAAACAATAAATGTGTGCTGAATAGGGGTAATAACAAATATATTATTTTTACGCCTTGTATTGGTACAAGGCATAAAAATCGTTGAAATCTATTGAAGAATCCAAATTCTTTTTTCAACTGGTCCAATCTCAGCGGTCATGGAATGGGCTATAGGTATTTATTTTGCGAGTTTTTTTCATGAATGGCATGGCTAATCATCAAATTACGAAATAGACTGACAAATAAAGATATGCATGAAATAAGACTAGGTTAAAGGCAGGGAATACATTACATTTAGATACATGTATCTCAATGTAATAAACATGTAATCATGTATGTTAGTTGTAATAACATCAGTAATACTTACTCGCCACTTCCCATTCACATTTGCTCATGGTGCCAATCATATCTCTTTCATTTGCATTATCTTTGCCATCCCAAAATGATTTAGCATGTTCATATTCCGCTTCATCTCCCATGAGGCTTTTACCAGGCCCAGGTGGATAACTCTCAAAACAGTTGATCTTCTGAAGCAACTGCTTGTATTTCTCTTTGTGATCTTTAAAGAAATCAGCAAAGCCTGCTTTATATACTAATTCAAGGCCATACTCTGCTGCTAACTTTACTAACATGTCAAAATTGACCAAGAACTCTGGACAATCAACCACACCTTCCAAGTGGAAGTCATATTTACCACCAAACAAAGGGTAGCCCTCATTTGGATCAAATAGCAGTTTTATGTTGAAAATTCTGTTCCCAAATGAGGAATTGGATGCTTTTTTTGCTCTGGATACTATTTCATTTGCATTTGGTATAGTTCCAAAGAAATAACCATCGGGTTTGATGCATTCTGAAATGTTTGAGAGCATCCTCCTCGCTTGAGCTAAGCTTTCAAAACTGTAATGAAAACCAAACTGGCAGCTTACTATATCAAAGTTAATGGAAGGATCCGTGTACTTATCTCTGAGAGTTTCTTTAGTACAATCGGCTGCAATAAATTCAGCTGAGAAAAGTCTGCCACGGCAACGCTTGTGCAGATCTTCATATCTCTTCTCGCACTGCTCGACTGAAACTGACGCGATATCAGCAAATATGACCCGGTCTACTCTAGCTTTTTGCCATTTGCTTAAATCTCCTCCTTTACCACAACAAATGTCCAGCACTCTTATTCTCCTGCCATAATCTTTTTCACGTAGCTTATCACTGTGCTCCTGAATGAGTACGCTCTTTACCCAATTATTAAAATTTCTTAAATAAAAAATGGGAGAATTGAATCGTTCTTTTAAGCCCTTCTCTTCGAGGTGATTGTAATGAGCTGCGACAACGGTACTATGTTCTTCAGGTTTTGATTTCTTAGCGGAAGCAGCATCGTCCTCTTGCTCAGTAGCGTGCCTCTTTACAGCATCTACTTTAAGTTGCCCAGACGACGTAGATTCTTCTTCATGTTTTGGCGATTCACAAGACATTTTATAACCTTAAATCTTCTTGCATTTACTCAGATTCTTAATGAAACTGAGTTTTATTTCAGTGCCAAATAGTTCAATCAGACCTGAATAGTTTGTTTATGAATATTTTAAATAAAAAGTTCAAGTTAGTGTAAAATAATCGACGGAAAACGAAAAGGAAATTATTCGCTTTGCTAACTTTGCTTGCAGTTGACCTCACAAACTATTATGAGAACAAGTTGTTGACCTCCTTTGCGGTAAAAGACGTTTGACGTTTTTGACAAGCTGACATTGTTGACGTTGACGCTGCGTCAAGAACGTCAGCTTGATGTCAACGTCAACTTTAATAATAGTCAACGTCAACATTGTTTTTCATTTATTCGCCCATTTTAGGACAGGCTAAAGTTTCTAAGGCCATACCGTACCGCCTCGTTTTATTATTTATTTATTTGCTTATAGAAAATTAACATTACAGTTATAACCATTGCGTTACTTATCTTATCGTTACTTATAATCTAAGCAATATAGGAATTCAAATATCTATAAATTCTAATAATCTAAACAATGTATAAAACTTATGAAATAGTCTAATCAATATACGAGTATACTCGGAATTTTAATTCGATTCCAGATTCGACATTTTTCATTCATTTGACATTTTTTCTCTATTGAAAATGTCAAATGAATGAAATTTAATGTCAAATCTGGAATCGAATTAAAATTCCGAGTATAGTAACTTTGGTCTAAACAATATAGGAACTTTGGTCTAAGCTATGTAGGAACACAAATATAATCTAAGCAATATAGGAAATCAAATAAAGAAATTCTAATAGTCTACACAATATGGAGTCTGGCCAACGAAAGGTGTCCAAGAAAAAAGGCAGGAATTTTAAAAAATCAAGAGCTGCCAAGCATGCACGTATTGTAGTTCTCTATGTAGACTACGTGCATGCTAAATTTCATGGAGATCAGCTGAGCGGTACTAGAAAACAAGCTAACAGCTCTTGATTTTTTAAAATTCCCGCCTTTTTTCTTGGACAGCTTTCGTTGGCCAGACTCTAGGAATCAAATATAAATTTTAATAATCTAAACAATATGCTTAAGAACTATCTACGTAATATAGGAAACACAATTATTGGAATTCCAATAACATAAACAATTTATAAACTTAAGAGATATTGTATTTGCAGTCTAATGTATGACTAACTCTTCCAAGTGTGGATGCAATCTTTTCTTTGACAAAAAAAATCTAAAAGGCCGATGGTTTGCCGTTTGCCGACTCTTAAGCACGGAAAGTGCAACTGTCCAAATCCTGGCACACAGAATAGGCCCTATTGCACAGGGCAGGCATCTTTAAGGTCGCTGTCCTGGCAATGAATTTAGAAACTCAGTTGGATAATTGACTACTTCATTTGTATCGATAATGGAATCGATCGACTTAAATAAACGAAGTGTCCATCAATTTTACTCTGATTGAATGTTTTTATTTAAATCTTTTTATTTATTTTTCTTTTACATCTACAACATCTTATTTTTCCTGCTACAATGGCTCGTTTGCTCAACCAAGCATGATTTTGTAATTCACAACAATATTTGGAAACACTTTTAATAGGTAGGTATTAATTCTTCCTTTGAAGTTGTGAATTCATAAAAATTCGGTGGAAATGAAATGAGGCCAGTAGTAGCGTCAACAGGAATTCTCCCATTAATAATGTATTTGAATTTTGCAAAACATTTCTGCCTATAAGTCATTTTGCAACTCCACTCGCATATTCGTTGTTAATTTAAGTTTTTTTACGTATCAAGCATTTATTTCATCAGCAGCTGTTGATCTGGGAATGACTGGTAGCGTTTGGCGAAAATCACCAAACATAGAATCATCGCACCTCCGAAGAGGTTCTGATTGCTACGTAAATGTTTAAATCTTCGATCGAGTGCCTCTGATGCTCGTTTGTGCAACATCGTAAACTCATCCCAGATAATTAATTTACAATTTTGTAGCACTTTTGCCATTGCCGAAGTTTTGGTTATATTACAGGTCGGTTCATCTAAATGGCAGCTTTAGCGCAGAATGAACAGTCCACCTTCCAACAATGTAGCAGCGAACTCGGATGAAGCTATTGCTAGAGCTATTTGACCTTGAGCCCGAATCGTATCTAATATTAATAATGAAATCAGGTCAGTTGTACCAGTTCCACCTGTTGCATTAATAAAAATCCTCCGAAATTAATCCTCCATTGCCATCATTTACTGCTTTCATAATAGTATCGTAAGATGTTTTTTGCTGCCGATTTAAAAGTGGGACTTTGCTTTGTACGGATTGACTCAAAACATTTATGTCATATTGCTGTTCTCGGTCAAATTCTCGTGCAGGCATTCCTAATTGTTGCAGCATCTTGCCGGACATCATCGCGCACATAGAATTATTCTATGATCGCGCACAAATCTTCTAATGATATTAATACCTCATTATGTATTTCTGCGCAAATTTCAAGTTCAGGATTTTCTGTTATTAAGCATATCTTATGCAAAATGTCTTCAGCCATACTGTCTTTGTATTTGCTCCCCAAATTATGTGTAGGTAGTTGATGGAAAGCAGGTTGAAATAAGGATGGCAAAAAGTGATCGAATTCGAAAAATTAGAATTTAATTTGTTTGTTTTTATTTTTTTAGATACAATCCTTGAACAATACATACGAACACAATAAAAAAGAATTAGCGAAATCGGTCCAGCCGTTCTGAAGTTGTGCGCGTACATACCATTGAACTAGATACATTGTAAAACATCATTGGTACCTACATACATTTCGCAGATATTCATTTTATATATTTATATTTATATACTAATATTTTATCGCCTTGTCTAGTTATATAGGTACTTCACCATATGTTTTGACCACATTATACCTACTACTACTTGCCCACACTCATGCACGTATTTCAGCTATTAATAAATGAAACACCACAACTTTTACACTACTAAAACCACAGAGGAGAGAAAGAAGAATCTAGTTCTGCTGTTCTGTGATTAAAACTAATAAAAACACAAGTTTATAGATAATAATACAATTCGGCTACATGATCGATTTTCTCACGTTCCCGCCCAAAAACCTCCAACCACTTCCAACTTCGAACGTTAACAAACTAACAAAGAAAAAAAATGTGATCTAACTTTTTAGGGTTCTGTACCCAAAGGGTAAAAACGGCACCCTATTACTAAGAATCCGCTGTCCGTCCGTCTGTCTGACTGTCTGTCTGTTACCAGGCTGTATCTCATGAACTGCGATAGCTAGAACGTTGTGTATTTCTGTTGCCGCTATAACAACAAATACTAAAAAATGACTAAAAACAAAACAAATATTTTCATCCCCCCATCTCGGAAAAACTATTTTTGCTCTTCGATATCTGAGTGCAAAAGTAGTTTTTATCCGCTAGAGAGGAAAGTAAAATTGAATTTAGAACATCGGTTGCACTAAGGTTGTGAATTCAAAACATCATTAAACCTATTTGCTTCTATCTCCATGGTGCCGAATTCATACAACCTTTTTTAATTTCTTGAAAACTTCGGAGCTCGGAACCTTCTTGGTGTACTTTTTTTTTATTTGCTTTACGCGCGCCATTTTTTTTCGTGTCGTATTGTTAAACCTTGTGTTATATTGTTTTACTCTTTACCTTATGTTAAAAACAAGAAACTTGAAAATAAGTGAAAAACCTTAAAGGTGATATTGCAAAAAGGGCTCAGACTAGGTACAGTAGCTCAAAAAATCCGATAAACTATGATAAATAAATGCGCAGAGTAAAACAACCGCATTAAATGTTTAATTTATGAGTAATTTCACATTTTCCAATTTGATTTTTGCTCAGTTATTGAATTACTGCCATTTTGGTCACATATAACCTTTTTTATAAAACCTACATAGAATTAATAGCCTACATGTAAAAAATGCACTGAAGAGTTTAGTTTTGTTAGCAAAACTTCTCAGACGTTAATGATACATCAAATTGATACGTTTATAGGCTGTATTTATAGGTACTTTATACTTCGTTTCTTTTGTTTCATTTATTTCGTTGATTTTTTTATTATGGGACCAACAGCAATCTTCAGTTGTTCATAATAACGTAGGTACTACATTTAAGTGGTTTCAGTATTATTAGATCTCTGAGAGACACACGGTATATGTATGTATCTACCTTTCATGTATCTGTAATTTTTAAAAGTACTGAACATGACAACAAGTGCTGAACATGAGCTAGGCCTACGAGTCATATTCACTGCGCTGGCCCTGAGGAGGATTAAGTTGTTTCTTGGTGAAGTCGCGGGTCACCGAGAAAGTCGAAGGCAAACGTGTAAGAGGTCAAATTTAATTCAGCATATGGGTCATTGTAATGCCTGAAATAAAGATATTTTATTTTATTTATTTATTATTTTATTTGTTTTTATTTATAATCAAAAACATTTTGTCGTTTTATTAATTTTGTAAAACCATCATTAATAGTGTGATGAGTGTAATGTTGTTTATATTCTCTTAAAAGTATTATATTATATCATATTTCTGTATGGATCTAAACAACTGTGAATTATTTCGAAGTAACTTGCCCCGCATTTACCTACATTGCTGTATTCTTACAATGGTGTATGAAGATCACGTAGCACATAGAAACCTCTTTAGTAATCAAACTCACGGGACAAGTTAGATCTACATATTTAAAAAAAAAGGAGAATGAAGGATGAATACTAACTTTTTGGCGGGAAAGAAACTAAGGAGGATCAATGATGTGAAAATGGAGCGAAGAATAAAAAAATGTTTGTAACCATATATTTCGAAGATCGGAGAATGCTGAATAAAATATTTTGACTACGAGGTGTTTGAATCCTGTAATAGTTAACAATAAAAAATCATCCAACGAATTGCAATGAAACGTGTTCTTTTCGTTGTTATAAGAATCCAGGATAATATAGAAATCGGTTTTAAACAGGCCTTTAGCCTATTTTTGTTATTTGTGACATTTTATTAATGTTTCAAGTCGAGTATGGTCGGGTGGTTTTTGGCGGGAACGGGGAAAAAATCATGTCGCCTTATTTTATTATTTTGTGAAATATGTTTCTATCAGTGATAATTAGTTTGCCGATGCTTTACTGAGGTCTAACTTGACCGCGACTTTTTCGGACTATGACGTGACTTAGACTGTAACTATTTTGATAAAATACAAAAAAAAAGGTTCAATACTTATAGGTAACACTAGCAAATGCATAAACCATGCGACACCAAAATATAAAAGAAGAAGAGTATGGCTGCTTTATTTTTAAACAATGTCAATGTAATTTTCAATCCGAATACATTAAATTACTTTTAATGGACACTGTTATTGTAAAAAATAACGGGAAAATAATTATCCGAAAGAAACGAAGCAAATTATGAAATACTGTACCCTTTGGTGGCCCAATTTCTATATATATTTGCAATATCTCCTTTGTGATTCTAGAGACGAAGAAGTTTGTTTGACACCAACAGAATTGACTAAAACTGTTAATAATGCGCAATATTATTATACTCTTTATCTTATGTTAGGAACAAGAAACTTGAAAATAAGTAAAATACCTAATGTACAGTCATTTTAATAGGTAACATTTGACAGTTTATTTATGCAAAGAAAAATATACCTTACACTAAAGGGATAAAACTCATGAAAACAATATTGACGACGACCGAGAACACTTATGTTCTCGAAGACGGCTTGGAGTTTTATTCCTTTAGTGTAAGGTATATTTTTCTTTGCATAAATTAACTGTCAAATGTTACCTATTCAAATGACTCCACAGCATAGATACTTCACAGTAATATTAGTGATTCTAGAGACGAGAAAGTTTATTTGACACCAACAGAATTGACTGAAACTGTTAATAATGCGCAAATGAGCTTTCTTCTTCAACAATCATGCGAGAAGTACCTATTTGAAATAGTACGATATGCAGACGACTTTAGTTATTTCCTCGCTGAAGTAGGATGAAAAGTTGCGTGTTGCACTCGATTGCAAACATTTTTGACCTTGTGCTCTTTTGATTTCCTCGCTAACGCTCAAGATTCTAATTTTTGAATCACGAGCGCAGTTCGGTCATCAAAATTGAGCACGCGGTTAATAATTATTTTTCACAAAAAATGGCAAAACCGCCTTGGCCATCGTGTACAAAATTCGAATATTTCACTAGAATTGTTTACATTATTCTTGGTTGATCAAAAACGGCTTAGCCGATTTCTGTGAAATTTAAATGAAACTATTTCGAAAATATACACTTTCGAACTAAAAAAGAATTTTTCGATTCGGTTCACAAAATTGGCGAAATTATCGATGAACATACACAAAAAAAATACACACGAACATAGAACCTCCTCATTTTTGGAAGTCGGTTAAAAAGGAACTTTGCACTCTTGTATAACAAATTAACTACATATTAAGGGCTCCCATACAACAAATCTGAATTTTCAGCCGTTTTTCGCCGTTTTTCAGATATTAATAACGGCGACAGCGATACTTGAAATATTCAAAGAATATTTAATTAAATATGCTCTTTAAAAATAAATATTTAAATTAAAACAAATAAATATTTAACGGGTTGGGGGGTTTAACGTGATTTTTTTGCTAGATATTAATAACGACAACAGGAAGATGTTTGAAATATTCACAGAATATTAAGTAGTGTGTTCTTTTAAAAATAAAATAAATTAAGGGGGGCTTTCATACGGTACGGAGCCCTTGGTGCGCGAGCCTGACTCGCACTTGGCCGATTACTTAGATATTCATAACCATGGAAACAATGTGTTTCAAGTCCGAATCAGAGTCATCATAGAGGCGTTTTTGTCGCGCGACTGTAGCTGTATTACTCTTTGACTGTAGCGCTTACAAGACGTAGCGCTGTAGCGTGGCTGTAGTAGCGCGACTCGTATCCATACATAATTTAAGTACCTATAGGCCGCGTCACACAAGTTGGCGGAAATGAAGTTAAGGATAAGGAATAAATAAACCGACTTGTGCTTACATTTTGATCTTACTACTTTTTACTGAATAATTGTAGCTCGAGTTGTTGTACTTTTTACATGCCATGTTTTTGTTATGCCATGCTACACTCGAGTAATGTGCAGTCATCATCGCTATCATTATCATAATTATATCACTCGAAAAACGACCACTACTGAACACAGACCTTTCCTATGAACAAACGAATATTATTATGATTACTTACCTATAATTAATTAATTGATATAATTTGTTTCATTGAGATTTACCTACTGCTACAATCATGCTGTGTACGCATATTTTTTTTTCGCTTTCCAGCTTTCCAGTTTTGTACTTTTGTTGCATAAAATGTAGTTCTTAATTGAATGTATCCTGTTCTGTGTACCTTTATAATAAAATAAATAAATTAATTTATCGGGGTGCGATAGCCACCGAAAGTTATTATGCTCTCCGGTGACTAGGCATGGTTCCATAATGCATAATGGGTGCATAATTAATTTCACCTATAAATATTTTTTACTGTTTTACATGATAGGAGCCAGCGTAATCGTGATGGCTTAGTGAGAGATTGCTCGCCTTACAATCGTGAGGCATGGGTTCATACTCGGTCCCAAACTGATGAGTTCTTTAGAGTTTATGTACGGATTTACACACCACTGGGTTCTTGGTGAAGGGAACCATCGCGAAGTTTAAGTCCGTAGAAGAAATTCGATAGCGTATGTGAATCACCAACCCGCACTGGACCAGTGTGGTGGATATGGCCTTTCGCTCTTAGTGGGCAGACCTATCTTCAGCAGTGCTCTATTAAAAATTGTTGATACTTACTGTAACAGATTCAGTTAACAAACAGCAAGCATAGAGTACCACACAATCTGCTGCCCTAACTAATGTACTTACTACGAGTATAGGAGTATTAATTTAGCTAATACTTTCATACTATTAGCATAACTCTCATCTCATTCTGTAGGTATCCTTTACCTACTTACTTACTTTAATTCATTGAAAAATAAATTGGCATAATGTCTTTTGTAATCACCTTAAAATTAATTTAGTTAATTTGACCGCTTAGCTATGTCAGAGGCCTTCAGGCGGCCTAAAAGCTCTGACGCCAGGGCTAGCCACCCGCCCAATACGAACTTACTTAATTACCTTGTTTTTTTTATCGTGGTATTATCGATTTCTTTTAAAAAATATGTATTTGATTTGCATTAATTCACATAGGTTTACCTATTTCGAATTTCTTTCTAATTACCTATATTTTCGAATAACTCAGAAAAAGATAATCACACAGATAGGTACCTACTACTTCGGTAGATGCTGAACAAGTATCAATAGATATTCCGTTGGTAATATTTAGCAATGTTTCATTATTATTGTGTCAACAATGCGCGGTGGGAGGAAAACAATAGGAGGTTACCCACACTAGCGCGACGTAACAATATTGTTTTATCAGACGGAGACGGCGGCGCGCGGCGGCGAAGGCACGGAGCAGGCGGCGTGAGCGCATCGAGAGGCTGCCGGGCTGCGAGTCGAGCGAGCCAGTGAGACAGGGCTAGCCTGCGGAGCCCGGCCCGCGGCGCCGGCGCAGGGGCGCGGGGGCTCTGCCAGTGCCGTTACGTGGAGCGCGCGGTGCCACGACGCGGACGTGCTTCACTCAGTTCGTGCGCGAAAGTCGTTACCTGCGTCACTCGATACCATTTCCCCACACGCGAACACCATTACTCCTGTACCATTAGGTGAAACCGTTCAATTTGCCTGGTGGAAATCGTCCGCGATTGTCGATTGGTGATCGAACACGGGTCATATTGGTGCACTCCGCGCTACAACCTTGTGAAGTGTTGAGAAAGCGCATGACGTCACATAGACCGGCCGAAGCGATCATATGTTGAATTGGACGCGGATGCAGTGATGGAATGTGGTGTGTTGTTATGGTGACGTGAAATGGTGTTGTGCCTCGGATTACCTGGTGTATGATCACGCCGCCCGCGCCGGAGCGCGGTTCCACCACGGGAACCATGCGTAGAAAAAGATGAGCCAGGATGCTGAGAGCTTGGTAATATCATTTCTCTTTCGCCACATTTTTACTAATTTAGTCATAAGGGCACATGACTAATACGTAACACCGCTACAAGAAAATTCCAGCATAAAGATTACAATCACTGTAAAAACTGCATCACAACCACTGCTTAGGTAGGCACTGAGTAACAATGAAGTCATCGTGGATCTAGCCACAAAATTTGCACGGAGGCGATCTTCGGATTGGCTATTTATAATGATGATAGTATGGAATGTAAACGACGAGATTTGTGTGGCACCTACGTATACCTAACTGGTGACGTCCAAGGCTAAGCGAGCCGAAATATATGCAAAAAAATTAAGTAGTTAGGCAACGTATAATATTGATACATATTGTTTGTGTTACTGGTCATGAACAATATATCAGACAACAAGGAAAATGTAGGTGCTTTAAGCCCATTGTTTCATGACTATGTACATTATTGTAGCCTGTAGGTTTAGTATAACGAATAACGGTAACATTTTCAAAACAATTACTATTATAGCAAATACATGGTTAGGTAGGTAAGTACACCCTTCACACTATTTACTCTTTTAGTAACATTGAACATTATTTAGAAAACTATTTTATCTATTTATATATTTTTGGTCATATTTTTACTTTACGTACCTATTAGGTATATATTAACGTCTTTCATTAACTCTAAATAATAGGGTTTACAAAATGAAATAAGAATAATCAGTCTGTGTTCGTCATCTGCTGAGCTTGTCTCTTTATTTTGTCTGGCAATCATCTCCGTCTGATCTTTTTAGGATATTGAACCCTGACTTTTACAGTATGTAGGTATATCGTTCGACCAAACGATCACTTGCCAGCTTGCCACCTACTACTTATATCAATATGATTACTATGCTTTCTTATATGTATATTGTATATTAATTTTAATATGAAAAACTTTTCATAAAAGTACAATACCTAGTTAAATGAGATTCTTGAAGGTTCTTGAAGAATTCTGTTTTATATTAAGTAACTTTACTGATACATGACACTTTAAGCGCAAATTAATCACGGTCAACATTTCGTAAGAATTGCGAATTTTTTGCAAACAATATAAATTTGTGATGGTCTAGTGGTAATGACACTGGCTTTGAACTGGCCTTTCAATCGGGAGGTCGTGGTCTCAAATCCCGGTCCCGTACCAATGAGTTCTTCTGAATTTATGTACGGAATTTCACAACACTGGCTTTTCGGTGAAGGAAAACATCATAAGGCAACCTGCATACGTCCGTAGAAGAAATTCGAATGCGTATGTGAATCCACCAATACGCACTGGGCAAGCGTGGTGGATATGGCCCAATAACCCTTCGTGGTTCACCCTACGTCCTGCAGTGAACTATTAAAAAGGCTGGTACAGTACAGTGTAATGTTTATTTATTTATCAAATAACTGGCAATCCGCCCCGGCATCGCAAGTACATACAAGACATTATAAGTACATATAAAACTTCCTCCTGAATCACTCTATCTATTTAAAAAAAAACCGCATCAATATCCGCTGCGTAGTTTTAAAGCTATAAGCATACATAGGGACAGACAGAGCGGGAAGCGACTTTGTTTTATACTATGTAGTGATGATTGGTCATTTCGTCAGTTTATCTTCACGAGCAGTTTGCCTACTGCATATTTACCCAGATGAGCTCAAAATGCAAGTCAGTGTACGCCTATGCTGGATATTGCATAATTTTAGAGTATGCCAACTCTAGGCAGCATGTCGAAAGCGCTCGTGGGACCGACACTTTACGCAAATACTCGTAGGTACGATCCAATTACAAATGCTATTGTTTGCTGGTGTTAAATGTTTAATCACCTTATATGTTAAAATAGTTGTAATACGTAATTGTAATTTTATCAAGCACAATAAAGATAAATTGGTAGACTATAAGTATATCTTTATAAAATACTTCTTTTTGTCATCAATCAAGACGAAAGCAGAATCAAAATAACTCTTACTGTATCTCCTAGGTACACATACATATTACCCTGATGCTGGGGCACTAGAATACGGCATCAGTATCTCCTGTAGTAAGAGCCTACTAAAAAGGGGACCCTGGACTCGTGGGTGATCAGAGTTGGGGCTCTGGCCATCCATTCAAACGGGCCCGAGGGGGACGACAGCGTGTGTGGCAACGCTGTCGTAGAGGACCGCACAAGCCTGGTTCTACTCAAGCGAGTAGTCACACAAAGTGCTGGGAGCACCGGTGCCGTTTCTTTTGGAGATCCCGGAGCTCCCAAGAAGGCACAAAGGCTGTCTGCCGGGGGTTTTAGTGGGTACAATCTTACATTTCCCGACTGCGCCCAAAGCAGTTGGAAACTTTCAAAGATTTCCCCCTCGTAAAAAAACGGTATTAGACATACATATACCATATACCACCACCTTTTAAGAAAGGTCTATCAAATTCAAATTTTGGTATCCAATCAGAAATGAACCTAGGTTCTTTTTAATTTAGTTTTAGAGATATAACTCCATTAAGTACGATTTGAAAAGAATCCATAACAGTTCAATACGAGTTCATATTTTATTGTATATTTGTATCTAATCGCACTATATACCTACTGTAAACGAATTGCCACGCTCTGTTATTGTAATTTTCGTACTGAAAACATCATTGTAAAAATGCGGATTATGTATGTATCCTTACTTTCTAGGTGATATGTAGTGTTTTTAATATGGGGCATTCCACGCGAAGCGGACAGGTAAAAAAGATCGATGTTTTCGATTTCGGTAATATTTGAGTATATTCTACACATGTCCTTGATACAATTATATTAACCTTGGTTTAATTATATTAATCTACAATTTTATGATATGATAATTGGTTTTGAAGTACTGCGTGCCCATCGGTTTGACAAAATTTCAAAGCCCCTTAATTCCTTAACTATTCATTATATTACAAAAATATTTGGCACACGTATCAAGGACATGTATAACTAAAATATACTCAAATATTACCGAAATCGAAAACATCGATCTTTTTTACCTGTCCGCTTCGCGTGGAATGCCCCATTATATCTTTTTAAATTTCTGTATCTACTGACAAATAATAGCTGAATTTTAATGGATAAGTTGTGCGTGTAGAATCGGTGCGCATTATTCCGTAGAAAGTGAAACGGCCGGACCTTCGGCCAGCACTTTCACGTCAACGAGTATTACGGCACGAAAACTGCTAAAAACCTTTGAAACCAGTTTTAGCCTCAGGTGCTGAGAAATGGAATGGTATAAAACAGTATTAGGTACGTCTGGGTAAGTATTTTCTCGTTTCAAAAAGAACACATATAATATATAGTATAAACAGGGTTATTGGTAATAATTAGCATCCTCCAAAAGAATAAGCACCTAAAAGGCTTATTCTTTTGTTGAACGACTTTTAAATCAAATTTCAAAAATAAATTTGCTGTTCCATTGTTAAATATCGTTCACCCCCGTAAAAATGTATGGAACAGCATTTTTTTTGGAGATTTGATTAAAGTCGTTGAACAAAAATTTGTTAGTTTTGATGTACAAAATAAGCCCTTAAAAGGATGCTAGTTGATTACCAATAACCCTGTATTTACACGCATAGTTACCCTTCATCATCATCATCTTGCTCTTATCCCACTAGGTGGGGTAGCACGTCTCCTTAGTTCCTCTTGTTGGCAGTAAATCCTTCAGCTCCAGGTATGTTATAGTACATTATGATATAAGTGCGGTAAGTTGAAAATTACAGCCGAGGCGATATTGCTAGCCCGAGCCGTAGGCAAGGTCTGTAAGGAAGCAGAGGCAGTAATTTTCAACGCGCACGTATGTCATACGACGTTTTATAACATATTTGTGAGGAACTGAATAAAACTCTTAGAAGACATGCACTGGAATGGAGCACTCTGACTCGGAGTGAAAGTCGTGCATCAGTCGAAGCATCGTGCGTTTTACATTACATTACCGCACAAGTGCCGTAATGTCTCTCACACTCGCCGCGTGAAAGTAGGAGAAACGAGACCACAGAGTGACAGCAGTTGGTGGCGGCGTGCGTTTTACATTACAATAATGCACAAGTGCGTTATGAAATACATTACGAAATTGAAATTGGTGTAATTACAGCCACTTTACGAGCAAATATGTTATAAAATAAATATCCTAAAGTATTGTACTAAGGTATAAGTAGGTATGTACAGTAGATACGCGCAAATCTTTTTGATATCACGAAAGTTAGGTTAGAGCCGCGAGCTGCGCAGGTAGGCGCAGGCCTGACTCCTGGAATATACGTTCTGCGAACCGAAGCCTAATTTCTGAGACCTAAAAAAAAAAAAAAAAAAAAAGATTTAAATCTTAATTGATCTGTGAATCTAGCATAAACTGTTCGTCCCATACTTTATACCCAGCCGAAGCTTGATAGTTCAGCAGAATAGATGTAACAATCTTAAAATAACAATTTTAAATAGCATTTATTGAAATAATTCTATAAACATTGCCAACAATTATGCTATAAGCAAAAGGCTTTATCAAATTCATTAAAACATAACACGGTCACATCCTGCACTACATAAATAATTATTTTTCGCAAAACATGGCAAAACCGACTTCCATTGTGTACAAAATTCAATGTAGTTTGCTCAGATTTGTGTGCAATTTTTAAATTATTGTTAATTTTTCAAAAACGGCTGAACCGATTTCGATAAAATTTAAATGGAACCACTTCGGGAGTAGGTATACCCTATCGAACTAAAAAAGATTTTTTTACTCAGTTTACAATTGGCGAAAATGTCGATGAACATACACAAAAAACCATAGGTACAGACGAACATAGAACCTCCTCCCATTTGGAAGTCGGTTAAAAACATCCGGACTATCCTAGACTACTATTGAAGATCTTGCCTAACATACATACATACTTATTACTTATTTAAAAATAATGTCTAGAAAACTCTTTACCGCGTTTTTTAATCAATTAAGTGCTACGTCGTAGACGCATTGAAGAGCGCGTTGAGGTCTTTTCTATTAGGGTTCTTTAAACTTATATGTTTTCTTTTTTTCAACTCGATGGATTCTACAAAGAGAAATAAAGACACACCTAAAAGCTTCTAATTATCAGAAAATTAATGGAATTACGAAAAAAAGGTGGAAAATGCAATTTCCAATCAAGATTTATGAACCTTTATTAAAAAGTATAATTTAAACTAGCTTTTACCCGCGGGTTCGCCCGCGTTATATTTTGATTTTGGCTAATGTTTATGTCGGCTGCGAAACCTAACCTAAGCGACAAACATCAAAATACCTTAGAGGAATGCTTTTGTTGGTTAAGTTACGGTTGGAGTGTATATACAACCCCCCTGTGGATTCCCGCCTTGTCGTGGCGGGGGAGGTCTAAGGCAGCTGAAAAGGCGGCGCTCGAAGTCTCCCTCTTCTTTGGGTCTTTCCCCCAAGGCAGCTTAGAGGCCGGCACTCGTAGTGCGGCCGCTTTTAACTAAAGCAGCTGAGAGGATGGCCGGTAGGTTGCCTGCCTTATGAGGAGTGTTGCTTCTGAGGCGGGCTGCAGTGCCGCTCTTGCGACGCTGCAACCGAGGATTAGGGGCTGCGGTGGGATGGAACTGGTTGTGTGGGTGCCGCCACCTACCCTACCTTCCGCTAGGCCGTCAACCTGTTGGAAGACGCAGTGGGGCTGCAGGGGAAGAGAAGTGTCGGTATCGCGATGGCCGTTCTCACTGCCCTCTGCAGCTGAAGAGGCAGGCGCTGTGCTACTATGACTCTCAGTGCTGGTTACTCCCGAGTGGTGGATGACGATGTGTCTTGTGCTCCGAAACACACCGTCATTATGGCGGGAGCGCAAGCTCCGTTATGGAGCCCGAGTCTGGGCTAGCGCTGTTGAGTGCCGCGAAGGAGTGCGAAAAATGTAGGAACGTCCTAAACTTGAAATGACAGGTTATTTCTGGCGCTTAGACGGCTGCTACCGCGGCCCGCTCGCTTACTTTTCATCCTATCCTACGGGAACTGTTAAAGTTTTTGGGATAAAAAGTGGCCTTTGTCACTTTTCGTCTTTCAAACTATATTCATGCAATAAGTCAAGGCAATCCGTTGCTCCGTTGCTGAGAAAAAGTTATTGTCTTATCCTACGGGAACCGCAATTTTTTCGGAAAGGAAAGTATCCTATGTAACTTTCCGTCTTCCAAACTATGCCCACCCCAAAAATCAAGTCAATCCGTTGCTCCATTGCTGAGAAACAGTTATTGTCCTATCCCATGGGAATCACGAATTTTCTCGGGATACATAAGTATCCTGTTATCACTTTCTGTCTTTTAAACCATAGGTATCCACACCAAAAATCAATTCAATCTTTTGCTCCGTTGTTGCGTCAAAGAGGAACAAACCAACAAACTTTTCGGATTGATAATATTAAAGTATGATGATTCTGTACCATAAAGGTAGAATAAAGAAACATGTTAAACCTCTAACGATAGAAGATTTAAAAATATTTTTAATGTCAGACAAAATGACGGCCTGTTATTAAACGTCATGTAGCATGCAGAGGGAATTAAACATTTTATCCAATTTTAATGTCAGTTGTCATTTTCAATCCATACTTTATTTCCTCTTCAAGGGGATATAATGGTGGAAAAACAATTTGTCCCCTTGCCATGCTACCTGTGATTTATAAAAGTCTACAGACAATGTCACCTGTCATCTAATTACGTTTCGCTGTGACGTTTCGTTAAGTGTCATAGAGGAATTAATCACTTAGCGTCTTTGTGATAGTGGCGACAGTTTTGCTTTCGATAGTTTTTGTCCTGTCCTACAGGAACTATGCAATTTTTTGCCTAACGTCTAATGCTTAGCATCTAAAATTCGACGCGCTTGGTTTTGCTCTTGAGTCTCAGCAGTTCTTTGCGCTGCGTGATGCTCGGCATCTAAAAGTCGCTGCGCTTGACTTTCTCCTTAAGTCTCAGCAGCTCCCTGAGCTGCGTGACGCTCAGCATCTAAAATTCGACGTGCTTGGTTTTTTGCTCTTGAGTCTCAGCAGTTCTTTGCGCTGCGTGATGCTCAGCATCTAAAAGTCGCCGCGCTTGACTTTCAACTTCAGTCTCAGCAACTCTCTGAGCTGCGTGACGCTCAGCATCTAAAATTCGACGCGCTTGGTTTCGCTCTTGAGTCTCAGCAGCTCTTTGAGATGCGTGGCGCTCGGCATCTAATGTCAAACGCATTTAAGTGTGCTCTTCAGACTCTTGGCTTCTAGCAATTTTCTTTACGCGAGCTCCGCTAGAACTACGCGCTAAATTCGATTTGCGTTTTGTAGGCATACTCGTACCTATTAGAATGAAAACTACGTAATTAAACTGAAAAAATACATGTAACCTTCTCTAAATTTTACAGGAAAAGATTGATTGACTTTGACATTTGCAACTCGAGCAGCCTTGAATGGGCATTGGGCATAGAGAATGTAATTTGGAAAGTCAAGATGCAAATTACTATTTGTCATAGTAGAAAATAAGTTTTTTCTTCTAAGATTCTAGCCAATGCGTTTTCATCCCCCGTTTTCAACCCTTTAAAACTATTTTTTCGAATCAAAAAGTAGCCTATGTCCATTCTCAGGCTCTAGACTATCTGTGTACCAAATTTCATTCAAATCGGTTCAGTAGTTTTAGCGTGAAAGCGCGACAGACAGACAGACAGACAGAGTTACTTTCGCATTTATAATATTATATATAATATATATAATATATATAAAAATATATAAATATATAATATATATATATAAATATATAATATATATATAAATAAATATAAAATATAAAAATATAAAATATAAAATATAAATATAATATAATAATATAATATAATATATAAATATATATATATATTTACATCCTAAAGTCAGTTTGGCGTCATGGTCGTTGTGCATCATTACGACGTCCCCCGGTTTCCTTTACTTTTTTTATCATATCTTTATGAATATTGCTTGCTTTTTTGATTTCCAGCTTCGTGGGATACGTCATTTTCCGATAATTTTATTTATCGCGATATTCCTCTTGCAGTCATGCTCAAACATTTTTGAACCCCGAATCATGGTGATGCATTCTAGGCATCCTAGATATATTGATCCTAATTTAACTATGGCACCGATTATTTTACGTCCGAAGGATGGACGGTATTTGGGAGTGCGACGTTGCCAGCTTTGGGTTTTTTATCTCTTTCTTTTCCTATTGCTTGTGTGTAGTGCACAGTTTTGTCCATTTAATAAGTTCCAATAGCTACAAGGTCTATAAATATACGGATGCCCTATAGTCGTATGTTATTAAATGTATCTAGATCTACGAGTTGTTGATCTATGTTGTGTTGTGATGAGCATAGATAAAAGAATTGAATAGTAAATGTGTGTCCGTCTTTCACACAACACTTACTGAATGAAATTTAAAGAAAATATTATATATTTTTATAAATTTCATAATAATAATAAAAGGATAGTTTATTATTGAACTAGCTCAAGCCCGCGGCCCGCGGTGACCGATTACTTAGGTACGACAATAGCCCGCAGTTTGACCAGCGATGTTTTAGTATTTGCTTAAAATAGTAATAGCCCGCGGCTTAGCCCGCGCTCACCTTTCACTTAGGTACTTCATATACAATAGCCCACGGCTTGACCCTCGTCCTAATATTTGCTTAAAATGACATAGCCCAATGTTTGGCCTTTGGCCTGTATTTGCTAGTATTGGTATATAGTTTCAACTAACTAACGTAAAGCTTTATACTTTGTACGGACGCACAATAGCTGTATACGGACGTCCAATAGCTATATATTGACGCCCAACAGATGTATACGGACGTTCAATAGCTATATAAGTTTGAATCTGTCCATTTGTTTCTGTCCATATGTTTGTTTTTGTAATTAATGTTTTATTTATACAAACTCTAGGATTTTAATTGGGCTTCCAGGATAAAAAAAAACCGCAAAAATTGAACATAAAATATTTTTTCTTTAGATTGAAGAGTACTTAAGCCAGATTTCAAGTCTATTAATCGAGAGAATAAAAAGTTTTAAACAAACTCAGGTCTCGTTTAACCCTTTCAGTAATCGAATTTTCGAAAATACTTCCTTAGTGAATGTCTACGTTCTAAGAGAAATACGTGTGCAAATTTTTAAGTTTCTAGCTCCTAAGAGTTTTGCCTGTGCGTTAGTCAGTCACTTTTGCCGTTCCTATATACATGGTTATTTCTAATCAATTAGCATCCTTTTAGGGGCTTATTCTGCACATTAAACTAACAATTTTTTTTCTTCTTAAAATTGTTGTTCCAAAAATATCTTTTACCCGCGACAAAATATATGGAACAGTTGTTTTTTTTTTTTAGTTTTGACAAAAGATTAATAATTTGATTGATTGATTGATTGTTAGTTTTGATGTTCAGAATAAGACCCTAAAAGGATGCTAATTGATTAGGTATAACTCTGTAGCTCAGCACCTGCGGCTTCACCTGCGTTTTCTTAGTAGGTACATTCCTAAAAAGATAATAATCTGCAATCTGGCCCGCATTATTTTAGTTCTACTTAAAATAGCCCACGGTTTGGCCTGCGCTGCCAAGTACTTGCTTAAAATGAAAATCACCCGTGTTTTAGTAATTGCTCAATATGATAATTTATGGGCATCTATTTAGTTAAAAAGTCATTAAAAATTGATTATTATATTCTTTAATTTGTAGAGTTTTCGCACATTTTCGCAAATTGAGAACTGATTTAAAAAATCTTTTTTAGTTCAAAAGGATATACTTCTGAGGTAATCTTATTTAAATTTTAGCGAAATTTAAAGATGGCCATTAAAGACCGGAACGCGGCGGTGATGGAGGCCCTGAGCGCTATAAGTAGTTATTTGGAAAATAATAAATAAATAATTTAATCGTAGTTTAAAATCGTATTTAAAGAGAAAGATAATTAGATTTAGATTCATTTCAGTGTCCTCTTGTAAAGCCTTTAGTTATAAGCAATATTGTTCAAATGTCATTTAAAAAAAAATGTAAATCTTAAAAAGCACAGACCCTGGAGTCTGTGGAGTGTAACATTCAAATAAAAAAAAATTAGCGAAATCGGATAAGTCATTATTGAAAAATCAACAATAATGTTAAAACGTTGACATCGATTCGAACGAACTATTCGAATATTGTGCACGATTGAAGTCAGTTGCGCTATTTTGGCAAATAAAAAAACATCTTTTATGATTACAGAAAGCTAACCCATGTAAATGCCTACTTCTGTATCTATATTTGAGCCCGTCAATAATTAAATTAAATTCTTAATAAAGTTATACTTAGATGTTGTTATGAACTAATCATCAATATATTCCAGCGGGGCTATTCTGTAAACCGATCTCGTCACTAAGGTTCTTGAGCCTATCTTGTTTTTCTGACAGTTTTGAGTGGTCGAAACTGTCAGAAAAACGAGAGAGGTTCAAAAACGTATCACTTCAGTAAAGAGATCGGCTAACAGAATTGTCCCGCAGGACACCAAAAGTTTATTTCCTAAGAACTTGCTAATACATATTTAAATAGCCAGCGGTTCGGACCACGCTATTTAAGTACTTGTTTAAAATATTTGTAGCCCGCGGTTAGGCCCACGTTGTCTAAGTACTTGTTTGAAATAATAATAGCCCGCGGTGTGTCCCGCGTTGTCGAAGTACATATTAATACTAATCGCCAGCGGTTTGGCCCACGTTATTTAAGTAATTGTTTAAAATGACAATAGCCCGTAATTTGGCCCATGTTTTTTTAGTATTTTTTAAAACAATAATTTATGGTCATCTAGTTAGTAAAATTTTATTAAAAATATTGTTCCATATTTAATTTGTTCCCTTAGTCGATGTCCTGTAGGAACTGTTCATATTTTATATATATCAAAGATATTATAGAAAACGAATCTACATAACTGCTTACTCCAAATACCTTATTCAAGCCTATTGAATGTGATAGGATAATTTATTAACAAAGTTATATTTTTTTTTTTTTCTGAAGGAATCATCAATACTTTCCGGGACATCAAAGTTTATGTTTTAGCCTACAGTTACTTGTACTCTATCTCTGTAGGCTTTTTTCAAATTTAGTTAAATTCGACTCCGTTTGGGCCTCTTATCAAATTATTTTATTTGTCGATTCCCCAAAGAACACTTTAAATATTTTGGGGTAACATTAGCCACTGTGCTAATTTGTAATATTTATTGTCTATTACTACACACAACTTCACTGGAAATAAAAATTGGTTATGTTAAAAAGTTGTCAATTTAATTCATTATGCCTACGTATCCATATCCGTACCTATGGTGCGGATTTTGCAGGAAGACCGTAGCTCCTGTACAGATAGGTACATCTTAGAAGCTTCTCATAAACCAGATTGTATTTATATCCGTTTACTTCGTTAGTCGTAATCGATGTTTTATTTCGGAAACTTTGGACTCTATCTGACCCCTAGGATATTAAAATCGCAAAAATTGAATCAAAATGTATTCTAAATTTTGTTTCATAAATATTTTTGCCAAGTTTCCTATCAAATCGGACCAGACAATAAAACATTTCATACAATCGAAAAGAGCCCGTTGTATCCCTTTAGAAGTGGATTCTAAATCATGAAAGGAATACGTGTGCGAAATTTTTAGTTTCTAGGCTTAAGAGTTTGACCTGTGTGTTGATACCTGTCAGTCCTTTTTGCCTTTTATAAATAGACTAGCTTTTACCCGCGGCTTCGCCCGCGTTATATTTTGATTTTGGCTAATGTTTATGTCGGCTGCGAAACCTAACCAAAGCGACAAACATCAAAATACCTTAGAGGAATGCTTTTGTTGGTTAAGTTACGGTTGGAGTGTATATACAACCCCCCTGTGTATTCCCGCCTTGTCGTGGCAGGGGAGGTCTAAGGCAGCTGAAAAGGCGGCGCTCGAAGTCTCCCTCTTCTTTGGGTCTTTCCCCCAAGGCAGCTTAGAGGCCGGCACTCGTAGTGCAGCCGCTTTTAACTAAAGCAGCTGAGAGGATGGCCGGTAGGTTGCCTGCCTTATGAGGAGTGTTGTTTCTGAGGCGGGCTGCAGTGCCGCTCTTGCGACGCTGCAACCGAGGATTAGGGGCTGCGGTGGGATGGAACTGGATGTGTGGGTGCCGCCACCTACCCTACCTTCCGCTAGGCCGTCAACCTGTTGGCAGACGCAGTGGGGCTGCAGGGGAAGAGAAGTGTCGGTATCGCGATGGCCGTTCTCACTGCCCTCTGCAGAGTTGAAGAGGCAGGCGCTGGGCTACTATGACTGACCCGTTGCACTGGGATCAGGACGTTGGAATGCTGTCCAACGCTCAGTGCTGGTTACTCCCGAGTGGTGGATGACGATGTGTCTTGTGCTCCGAAACACAACGTCATTATGGCGGGAGCGCAAGCTCCGTTATGGAGCCCGAGTCTGGGCTAGCGCTGTTGAGTGCCGCGAAGGAGTGCGAAAAATGTAGGAACGTCCTAAACTTGAAATGACAGGTTATTTTTGGCGTTTAGACAGCTGCTACCGCGGCCCGCTCGCTTACTTTTCATCCTATCCTACGGGAACTGTTAAAGTTTTTGGGATATAAAGTGGCCTTTCGTCACTTTTCGTCTTTCGAACTATATTCGTGCAATAAGTCAAGGCAATCCGTTGCTCCGTTGCTGAGAAAAAGTTATTGTCTTATCCTACGGGAACCACAATTTTTTTGGAAAGGAAAGTATCCTATGTCACTTTCCGTCTTCCAAACTATGCCCACCCCAAAAATCAAGTCAATCCGTTGCTCCATTGCTGAGAAACAGTTATTGTCCTATCCCATGGGAATCACGAATTTTCTCGGGATACAAAAGTATCCTGTTATCATTTTCTGTCTTTTAAACCATAGGTATCCATACCAAAAATCAATTCAATCTTTTGCTCCGTTGCTGCGTCAAAGAGGAACAAACCAACAAACTTTTCGGATTGATAATATTAAAGTATGATGATTCTGTACCATAAAGGTAGAATAAAGAAACATGTTAAACCTCTAATGATAGAAGATTTAAAAATATTTTTAATGTCAGACAAAATGACGGCCTGTTATTAAATGTCATAGTAACATGTAGCATGCAGAGGGAATAAAGCATTTTATCCAATTTTAATGTCAGTTGTCATTTTCAATCCATACTTTATTTCCTCTTCAAGGGGATAATTATAATGGTGGAAAAACAATTTGTCCCCTTGCCATGCTACCTGTGATTTATAAAAGTCTGCAGACAATGTCACCTGTCATCTAATTACGTTTCGATGTGACGTTTCGTTAAGTGTCATAGAGGAATTAATCACTTAGCGTCTTTGTGATAGTGGCGACAGTTTTGCTTTCGATAGTTTTTGTCCTGTCCTACAGGAACTATGCAATTTTTTGCGTAACGTCGAATGATTAGCATCTAAAATTCGACGCGCTTGGTTTTGCTCTTGAATATCAGCAGTTCTTTGCGCTGCGTGATGCTCGGCATCTAAAGTCGCTGCGCTTGACTTTCTCCTTAAGTCTCAGCAGCTCTCTGAGCTGCGTGACGCTCAGCATCTAAAATTCGACGTGCTTGGTTTTTTGCTCTTGAGTCTCAGCAGTTCTTTGCGCTGCGTGATGCTCAGCATCTAAAAGTCGCCGTGCTTGACTTTCAACTTCAGTCTTAGCAGCTCTCTGAGCTGCGTGACGCTCAGCATCTAAAATTCGACGCGCTTGGTTTCGCTCTTGAGTCTCAGCAGCTCTTTGAGATGCGTGGCGCTCGGCATCTAATGTCAAACGCATTTAAGTGTGCTCTTCAGACTCTTGGCTTCTAGCAATTTTCTTTACGCGAGCTCCGCTAGAACTACGCGCTAGATTCGATTTGCGTTTTCTAGGCATACCTATTAGAATGAAAACTACGTAATTAAACTGAAAAAATACATGTAACTTTCTCTAAATTTTACAGGAAAAGATTGATTGACTTTGACATTTGCAACTCGAGCAGCCTTGAATGGGCATTGGGCATAGAGAATGTAATTTGGAAAGTCAAGATGCAAATTACCATTTGTCATGGTCGAATATAAGTTTTTTCTTCTAAGATTCTAGCCAATGCGTTTTCATCCCCAGTTTCCAACCCTTTAATACTATTTTTTCGAATCAAAAAGTAGCCTATGTCCTTTCTCAGGCTCTAGACTATCTGTGTACCAAATTTCATTCAAATCGGTTCAGTAGTTTTAGCGTGAAAGCGCGACAGACAGACATACAGACAGAGTTACTTTCGCATTTATAATATTAATAGTAAGGATTAGTAAGGATAGATGAAAATTTTACTGGGAACAGTGCTTTCATGTTACAGTTGTTAGCTTGTGGCCATTTATAACTCTTTAATAGTATCGTATTCCTGCAATCAAGATCGCCAAGCGATTGAACGTCCATATATAGCTATTGAGCGTCCGTATACAGCTATTTGGCGTCCATCTGTGGATATAAGGCGTTCGTATACAACTATCGGGCGTCCGCACAAAGTATAAAGCTTTACATCAGTTTGTTGCAACCAACTACCAGTAAAATGATATTTTATTGGTAATTATAATATATACCAACCTCAGTCGTGTACAAAATTCGAACCAACTTTGAACTATCTATCAAAAAAAGAATGGCCGAAATCGATTCATGATATTTAGACAAGTAATCGTAAAAACATACATTCAAAACCTCCCTATTTGAAGTCAGCTAAAACATGTCATAATACATTTTCATATTAATATTTAATTAGATGTAAAATTTTGTTTTTTTTTCCTCATATGAAGCAGGCAAAGTTGCGGCTGAAAGCCAATATAAAAATATAAAGAAAACTTAAATCGGGCGCCGAATATTACGCAACGTGTATGTGACCGAAGACAATATATTTTGTTTTGATTGAGGTAGGAATTATATTTGAGTTGTTGTTACAGACTTCATAAGCAAGCTGGCAACGTCGCAATTGTGGACGCCAAATACGCGATTGTGTAGTCAGGAATTCTCTCAGATATACAATTGTGGATATACGCGCTGCAGCAGCGCCACCCCTGCGCTGAGATTTTTCCGGGAACTTTTCAATATTTTTTTGCAACCGTTTTAACGATTTCTCAGCTTCCGTCGATATTTGTACTACGGCTAGCTAGGACCAATAGGACGTAAGTCGCACTGACCAACAAAGTGGCGTCCGATATGCGGACGTCAAAAGCAGGTGGATGCCAGTTTGAATGCACTTTCGCCTTCAGGGGACGTCTAATTGTTTGCGGGATAAATATATATATATATAAATATATAATATATATATATATATATTAAGTAAGGAAGTAAGGATTATTTTGGCTATTGCTAAGAAACCCTATAGATTTTCCGGGATAAAATAGTTACTGTATTAAAACATGTAGTGTGCTTTCTACATACCTACCAGATTTCATTTATAACCGTTCAGCTCGTCTGATGTAATTTTTGATGCTTTTTTCACCAAAGGAGATATTGCAAAAATATATAGAAATTGGGCCACCAAAGGGTACAGTATTTCATAATTTGCTTCGTTTCTTTCGGATAATTATTTTCCCATTACTTTTTTCAATAACAGTGTCCATTAAAAGTAATTTCATGTATTCTGATTGAAAATTACATTGACATTGTTTAAAAATAAGGCAGCCATACTCTTCTTCTTTTATATTTTGGTGTCGCATGGTTTATGCATTTGCTAATGTTACCTGTAAGTATTGAACCTTTTTTTTGTATTTTATCAAAATAGTTTCAGTCTAAGTCACGTCATAGTCCGAAAAAGTCGCGGTCAAGTTAGACCTCAGTAAAGCATCGGCAAACTAATTATTACTGACATAAACATATTTCACAAAATAATATAATTCGGCGACATGATTTTTCCCCGTTCCCGCCAAAAACCACCCGGCCATACTCGACTTGAAACATTAATAAAATGTCACAAATAACAAAAATAGGCTAAAGGCCTAAAACCGAAAAAAAGGTTTAAAACCGATTTCTATATTATCCTGGATTCTTATAACAACCAAAAGAACACGTTTCATTGCAATTCGTTGGATGATTTTTTACTGTTAACTATTACAGGATTTAAACACCTCGTAGTCAAAATATTTTATTCAGCATTCTCCGATCTTAGAAATATATGGTTACAAACATTTTTTTATTCTTCGCTCCATTTTCACACCATTGATCCTCCTTAGTTTCTTTCCCGCCAAAAAGTAAGTATTCATCCTTCATTCTCCTATTTTTAAATATATAGATCTAACTTGTCCCGTGAGTTTGATTACTAAAGAGGTTTCTATGTGCTACGTGATCTTTATACACCATTATAAGAATACAGTAATGTGAATGCGGGGCAAGTTACTTCGAAATAATTCACAGTTGTTTAGATCCATTTATACAGAAATATGATATAAAATAATACTTTTAAGATAATATAAACAACATTACACTCATCACACTATTAATGATGGTTTTACAAAATTAATAAAACGATCGCGCAGTCTGGAAGGAGGGAAGGGAGGCCTTTGCCCAGCAGTGGGACAATACAGGCGCAAAATAATAATAAAAATAATATAACGACAAAATGTTCTTGATTATTTACGAAAACAGGAAAATAAAAACAAACTTCTTACACGTTTGCTTTCGACTTTCTCGGTGACCCGCGACTTCACCAAGTAACAACTTAATCGTCCTCAGGGCCAGCGCAGTGGATATGAGTGGATAGGCCTAGCCTATGTTCAGCAGTATACTTTTAAAAATTACAGATATATGAAAGGTAGATACATACATATACCGTGTGTCTCTCAGAGATCTAATAATACTGAAACCACTTATATGTAGTACCTACGTTTTTATGAACAACTGAAGATTGCTGTTGGCCCCATAATAAACAAATAAATGAAATAAAAGAAACGTATAAAGTCTTGATCGAAGTATAAAGTACCTATAAACGTATCAATTTGATGTATCATTAACGTCTGAGAAGTTTTGCTAACAAAACTAAACTCCTCAGTGCATTTTTTACATGTAGGCTATTAATTCTATGTAGGTTATATAAGAAAAGGTTATATGTGACCAAAATGGCAGTTATTCAATAACTGAGAAAAAATCAAATTGGAAAATGTGAAATTACTCATAAATTAAGCATTTAATGCGGTTGTTTTACTCTGCGCATTTATTTATCATAGTTTATCGGATTTTTTGAGCTACTGTACCTAGTCTTAGCCCTTTTTGCAATATCACCTTTGGGAACTTATCTGACACGTTAGATATGAAAAATTCGGAAAAACAGGAAGAAATGTAACTTTTATTTTATTTGTAAAGCATATATACAAAGTTTAAAGTCAATCGGTAAAGGTAATAAAAAATTAAATGCAAACAAAAAGGGCCCGTTTTACCCCGTTAGAGGTCGATTTTTCGAAATTTTCGTCCTTTGTGCTTCATTACGTTGTACTTTGTACCTATGTTCGAAATTTCAAGTATCTATCTTTAGTGGATTGGGTTGTAGCCTAAACTGATTAATTTTGGCTATCCCTAAGGATCCCCATAGAATTTCCGGGATAATAATAGTTCATGTGTTGAAACATGTTGTGTGCTTCCTCCATACCAGATTTCATCCATAACCGTTCAGCTCGTCGGATGTAATAGACGCTTTTTTCACCAACTTTGGGACCCAATTTGACCCCTTAGATAAGGAATATTCGGAAAAACAGGAACAAACGTAACTTTTATTTTGTTTGAGTAGCATGTATACAAAGTTTCAAGTCAATCGGTAAAGGGAATAAAAAGTTACATACAAACGAAAAGGGCCCGTTTTACCCCTTTAGAGGTCGATTTTTCAAAATTCCGTTCTTAGTGCTCCATTACGTGGTCCAATGTATCTTTGTTCCAAATTTCATGTTCGTATCTTTAGCGGTTTGGGCTGTAGGCTGTCTGTCAGTCAGTCACTCAGCGAAGCCTTTTATATAATAGATTATATTACACACAATTATTTTTCCCCAAAACTGGCACAACCGATTTCAATGATGCGATCTACTTAGGCTAAAAGTAGAATAGATCACTCAAATCGATGGATACCATTTTAGAGCTGTGCATTTTAGATTATTGTTGATTTTCCAAAATCTACTGAACGAAAAGAATCATCTATTATATACCTATTCATAATTCGAATGAACTGAACCTAATAGAGTGCGCCGGGTGTCAAAAATGAGATGGCATTATTGCTATTGAAGTAAGGTTGAAAATACTCGTATATGGAACCTTGGACGGCTTTGAAGTTAAGTTTGACATACACGATGCGATGATTTGATCAAATTTTCGCTTCATGCCAACTGGGCACTCATTCAGTTAAAGAAAAGGCAGGAATTGGTGGTTCACGATTTGAACCACTTCCTGAATGTTGATTAACTCTTGTAATTTTAATTTTACGCGAGAAATGGTCAGAACTAAAGTTGCTTATAATTTGATTTCCTACATTTTTGTTTCCTATTAACTTTTTCTATGATTGATATTTTTCAAATAAAACGAAAAAGGTATCTAGATGTGCAATTTTCTTTCTTCTATAACTATAACGCCCCGTCGTTTTTGCGTAGGCGGCAAACAGGGTTATCGGGAGAATAATACGGCAACAGTCACTGAAATGAGATAGGTATTTTTCATGACAATCAGATTATCCCTCTGGTTGTAATTGTAATAGCTCTATGATCTGATATAGGTACGCCAACCTATAATGGTCCGGCTACAACTACGCCCAACGGCAAAGTTATCGTCACTGGGGGCTCATTTAACTAATTCAAACGGTAGTAGTTGGTTGTTCACGATTTGAACTACTACCTGAAGCTGGGCACACACGATGCGATGATTGCATCAATTCATCAGATCAGTCCAGCGAGGTCCTAATATAGTTGCATTGCCGGTAGGTAGGTAGTTACTCGTATTGAGGAATCAAAATGATACCCCTATTTTATTCGAAAATGTATTAACAAAAAAATGATGGGTATCAAAGTTGCAGAAAATCAAATTTCAAACAACTTTGATTCCGATGATTTCTCATGAAAAATTGAAATAACACAAGTTATTGGAGAAATGAAATGGTACAACCAACTATTTAAAAAAACTATCAATCCTACAAAAAGTTGATGGGAATCAAAGTTGTAGAAAATCAAATTTTAAACAACTTTTGTTTTCATAACTTCTGCTGTAAAATTGAAATAACACAAGTTATTGAAGAAATGAAATGGTACCACCAACTATTTAAAAAAGTATCGATCCTACAAAAAGTTGATGAAAATCAAAGTTGAAGGAAATCTAATTTGAAACAACTTTTGTTCCCATAACTTTGGCTGTAAAATTGAAATAACACAAGTTATTGAAGAAATGAAATGGTACCACCAACTATTTAAAAAAAATATCTATCCTACAAAAAGTTGATGGGAATCAAAGTTGTAGAAAATTTAATTTCAAACAACTTTTGTTCCCATAACTTCTGCTGTAAAATTGAAATAACACAAGTTATTGAAGAAATGAAATGGCACCACCAACTATTTAAAAAAAATATCGATCTTACAAAAAGGTGACGGGATATAAAGTTGTAGAAAATCAAATTTTAAACAACTTTTGTTCCTATAACTTCTTCTGTAAAATTGTAATAACATAAGTTATTGAAGAAATGAAATGGTACCACCAACTATCAAAAAAATATCGATCCTACAAAAAGTTGATGGGAATCAAAGTTGTAGAAAATCTAATTTCAAACAACTTTTGGTTCAATAACTTCTGCTGTAAAATTGAAATAACACAAGTTATTGAAGAAATGAAATGGTACCACCAACTATTTAAAAAAATATACCGATCCTACAAAAAGTTGATGGGAATCAAATTTTAAACAACTTTTGTTCCGACAACTTCTGATGACAATTTATGTAACAAGTTATTGAAGAAACAACTCTCTATTTAAAAAAATATCGATCCTACAAAAAGTTGTTGGAATCAAAATTGTAGAAAATCAAATCTCAAACAACTTTTGTTCCGACAATATTTTTCGAATAGGATAGTGGTGCCATTTTGTTTCTTTAAAAACTAGTGATATTTGAATTTTTCATGGATATGGGATCCAAAGTAGTTTGAAATTCTATTTTTTACAAGTTTGATTCCCATCAACTTTTTCTAGGATTGATATTTTTCTAATAAGATAGTGGTGCCATTTTATTTCTTTAATAACAGGTGTCATTTAAATTTTTATGAGATATTATCAGAGCCGAAATGGTTTGAAATTTGATTTCCTACAACTTTGATTCCCATCAACTTTTTGTATGATCTATATTTTTCGAATAAGATGGGTGGTGTCCTTTTTTTTCTTCAATAACTACCTACCAGCAATGGTTAAGTACATGATGATACTATATGGCCCCTGCTGCACTGATCTGATGAACAGATGCGATCAAAGTTTCGTGTGAGCCCAGCTTCAGGTAGTGGTTCAAATCGTGAACCACCAATTCCTACCTTTTCATTAACTGAATGAGCTCCCAGTTGGCATGAAGCGAAAATTTGATCAAATCATCGCATCGTGTATGCCCACCTTAGTCTTCCATATTGCTGGTACGCCAATCGTCAAGTTATGTCATAGATTACATAGCAGTTATCATGCATCTTCCACGCCATGTTGCTGTAATCATATCTTACTTTTTTGGCGCTATCAATAGCTTATTGTAGTATTTAAACATTTTATAATAATTAAACAAAAAAATTATAATATTGTTTAATAAATAAAAACCCCCAAAAAATAAATCATTAATAACAATCGGCCAAGTACGAGTCGGACTCGCGCACGGAGGGTTCCGTACTGTATGGGAGCCCCCTTAAATATTTATTTTATTTTAATTTTATTATTTATTAATGAAGTGAATATAAAACTACATATTCTGTAAAAATTTCAAGCATCTACCTGTTACCATTATTAATATAGAGCGAAAAACGTCTGAAAAATCAGGTTTGTTGTATGGGAGCCCCCCTTAAATATCTATTTTATTTTCTTTTTAGTATTTGTTGTTATAGCGGCAACAGAAATACATCATCTGTGAAAATTTCAGCTTCCTAGCTATCATGGTTCATGAGATACAGCCCGGTGACAGACGGACAGACAGACAGACAGACGGACAGACGGACATCGAAGTCTTAGTAATAGGGTCCCGTTTTTCCCTTTGGGTACGGAACCCTAAAAAAATACTTCGCGCTTGCAATTGTCTATGCATGGCTGTTTGCTACACGTTTGGCTACGCAGCGAAAAGTAGGCAGCAATTTTGTGAAAGAACGAAAACGAAAAAAGGTCTTAATTATGTTATAAGGCATCCCTACTAATAATATAAATGTGAAAAAGTAAGTTTGTTTGTTACGCTTTCACGCAGCAACAGAGCATCGGAAAGACTTGATTTTTAGCGTGAAAAATAGTTCAAAGGCTGGAAAGTGACATAAATGTAGGCTACTTTTTATTCGGGAAAAGTGACAGATATAAATTTTCTATTTTGCCGGCCACAGCTCGCATGTAGGTACTTATTTGGCCAGTGCTGCAATGTCGATTTATCTTGAAGAAGGTTGTCAAAACAATGGTCACATTTCCAAGCATGTTTGAGAAAACATATGACGTGATAGAATGTTTGACAGTTTAATTTTCATACATCCTTGTTCAGTAATGCGTATCGTAATCTTCAAAAATGCACCAAAAACAGGGATAGTTGTATCCTAGCATACCTATAGTTTTAAATATTCTAATGTGATAAAATAAAAAAGATTACCGTTAATTCTTCACTAAAATCACATTTTTTTAAATATTTGGATTATTACAAACAAACTTTTTCCTGCGCAAAAATAAACCCAAAATCTTTGGAAGAAGAAAACGATCACAATGACCCACACAATGACCAATATCTGACTAACTTTACGATACTATACGACATCGTATAAATTATGTGACGTCGAGCGTGATGTCACTATTGTGGCGTTTCGGAAAAGCCAAGAAAATCTTGCGCTTGCGTAGTTCCCTTGTCGCTTGAACCGGGCCGGCCAGTCAGTGTGAGCGAGCGCGTCGAGCTCAGTCCGCGTGCTACTCGTTCCGCACCCAATTTTATACGTGATTTTTGGGAATAGAGTTCCCGCCAAAACCTTCCTGTTTTTTTAACTTATCTAAGAGACTGAAGCCTTATCTAAAATACTGGCTGTTATTGTTTTTTTTCGTAATCATAGTCTGTGTTGAATGAGTGAACCGGTGTTTTGTTGGGGTACAATTTGCATATAATTGTGTGTTGTGTTGGTATTTAACTGCTTATCATCCAGGTATGTAGTCAATGCCGCATTTAATATGAGACTTGCTAATAACGACTCGTCTTATCCTTAAACGAATGGTGTGTTCATGTTTTATTTTTAAATGGTGAACATTTTGGAATATGTTACGGGTTACTCTTACTAAAATAGTAAGAATGCTCTTGCTACCTACCTACAGTTAATTTTTGAACTCAATAGAAAAAGTAAAAATACATATTTATAATTTTCTATGAATAAAAAGAGTTCCTATCAAAAAGACGGCTTACAGGGCTACGAACAATTATTAGTTGATGCTTTTAGTAGTACCACTCTTAAGAATTTCGTCAAAATGTAAATATACCTACTCGTAATTGTTAACACGAATACAAGTAACTTGGTATCTATCTAGAAATTATATCCAAGCTTTTACTAGATTATTACTCAGCATCGCGTTAGTAAGCAGAAAAGAGCCAATTGAAATAATTATTGTGAACATTTTACTATAGCACCAACCGTGAAATTGCGATAAATACTTTTCCGCTGAGCGATGCTAATCATACTTGGGGAAAAATGTGTCAGTAAATTTCTCAGCAATTTAATGTTAAGTAGTTTTTCAAAATTGTTCACAACGTTTGGATAATATTAAACTGTTTTATATAACTGTAAAATAGAAATCTTCGATTCCAAGCTGCGCCAGAATTATGTAAAAATACGTAATAATTTATTGATACTCCGATGAAGCTAATCGCTGTTACGTTTGTACAACATCAATAAACATTGCATAAAATGTCATTAAAATGACGGCTTCTTTTATTTTCGTAATTAATTTAAATATGTAATAGAATTTAATTTTGCTTTCTATGTAGTAGTAGTGTAGGTAGTTTTAGCAAATAAAGTAGTATTGTATCTTATTGTAGTTAATAAACGCACTTTTGCCCACTATAAAAATAATATAATAATATTTTATTTCATAACTTAAATAACATTCACCATCTTTCCACAAAAGATTTAGGCACGCTTTTATTTAGACAATGTTTAACAGTATAAATTGCACGGTTAAACAGTGTTTAAAGCGTGTTTAAATCTTTTGTGGTAAGGCCGTAGATGATTATTTTAAACTACCTAATATATACATATGTACAAAAATATATGTGTAGAATAAATATAAAAGAAAACTGCCTATACTTATAGCTATTGTATATAACATTAAAAGTGCTTTGGTCGCTTTGCACTTGCACAGTAAATGTTTACCTGCAAGCATACAGACTATCTTCTCGATCGCAATGTTAGTAGCGTCACAGAAACAGAAACATCGTGACAATAAAAACGGTGTAAATACAAAACCTTGATGTAACAAAGAAGTATTCAGAGCACCAGGTAGATAGGGGCTTTGTCGCTACGCACCTGACGGAAGTCGGTTGCCACCTGTCGGTGATCAAATTCTGCCTTTTTTATTTTCACAATTTGGGAGACTTGGGATTACGAATATTCGAAAAGTTTGAGTGCGGACGCACCTGCTGAATTGATTTTATTTACGTACGGTTTTTTTTATGATTTTGGAAACGTACCTTTGAGATCATTTTATAAAATTGTTAGAAATGGATTTTATCATAAAAGCTGTCGACGATCGTTGTTGGATCTTTCATGAAATTACTTAACTAATCACTTTAATTTACTTATTTAAAATTATAAACGATTAATATAGTCTAATTCTTATGTCACCTACATGCATAACTAATATATATTTACTATTTAATTCATTTGTACAGATTCAAATTAATTTTTAAAACTTAATAATATATTAGAATCTGGATCTGTGAGTTCTTATATCTTATAAGGTTTAAATACCTTTTAACGAGGAATTTCTGTATTTAATATATTTTTATTTGTTTGTTAATAATTCTGATCTCGGAAACGGCACTAATTATATTGATTAAGTTTCAATTTAAAAAAAAGAAATGTATCATAGCGAGGACACAGCAATCAATGTACCTACTTAAGCAGATAGCGATAAAAAACCATTTGAACGACATATTGATGTGATTTCGAGCTCGGACGCATGTGTCAGTAATATGCTGACGCTGTGCAGCACCTGCACTGCACCTGTCCACATATCTGACGAGATGACTCCTGCAAAATGAATTTAGTTACGCGTTTTAAAAAACAATGTTCAACCTCAGTAATAGTCCGTTTCATAATGGCTGAGAACTAGTGTCGCGACGATCTTTGACGAATATAATTACCTAATAGGTTTGCTTTAAAATATCACTATATTCTGATAGTTTTTAAAAGATAATAAATGCTTGCTGAATATAGATAATAATTACGCATTATTTTTACGACTTGTGCCAAATTTTTCAATAGATTTTCAAATGGTCCAATCTCAGCGGTTATGAAACGGACTATAGTTTGAGTAAGAGTCACTATTAGCTTTTCGTTGTTTGGTACTGTGTGACTCTACCATTGCTAGGTGACGAAATACTGGACACACTTGTACTCGTATGCGAGACTAGTTCCATTTAAAAAGTTAATTCTAGGCAGTTGCCGACATCGGCCGCTCCCTTCCTCAATTATCCAATTTCCTCGTCAGATGGCGACCTACTCGTATTCTACGCACAGCATGCTATGCTCCTAGTTAGGGTATTCTGAAACGATCGAGAATATTTCGGTCACTCTTGCCACAACACATTTCTAAAGGGGAAAAAGGAGATGGAGTGATTTTGAAAGTACAAAGAATATCTCTTTTCTTGCAAGATGCAAGTTAGTTTTGTACAAAATTAAAAGCTTTTTAGAATTTAGTTTCATTCTGTCGATTTGAGATAAAATATCCAAATGTTTTAAATCTGAGAAGTCTTTTCTGATTTCCTCAATGTACCGATTTCAATTCTAAAAAATATATTATACCTACTGTAATTTAAACCATGATGTAATGTTTTATGTAATTTGACTCACGATATTTCGTTCACACATATTTAGTTCGATTTAAAAGACATTTAAGTCGTTTTATGAGTTTTGCCACCAATTTTCGGTTTCATTTCGCCATATTTCCTAATTTGTTTTACCACTCTAATAAAATTTATAGATACTTTCTAGCGAACGATCGGAGTAGATATTTTTTGGTGTAGTATATTTATTCACCATCACAAGAAACATTGAAACCTATAAAATAGATATCTCTGTGTAGACCTTGCGGGAGTTTAGTTTATCATTTGTTTTTTTGCCATTCATAATTTAATTTCTGCACTATATGTCTCATTTCAATATTATCGTCTAGGATACGTTTTATCGGGGCCCAGTATTAAATGTACATCAAAATACATCATATTTAATCACTATGAGCCCTTTACATTTGAATGTTAGACATGGGTCTCGCACGTCATAGGTCTCGGTCTGCGTCACCATCGTCGCACTCTGATTCCAGTTTTTATTTACTGCTTCACTTGGGACGTCGCTATATACACTTGATGGAAGGGTGGCCGCCACTAAATCTGCCTTAAGGATTCTACAAATAGAACTCTTCGACCCCAGGACTATCAGCAGATTTACTGCCACTTCAGATTGGTCTTTCTTTCTTAGCTTTAGGTTGAAAATTTCAATGACACTTTTTCTTGTAGGAAGAATCGTTGCAATGCCAATTCAGAACTGTGTAATAATATTTTCTTGTATGCTACCACAGTCCAGCACCGGGTACAGAAATCGATCTAATATTTCTATCTACTGCATTGAATCACTCATCATTGTTTTATAAATTATAGATTGTCTATTTCGTTTCCAACCGGTCTTGGTTGGAAACAGGTCGAACCCAGCGCAATTTTGAGGTCTTGATGAGGTCGTCCGTCCACCTTGTGGGTCCTACTCTGCGCAAGGCATACTCGCCACGGGAAAAATTTTTTGAATCCACACTTATTTCGTTCTTCGAGCAACGCTACGATTTTATATTTTAATACTGGCTGCGTACCAATTTATTCCCGGCAAATCGTTGCCGTGATGACAAGGTCTAACAGTCGCCGTCGTCAGGTAGGTACGAGTAATATCCATAATTTTGTACCTCATACATAATTCCGTGTGCCACGCTTGGTTTAGCCTTGGCGCTTCAATTTCAATTTCACAGGACTTTCAAAGGTAAATTTATTTCGCAAACAAAATCTATCACGAGGGCATGAGTGTCGAGGACTGAGATCCATAAAATTGATGTTAGATTTTCCTTTGTATGTATTGAATTTGTCACCATCACATTTTGGTACAAAAACCATTGTCCAGAACTGTAGGCATATGGCTCTACTAGCGTTATAGGTCATAAATGGTAAGCTATCGTGTCAGATTCTCGTAGAAGCAGGTTCTAACAAAGAAGTAACGCTACTTGTATCCATAAAATTTCCATTGAAATTGAACACTATGCGATACGACTTAGAGTTTTATTCTTATTTCTCAACTTAGGTCCTCTGGCCTATTCCAATCCTGGGTTAAGTGAATCATCCTTTAATCTGTTTTATTACGTGTAATGTTTCTGAATATTGGCGTGTTGGTGACGTAGTAGACATTATCTACCTACAAGGTATTGTAGTGCAAGTTTCCTCTATGTGTACGTATTTTACACGTAGTCCCTTTTGTCATTGTTACCGGGAGAGCTGACCTATACCTATATGTAGCTGTTGCGTACGAATACAAACGTACGATATAATAAACATTCAACGTCAGTTTTACCGAATTTGGCAGAAAAATAAAAATTTGTCCGTTCTTAAGGTTATTCTTATAATTAAACAGCTTAACCTGATTTTTAGTAGGTAGTAACAGTTCTTGACGATTAGGAGTTAACGGGATTAAACTACCGTTATGCTATATCCTTTTAGTATGTAAATAAAATCGTGATACATATAAATTTAAAAGTATAATACCTTTCTACTTCAACAGGATTGCGTATTTTTTTTCTAACCCATACCACTACTGCCCTACTGCTGGGCAAAGGGAACCTTTCCTTCCAGAAAAAATAAGAGCTAAAAATTCTTTATTTTACCAATTTAGGTACTGTAACAGCTTACGAGTATTACGATTGGAATAATTCTACAGTAGTTGAAAAAATAACAAATCAATTTATTTAACTGTGTTAGAAATTTTAAACAGATTTAGTACTGTAAATCATATTAATCACCTTATCAATCAGCTTAAAACATATTTGCGTTCCTTGTCATCTTGCTTTTTAATTTCGGATGAATTTCAATTAGAGTTAAAAAACATAAAGATATGTCTTAATTGCATGTGTTTGTCATCAGTGCCCGTGGTCAAGAAGCTGACGAATAAATAGCACCCGGCGCCCGACCTTATCAGTTGGCCTAGACCTTGGGCGCGTACGCGTGTCTCATCTAATCTCGTTGCTCTACCTACGCGTACACATCTACGAAATCACTAGGCATCTATTTATTATCTTTCTATGTAGCCATTAGGTACAAATACATACGAGTACTTACTAGAGTTGGCGGTTCGTTTAGAGATACTACAGGTTTTACCCAACATTGGAAACTAAATCATGTACGCGAAAGTTTATTAGAAAACGTAAATTCTCGGAGACTACTAAAATATACCTATGTATTTAGAAAACCCATGGATTAAGATCAACCGGTTGTGTGGATAAAGCCCCCACTTACAAACTTTTAGTGAGTGTAAAACCCGGATAAACTTTATTCGTAAAATCCTGTCGGAAAGGAAATTCAACTCAATTTTGGGAATTCTAACCCGGCATAACCCATCTTCTATGTTTGTTTGGTTAATGGGTAATGACCAACGCGGTACGGATGTCTTCAACACCGTATCGTAAGAGGGGGATGAGTTACAGACCACCCCCTACATTGCCCCCTGGGCAGAGTCCCAGGGCGTCCAGCCCCAGCAAGAGGGGCAACCCAGCTAGAGGATGCTGGTACCTGACTCCGACTTGCAAATAAGGAGGAGAAGAACCATGAATGAATGAAAATGGTAACTGGGCTTAATCTCCAAAACAATACCTATCCATTTACTCCGGGCTTTTTTGAGGTGTTTCATGAAAGCAGATAATTACGTTGTTTACGTAGAGTCGTATTCAAAACATACGAAAATAAACCAATTACAAATGATGGAATACGCGTATATTTAAATTGGCTTATATCTGCCTATTTATTTATTTTATTAGAAATTTACTGAAGTACCTCTGCTTCATAAATCTAATAGCTTGAGTACACTGTACTATGTATACCTACTATAATTTAGTAGGTAAATGAAGCACCGACGGATGGGTACAAGCCCGCTTTGGTACCTTTTGATTATCGAGTAAAATGATGGCAGTCGTTCATTAGCAAGGCTCACCGAGTCACCGACTAGTCGTAGCGGCATTGATTTACATAAATGAGTTTGTTCTCATTGTTTTTAGGAAATTAGACTGTAAGGTGAAAGAGCAGACAACTGAAGGTGACCTAGAAGAATTGAATATCTAGTTGGAGAATTGTTCGTTTGTGAACTGATTCGATATTAGAATATTGAGTGTCGGGTTGAGGACACGTGAGTGGGCTAAGATGAACGTGGAGGAGGAAGGATTTCTGAGTGAAGGGGAGGGCGGTTGACTGGGGATGTTGGTGCGGGGGTGCGCGGGCGGCGAGCTGCGGCACTCGCTGGCCGAGCGCACGAAGGCGCTGGCGGCGCGCTGCCACGCGCTGCGCTCGCCCGCGCGCGCCGACCGCAGCGCCGAGCGCCGCCGCCCCAGGCACCGCAAATCACAAACACGATGGTATGTTAAGGTAAGTTGCGATTTTTGATGTTTTGTGTAGCCTCCCTCGTATGCCAAGGGTCTATAAGGGGCCGCATCATTTAGATATTTATTCAAGTGCTTGCCGCATTAACAACCTAAGAGAAGACGTGCAACTAGCCACTTTGGTTATCTAGGTGACAATGTACCTAGTGGCTCTTTATAACTTGAATATCGAATTCGATCGATCTAGAATGATAATAGGTGACTTACAATACGATTGTTTCGTTATACTTAAATTACTTTAAGGTAGGTAAATATAAAAAAAAACTGTCAGCTGTCATACTTTGCTGGGTGCGTTACGTATCTCTTCATCAGGTTTATTCATGCAGGCAGATGCATGCCCCTCGGTGAAGAGAACACTGTAAATGTAAACCATGTCCCTATATCTCTAATCAAAGCCTCGATTCTACGATAAGTTATCTGTTGTTATTTCCATTCTTAATTTTAATCTTAAATGTACTTGCAGTGCCGGAGTTAAAATGATAAAATTATATAATCTGCTGTATTTTCTGGCTGAGAACAATGCAAGCAGACAGAGGTATTTTAAAACATTACTTCCTTTGCTTCATACCTAATTCCCACGACTGTGGTTATTGTTGGAAACACCTGCAAACCAATTGAATAATTTGGTCGATCACAGCTGAAGAATGTCAAAACATGCAGTTCTCAATTACAGTATTCAGTTGGGATGTGTTGTGTACCAAAATACCTTTTCAGTGCATCACTGATAGAGATCGCTTAGAGCCGCATAGAAGCATATTCTAGCTAGGTACACCGAACTACCTATCTTGCTGAAATGCCCTAATTATACTTTCTGAAATACATAGATCGACCGTGAATCGGCGAAAGACACTGAAGTAGAAAATATATTGGTTTCTCTCTTATGTCTTTTCTGGTTTTAACATTGCAGTCATATTTTAGCTTCTACAAAATTTCAAGCACAGACGCACATTTGTGTATTATCAATACGAAAAACTTCACTCTCTAAGATAAGACTGATAAAAGTTGCTCTTCTTAGTGATCAGACTGATCGAAGAATTGAGATTAACTGTAAATATCCGGTGTTAACGCAGCGGATATTCAAATCATCCGCTCTATGAATCAATGGTTTTCGTTCCAATATGCAGTACTTATTAACATGACAAATGATCTTGCTCATGCCTCTGAATCATTCTCAGTCGAGTCGTCAACTCATCCCCTTTTTCCACTCCGACCAACTAAACCTGATCAACTAAAACTAATCAACTATTTTTATTCCTAACGAAACAACTATTCAGTTGATTAGTTAGGAAATAAACGGGTCAACTCTTTTTTATCCCAACGGCACAACTTATAGTTGATCCGTTAGTAACAAAATTTACATCACAAAATAGTTCCTAACAAAACAACGAATTATAAGTACTTTAGTATGAACTGTGTCTTCTGAGCTGCCGAAGTCCCCGTGGATAGTTAACAACTGATAAAAAGGTTTGGGGCAACTTTGAAATGTAGCATCTATAAAAAATTCGTGTGTTTTAGCTAGTTGTGATAGTGACTCCTTTGAACAAAAAACAAGCATTCTATTATTTTCCTCCTCATATTCGCATAGAAGAAAATCACAATGTATTTCTGGCACTTCAACGTCTCTGTTACATCTAAATACAGTTTTTGTAGCTCCAATAGCTTTCTTTATGTCTAGTGTCATAAAGTCCGCTTTTTACCTTAGAGAGTTTAGGCATTTCGGCAACAAAATTTAGTCCCTTGTCTAGCATTTCACAAACAGAATCTTTATAAAGGCGAGTTATCGGTAAATCACTTTTAGCTGCTTTATTCTTTAATTTATTCATTTCCATTAAAATCAGATTTTGTGAGCCATCCATTACACAAGTATGGGTCTTTTTATTTAAAATGTTGGTATCCTGAAATCAAACCAACAAATAAAAAATGGTGAAAAATAATACCTAGGTCCCCACCATGAGATTACGAAACAGTGAAGGTGATGCAGTGATAGCCTAGTCGGTAGAACGCTTGCCTCCAAAGACGGAGGACAAGAAGAACCTTAGATATCTAAGGTTTCTATAACTGGCCACTTGTTTTCAACAAGAACGTGACTTTGTTACGTTTGCTTAATTTCGTATCAAGAAATGAAAAGTTTAATAAATTACAAACACCCATAAAAAGGAACAGAAAATATGCGAACAGAGATGGAGTTATTCGTCATATAATGATGCAGTTTTTAAACAATAATATCAGTCTTGGGCATGCAATGGAAAAATTAAGATAAAAAAAATTATAAAAAATTATAAAAAAATATATATAATAAATATAAAATGTAGTCCAAAAATAATAAGAAAAAAAGGAATACTCTTTATGTTTTTTGTGTTTAAGGAAAATTTGTTCGTTTAAGTTTTTTACCAATTAAAAAGTTTTTTTTATTATACATAATTATTTCATTTGAGACTAGCGAAATTTTATGTCACGTGATCTTTCATTTGCTACTGTCATTCCACATATTTTTCATTCTATTCGATACATTACATATATGTGATCATTGTAAGTTGATTCGTTAAGACCATATATTTAACAGATCATATTAGTTGGTCCGATTAGGAAGAAAGTGTCTCGGAGGGTATCAAACGGATCAACTAGTTGATTCGTTTAGTTGAACGGAATGGAAAAAGGGGGATTTCCCTTTTTCCACTCCGACCAACTAAACCTGATCAACTAAAACTAATCAACTATTTTTATTCCTAACGAAACAACTATTCAGTTGATTAGTTAGGAAATAAACGGGTCAACTCTTTTTTATCCCAACGGCACAACTTATAGTTGATCCGTTAGTAACAAAATTTACATCACAAAATAGTTCCTAACAAAACAACGAATTATAAGTACTTTAGTATGAACTGTGTCTTCTGAGCTGCCGAAGTCCCCGTGGATAGTTAACAACTGATAAAAAGGTTTGGGGCAACTTTGAAATGTAGCATCTATAAAAAATTCGTGTGTTTTAGCTAGTTGTGATAGTGACTCCTTTGAACAAAAAACAAGCATTCTATTATTTTCCTCCTCATATTCGCATAGAAGAAAATCACAATGTATTTCTGGCACTTCAACATCTCTGTTACATCTAAATACAGTTTTTGTAGCTCCAATAGCTTTCTTTATGTCTAGTGTCATAAAGTCCGCTTTTTACCTTAGAGAGTTTAGGCATTTCGGCAACAAAATTTAGTCCCTTGTCTAGCATTTCACAAACAGAATCTTTATAAAGGCGAGTTATCGGTAAATCACTTTTAGCTGCTTTATTCTTTAATTTATTCATTTCCATTAAAATCAGATTTTGTGAGCCATCCATTACACAAGTATGGGTCTTTTTATTTAAAATGTTGGTATCCTGAAATCAAACCAACAAACAAAAAATGGTGAAAAATAATACCTAGGTCCCCACCATGAGATTACGAAACAGTGAAGGTGATGCAGTGATAGCCTAGTCGGTAGAACGCTTGCCTCCAAAGACGGAGGACAAGAAGAACCTTAGATATCTAAGGTTTCTATAACTGGCCACTTGTTTTCAACAAGAACGTGACTTTGTTACGTTTGCTTAATTTCGTATCAAGAAATGAAAAGTTTAATAAATTACAAACACCCATAAAAAGGAACAGAAAATATGCGAACAGAGATGGAGTTATTCGTCATATAATGATGCAGTTTTTAAACAATAATATCAGTCTTGGGCATGCAATGGAAAAATTAAGATAAAAAAAATTATAAAAAAATATATATAATAAATATAAAATGTAGTCCAAAAATAATAAGAAAAAAAGGAATACTCTTTATGTTTTTTGTGTTTAAGGAAAATTTGTTCGTTTAAGTTTTTTACCAATTAAAAAGTTTTTTTTATTATACATAATTATTTCATTTGAGACTAGCGAAATTTTATGTCACGTGATCTTTCATTTGCTACTGTCATTCCACATATTTTTCATTCTATTCGATACATTACATATATGTGATCATTGTAAGTTGATTCGTTAAGACCATATATTTAAAAGATCATATTAGTTGGTCCGATTTCCATTCCGTTCAACTAAACGAATCAACTAGTTGATCCGTTTGATACCCTCCGAGACACTCCCTTTTTCCACTCCGACCAACTAAACCTGATCAACTAAAACTAATCAACTATTTTTATTCCTAACGAAACAACTATTCAGTTGATTAGTTAGGAAATAAACGGGTCAACTCTTTTTTATCCCAACGGCACAACTTATAGTTGATCCGTTAGTAACAAAATTTACATCACAAAATAGTTCCTAACAAAACAACGAATTATAAGTACTTTAGTATGAACTGTGTCTTCTGAGCTGCCGAAGTCCCCGTGGATAGTTAACAACTGATAAAAAGGTTTGGGGCAACTTTGAAATGTAGCATCTATAAAAAATTCGTGTGTTTTAGCTAGTTGTGATAGTGACTCCTTTGAACAAAAAACAAGCATTCTATTATTTTCCTCCTCATATTCGCATAGAAGAAAATCACAATGTATTTCTGGCACTTCAACGTCTCTGTTACATCTAAATACAGTTTTTGTAGCTCCAATAGCTTTCTTTATGTCTAGTGTCATAAAGTCCGCTTTTTACCTTAGAGAGTTTAGGCATTTCGGCAACAAAATTTAGTCCCTTGTCTAGCATTTCACAAACAGAATCTTTATAAAGGCGAGTTATCGGTAAATCACTTTTAGCTGCTTTATTCTTTAATTTATTCATTTCCATTAAAATCAGATTTTGTGAGCCATCCATTACACAAGTATGGGTCTTTTTATTTAAAATGTTGGTATCCTGAAATCAAACCAACAAATAAAAAATGGTGAAAAATAATACCTAGGTCCCCACCATGAGATTACGAAACAGTGAAGGTGATGCAGTGATAGCCTAGTCGGTAGAACGCTTGCCTCCAAAGACGGAGGACAAGAAGAACCTTAGATATCTAAGGTTTCTATAACTGGCCACTTGTTTTCAACAAGAACGTGACTTTGTTACGTTTGCTTAATTTCGTATCAAGAAATGAAAAGTTTAATAAATTACAAACACCCATAAAAAGGAACAGAAAATATGCGAACAGAGATGGAGTTATTCGTCATATAATGATGCAGTTTTTAAACAATAATATCAGTCTTGGGCATGCAATGGAAAAATTAAGATAAAAAAAATTATAAAAAATTATAAAAAAATATATATAATAAATATAAAATGTAGTCCAAAAATAATAAGAAAAAAAGGAATACTCTTTATGTTTTTTGTGTTTAAGGAAAATTTGTTCGTTTAAGTTTTTTACCAATTAAAAAGTTTTTTTTATTATACATAATTATTTCATTTGAGACTAGCGAAATTTTATGTCACGTGATCTTTCATTTGCTACTGTCATTCCACATATTTTTCATTCTATTCGATACATTACATATATGTGATCATTGTAAGTTGATTCGTTAAGACCATATATTTAACAGATCATATTAGTTGGTCCGATTAGGAAGAAAGTGTCTCGGAGGGTATCAAACGGATCAACTAGTTGATTCGTTTAGTTGAACGGAATGGAAAAAGGGGGATTTCCCTTTTTCCACTCCGACCAACTAAACCTGATCAACTAAAACTAATCAACTATTTTTATTCCTAACGAAACAACTATTCAGTTGATTAGTTAGGAAATAAACGGGTCAACTCTTTTTTATCCCAACGGCACAACTTATAGTTGATCCGTTAGTAACAAAATTTACATCACAAAATAGTTCCTAACAAAACAACGAATTATAAGTACTTTAGTATGAACTGTGTCTTCTGAGCTGCCGAAGTCCCCGTGGATAGTTAACAACTGATAAAAAGGTTTGGGGCAACTTTGAAATGTAGCATCTATAAAAAATTCGTGTGTTTTAGCTAGTTGTGATAGTGACTCCTTTGAACAAAAAACAAGCATTCTATTATTTTCCTCCTCATATTCGCATAGAAGAAAATCACAATGTATTTCTGGCACTTCAACATCTCTGTTACATCTAAATACAGTTTTTGTAGCTCCAATAGCTTTCTTTATGTCTAGTGTCATAAAGTCCGCTTTTTACCTTAGAGAGTTTAGGCATTTCGGCAACAAAATTTAGTCCCTTGTCTAGCATTTCACAAACAGAATCTTTATAAAGGCGAGTTATCGGTAAATCACTTTTAGCTGCTTTATTCTTTAATTTATTCATTTCCATTAAAATCAGATTTTGTGAGCCATCCATTACACAAGTATGGGTCTTTTTATTTAAAATGTTGGTATCCTGAAATCAAACCAACAAACAAAAAATGGTGAAAAATAATACCTAGGTCCCCACCATGAGATTACGAAACAGTGAAGGTGATGCAGTGATAGCCTAGTCGGTAGAACGCTTGCCTCCAAAGACGGAGGACAAGAAGAACCTTAGATATCTAAGGTTTCTATAACTGGCCACTTGTTTTCAACAAGAACGTGACTTTGTTACGTTTGCTTAATTTCGTATCAAGAAATGAAAAGTTTAATAAATTACAAACACCCATAAAAAGGAACAGAAAATATGCGAACAGAGATGGAGTTATTCGTCATATAATGATGCAGTTTTTAAACAATAATATCAGTCTTGGGCATGCAATGGAAAAATTAAGATAAAAAAAATTATAAAAAAATATATATAATAAATATAAAATGTAGTCCAAAAATAATAAGAAAAAAAGGAATACTCTTTATGTTTTTTGTGTTTAAGGAAAATTTGTTCGTTTAAGTTTTTTACCAATTAAAAAGTTTTTTTTATTATACATAATTATTTCATTTGAGACTAGCGAAATTTTATGTCACGTGATCTTTCATTTGCTACTGTCATTCCACATATTTTTCATTCTATTCGATACATTACATATATGTGATCATTGTAAGTTGATTCGTTAAGACCATATATTTAAAAGATCATATTAGTTGGTCCGATTTCCATTCCGTTCAACTAAACGAATCAACTAGTTGATCCGTTTGATACCCTCCGAGACACTCCCTTTTTCCACTCCGACCAACTAAACCTGATCAACTAAAACTAATCAACTATTTTTATTCCTAACGAAACAACTATTCAGTTGATTAGTTAGGAAATAAACGGGTCAACTCTTTTTTATCCCAACGGCACAACTTATAGTTGATCCGTTAGTAACAAAATTTACATCACAAAATAGTTCCTAACAAAACAACGAATTATAAGTACTTTAGTATGAACTGTGTCTTCTGAGCTGCCGAAGTCCCCGTGGATAGTTAACAACTGATAAAAAGGTTTGGGGCAACTTTGAAATGTAGCATCTATAAAAAATTCGTGTGTTTTAGCTAGTTGTGATAGTGACTCCTTTGAACAAAAAACAAGCATTCTATTATTTTCCTCCTCATATTCGCATAGAAGAAAATCACAATGTATTTCTGGCACTTCAACGTCTCTGTTACATCTAAATACAGTTTTTGTAGCTCCAATAGCTTTCTTTATGTCTAGTGTCATAAAGTCCGCTTTTTACCTTAGAGAGTTTAGGCATTTCGGCAACAAAATTTAGTCCCTTGTCTAGCATTTCACAAACAGAATCTTTATAAAGGCGAGTTATCGGTAAATCACTTTTAGCTGCTTTATTCTTTAATTTATTCATTTCCATTAAAATCAGATTTTGTGAGCCATCCATTACACAAGTATGGGTCTTTTTATTTAAAATGTTGGTATCCTGAAATCAAACCAACAAATAAAAAATGGTGAAAAATAATACCTAGGTCCCCACCATGAGATTACGAAACAGTGAAGGTGATGCAGTGATAGCCTAGTCGGTAGAACGCTTGCCTCCAAAGACGGAGGACAAGAAGAACCTTAGATATCTAAGGTTTCTATAACTGGCCACTTGTTTTCAACAAGAACGTGACTTTGTTACGTTTGCTTAATTTCGTATCAAGAAATGAAAAGTTTAATAAATTACAAACACCCATAAAAAGGAACAGAAAATATGCGAACAGAGATGGAGTTATTCGTCATATAATGATGCAGTTTTTAAACAATAATATCAGTCTTGGGCATGCAATGGAAAAATTAAGATAAAAAAAATTATAAAAAAATATATATAATAAATATAAAATGTAGTCCAAAAATAATAAGAAAAAAAGGAATACTCTTTATGTTTTTTGTGTTTAAGGAAAATTTGTTCGTTTAAGTTTTTTACCAATTAAAAAGTTTTTTTTATTATACATAATTATTGCATTTGAGACTAGCGAAATTTTATGTCACGTGATCTTTCATTTGCTACTGTCATTCCACATATTTTTCATTCTATTCGATACATTACATATATGTGATCATTGTAAGTTGATTCGTTAAGACCATATATTTAACAGATCATATTAGTTGGTCCGATTAGGAAGAAAGTGTCTCGGAGGGTATCAAACGGATCAACTAGTTGATTCGTTTAGTTGAACGGAATGGAAAAAGGGAACTCATCATAATCAAGAACTGATTTGTATGTTGAAGTAATAACGTAGCCATTAATTTTTATGTAGACAAACTTCGACTACGAGTAGCTGCCTTAATTAGCCAACATAGTAAACATAGAGTCAAATAACTCATTTAAATGAATCATTGCTAAAACATCACGGGGATTTAATGACGCGGCGTCTATTTTTTTACGATGTTTTGACTGTTATGGGCTTGAAAAGCTTACTCTTACGTCTAGAATATTATATTTTTGTATGACTATTGTTTATTTTATTTAAACAAGTAGGTGTACATATAATATGCTAGATTATTACGTACTTAGTATTCTCAATGGCAAATAGTTCATATTTCAATCAAAGGCAACATTTTATATCGAAAAATAAAGCAAGAAAAGATAAGTAAAACAAAAATTTGCTTTTCATTTTTCTGAGGATCGGGCACTGACAAAAATCTTATCTAATAGCTATCTATCGGAATTCCTTCAGCATATCAGACAACAGATGTTTAGTTTAGACTAAATATCTCAAAATAGCAGAAATTACGAATGCAGAAATTCCAGCTAATGTTCCTGGTTCGAAAACCTATTGATCTTATTACTCATTGATTGACGCTACATGGTTTTACGTAGGTATTTAGGTATGTTTACGTTTATACTTCTCGAATCGCGTTCAGTTGAAAAAACAAAGTGCGCGACGTCTGTAGTACTCGTACATCGGAGAGTTAAGATGAATAAAATTCCTAAAAAAGTAAACTTAAAACTATGTTGCGTGTTTCTGTAAAAACTAATTTGGATATAAAGTATCCGGTAGTGTTGGGGCGTGTGAACTCTAAATACGAATGGTCTGCTTTCGCGAGTGGTGTTGTTGATTTCTGTTGGAAGGAACGATGTTCTCGAGTGTTAGAAGTGTCTCAGTGAATAGCATCGTGTGCTCGTCTGCAGGCTTCGTTAGCAATGCAGGTCAAGGCTTGAGTTATGCGAGCCTCCGAGGGGCATGCGCTTGGAATGCGAACTGGTGGGGCAGAAGAATGCGGCACTGTGACACGGCTTTAGCTTTGCCGTGCGTGCCTCTGTGCACACAAACTAAGGTATTTGAGCATATGTATAAACAGATCTGTTATGTAAGATGTTACGTCTTTCAAAATTCATATTCGTTGTGTTGAATGTTCAATCGGAGGCTGATAATTTGTGTCGATAATATTGGAAAGATTTATTGCTGAGATAACGATGAATTAGAAAATAGTTACCTGATTATTATTAGAAACTATTACATGCAGGGTTCTTTGAGACTAGGATAATAGGTATCTTTTGAATCTTTTCGAATAGGTAACTTACGCGTATTATTTACCTTTCGTACTTAGTACCACTGCTTTTTACACGAATGTTCGTAAAAAACGTTTCTAGGACGACTCAACTCTCTAATTTAAGTGTTTTTTTATGATAGAACAATTTATGAACAAAATGGTGAGTGATAAATAAAAGTATAGAATTCTCCTTTTACTTCACAAATTGGATCGCTAGAAAGAAATCTAAGAAAAGCCTGACATGGTAATACTTCTGTACCGCTTAAGCTATTTTAATTTATTCAAAGAGTCAATATCTAGAATACCTACATAATTTCAAATGTAATAAGTGCCTAGTCTTGTTTTACTCACTAAAACCAATAAATTTTCTCTGGCAAGGGCCACGAGCGGGTGACAGGGGTTCAGTACCCTTTCAAACTTTACAAGATTTTGGAGCAGCGCAAACAAATAAGTTTTCTTCGTTTTGTGCTTTACACATTCTGGCATTTTTCCAGCGCAATAATGATAAATGGTGCATTTCTTTAAAAATTCCTTTCTAAACGTAGCTCTATGATTCTACGGTATAAGGAAATAAAACATCTATTCTTACGAGAGTTTTGATAGGTCTCTATCGTTATTTTCGCAGTTGTTTATTGATATTTTATTATTTGGTAGTATTTCTTGTTCATATGGCGTTTTTAGGAATTTGTTTTGCCGAAAGTTTCAATCATAATGGTTATTTGTTACTTACGTTTTTACAGCCATGGATTAAAGTACCTAAATAAGAATTGATTATACTGTTAACATTGACCCCGGTTTTCAGCCCTCAGCGATTTCTGAATTTAATTCAATGAATCAAAATTATACTTTAATTCATTTTCTTTTTGTAGGAAGTGGTGTCAATGAATTATTTTGTATTATGTACAAACTAATTATGTATAAACTAACAAAATGTATTGGGTGTAATGACATAATTTAAAAGTAGAAAAAAATCGGCCAAGTGCGACTCGGTCTCACGCACGAAGAGTTCCGTACCGTGTTGGTGCCCCCTTGGTCTCGTTCCTCTTGCCGTTATTAATAGCGAGCAAAAAAACTCCTAATAAATCACGTTTGTTGTATGGGAGCCGCCCTTAAATATTTATTTTATATTGTTTTTAGTATTTGTTGTTGTAGCGGCAACAGAAATGCATCTTCTGTGAAAATTTCAGCTGTCTAGCTATAACGGTTTATGAGATACAGCCTGGAGACAGACATACAGACGGACAGACGGACATCGGAGACTTAGTAATAGGGACCCGTTTTTACCCTTTGGGTACGGAACCCTAATGATACCTATTACAATAATAATACCTATCGTGAAAATGGTTTTTAAAGTTTTGTGGAGGTATAAACCTATACGCATGTCTACAGAACTTCATATGTGTACCTGTGTCCTAATAATCTGTTCCACACTTACTTGACTCTATTTTATTAAATCATTTGTAAATACAGAGAAACCGAAGCATAAGTATTTACAAGTTTTTATGATAAAAAGAAAAGATAACAGAGTACAAAATGTTATTTTTCAAAGTGTTTGACATCCTGTCTGTAGTATCTACACTAAGCAAGTTTGGCAGGTGTGTCTTGTCTCGAACTTTGAAGACACGCATATCGTATTTTTGGGGTACTACCTTTTTTTTTAAAAGTCGTGACGGTTTAACACCCGCCTTGTAATCGCGAGGTCATGGGTTCAAATGCCAGTCTCATACTAACGAGTTCTTTGTAAGTTAGGTACGTACGGCATTTCACACCACTGGCTTTTAGTGGATACGGCTCAACTATTTCGTGGGTAAGCCTATGTTCGCCAGTGACTTGTTAAAAGGCCGATTCAGTGCTGTAGATATCTTTTTTCGGGTAATGATCTCAATTTTCCCTCATTTATTTAAGTATACCAATGGAGGTGGGTCAAAGGACTTTCGTTTGAGCGCCTGGGATAAAGCGTTCTCTTACCTTTCGTCCTTAAACAGCCAACCGAAAGGGTCAACGGTTTCAATTTTTTAAATAATTATGCTGTAGGTAGAGACTGCAAAAAGGTCAATGAAATCTGGAAATAAGTAATTTGCATTGAAGAAAATGGCGTTATTACAATGAAGTAGGTAGGTAAATATGTACTTAAATTGCCGTTGTGAATTTTAAACATGGTGAGTTCAAGTTAACCGAATACAAATATTTTTTTTGTCTTCAGATCTTTTCTAGGTACTAAGTTTGTATTCTTGATCTCAGGTCATATTTTGTTTAAAACTTAGAAAGACGTAATTAAATAAAAACTCATCGTTGATAAAAATATCCCAGTCTAATGAAGTTAATTAACAAATAACATGACAATCTTAATAATATGCATGTGTTACAAAATCGTCAGACGGTTTATTTTATTTTTTATTGAATGACTAAAGATTATTGATTTGTTATTGATTTTTAAGAGAATTATTAATTTTTCTTAAATCACTTCGTTTGTTATAATATCTCACAGATTTGAGTCAACAGGAATGAGCCTTTCAATAGTTGTGAAAAATTCTATTAGTACAGTTTTTGGCATGAAAATTCTCGATACTTTGTCAAAATGGAGCAAACAGTTACAAATATCGACTTAAAGTGCGATAACGAAACAAACAAGAACACGTGTGAATCATCGTTTTGTCGGCTAGTGACGAATCGCCTTCATTGTTTGTGGTGAACGATATTTGCTGTAAACTGTTCATTCCCGTAGATATTGTATATTCATAATCATTTACTTCATTACATAGCTTATTCTGAACTGGGAGATATCGCGATTGAATTGCGTCATCCGCAATTGGTCTTTTGAATAATTTTGTGATAAATGAAAAGATCGTAAATAAGTTTCCATAGAAAACAATTTTTTGTTGAGTACCGAAACTACCGAAGTCTCGACGACAGTAGCCAAACGAGCGCGTGTTTCAAAATAAATTGTGTTCCAAAAAATTAATTTCAAATGACCAATTTTACAAGAATTATTTTTTTGTTTATAAAAAGTACAATAGTCTCCATTCAGATTAGCAGAAAAAAAATCCTATAAGAAATCTAGGCGTCGCCTATGTCCAGCGGTAGCCCATTTAACGATATAGAGATTCGTTAAGTAGTGACCTCCGCTATATTATGTAGAATTGAGAGTAACGTAAAAGTAGGTACTAACTGCTGAGTGACAACTACTTTGTTAAGCTTATTTTAGCAAGGTGACAGGTGACGAGGTTTTTATTGCATTATCAGTCCGACCTTCATTTCACTCATTAGATCTGACGGTCGTCCTCTAGACACTTACACGTGGTTGCACTTCGAATTCTAAGCAGTTAACTTGAACATTGTATTACATGGTTACATCACAGTAAAGAATATACTCATAGACCGTACACTATATAGTTAAGTGGCTATAAATAAATTTTAACTGCGGGACCGACTTACATTCGATTAAATCCGTTATTTCAAATTAAAATTACACATAAGATTAGCAGAACGCATGAAACAGTTGATTTATTTTGCCAGTCCTTGTTCGATTCTCATAATTATTACTTATACCCGTCTTATACCCAAAGTGTCAAGTAGAGAAAGTTATTAGTGTCATCACTGACATTCCCTCACATGTATGTCAACTAACTTTAACTACGAGTATTCTTCATTAGGTAGGTACCTACTTATTGTGCCAGTATATTTGTTTGTGTGGCTTGGTTGTTTATGATCCAAATGGTATATGTATGTATACATATTTCTTTTTTATAAATTCTATGTTAAACCGCAAAGAACCGCAAAGCTGACTTTACCATTTGGCGATTGAGTTACTAACAAACGTGGTACTTCCCTAAGAATAAGTAATACTCATACACTATTTTATGTAGGTAAGTACTTCCCCACAATTTTCCCAGGCGGACTCTACCAAAGAGTCTCATCACTACGAAAAGTCAAGCTGTCATTAGTTTAATGAAAACTCAATGCTAATTGGCGTAAAATGTAGGAGGCCATCAGGTAGGGGTCGTTGTCACCACGAGCCGCTCCGGTGGCGGTACTTTGCCATATTGATTGAGGTGCCGACGAACTCCGGCTCTTGTAATCATTATAGATGGTTCACCTGGAGTGGTTACTTGTTGCTAAACGCTAATTAAAAGAACAAAATCCAATTTCAAAAAAGTAATATTGGCTTGGCTTTCGACTTGTTCAAAAGAATATTGTTTCGTTATGACCGCTCAGACAACAGTTTAATATGTAATTCTTTTGATGAGTTTTTCTTAGGTACAAACGACACCCATGTGGTATAAACTGAAGTTTTTTTAGAAAGCTACTTAATGTTTATAGTAGATAGGTACATATTATGTTGTGTAACTAAATTATTTTTTACTTACAACAATATTAATTGCTGTGTAAGTAAGTAAAGTAAGTAGTAAGTATTTTAATAATAAAATCCAATAATATACCTATTCCGATAAAATAAACTACTTATATTACAGGTAAATGGACGACCCAAAACTAAGCTTACTCTGTCTATAAAACCTCTTCTTGCGTACTTACCAACTTAACTCATGTAATTACATCAGAATGTAGAATATTATTAATGTATATTCGACGCTATGAAAGACCCACTCTAGAATTCCTCTCAATTCAGCCTACTAGATACCAATCTAGTTCTACATTTGTTCGTAGGTCGAAACGCGCAGTATTACCAGGAAACTCTAATAATTAAATTGTTTTAATCTGTCAACCGTCTGAAAATAATTGTACAAGGTTTCCTCAACGCTAATTAATTCAGGTGTTTGTTAACTTCATATCACGCTTTGTTCGTGTTAGTTAAATAATAATATGCCTACCTAAAGTTGCTTATTAATAATGATATTGATAAACAAACTGCGGTTTTACTTGGTAAGTACTATTGGTAGCTTAACCCAGGAGTGTAGAACAGAGTATTTAATATTTACTTAGTAATTTGAATATTACATTCCACTTTACATACATGTAACCATCGGTATTAATCGGTAACCATGAAACCTCGACTTCATATCATTCTTGAAAAACACGACTGTTACAACGGTAACAAGAAAGGGCACAAAATATTTATCTATTCTATAGAGATTCTATATAGTGAGAGAGGTCTGCCAAGAAGAAGAGATAGTCTGACAAGAAGAAGAGATACATACGTTTGTCCAGCAATAGGTCAGAGTTTCTTAGAATAATAATTTCTTTGGTGTTCCGGGTTCATTCTGAGTAGCCCGACGGAGGGCGGCGGCAGGCCGGGAGGCGGCCAAGCGGATCCGTCACGCCAGCCGGCATAATGCCCTCAGCACACCGTCCTTTGCTCCTCTGTTTTCTAATCGACCACGCTTTTCTTTACTGCGATCTCTTGCGTAATTCCATGGTTATGTAAAGCAACCCAAATGTTGAATGGTTCTAGGAACTGTGACATGATAAAGCAACGTCATGACCGCAGCACAGAAACAATCGTTTAATTTTAGTACACTTTGATACTTATATTTTATGTAAGTAGTAGGTAGGTGCCTAAAATTACACAGTTTTCGATTGGGAAGCAACAGTAAGTTTCAATAAGAAACTCTAAGTCAATTTAGCAGTTTTCATATTTTTAATGTATAAGTAATTTGCTCTACTAATTTATGAATTTATGTTTTTAATATGAAGAAAGTAACGCATATTTTCTTGTTTCGATATGACATTTCACTTTTCGAGACTGAAAGAAATACATAACATATAACGCCTCCACAGCAACATCCAGGTACAAAGAGAATCATTAGTCTGCGACTCGAATCAAAGCGAGTGCTCTTACGAGTATTGAAAAGTGTCGAGCTGTCCCGGGGAAAGTATTCCCTTTAGGCTTTAGGGATTAAGAACGGTACTCACCTAAACTATTTCTGAAATTGGATATATCCTAGAAAAACAGAAAATATGAGCCATTATTATATTTAGTCCATATTTTCTTTGGAAAATTGTCGTGTGTTTCGCCCAACGTAGAGGTAGAGTAGAGGTAAGTATCGTAAGTAGGTGCGTAGGTATATTTTGTTTTTGAAATATCAAATCTGGAACCCTACGTTAAGATCTGAAGTTGCCTCTTTTATAAGTTTTTCGTTTTTCATTTCTACTGCTGATACAGCTAAACAAAGGCTTCGTTAGTACTTGAAGTAGGTATAAGGTCCCTGATAAACTCTGTTTTCAAATAGCGACTTAAGAGGAACTTTACCAAGAAAATACATGTTGCTTACTCGATAAACATTTCAATACATGGGAATACTTCAAAATTAACAGACTTCAATAACAGCCCCGCGCAAAAGTTATTTTTGTGTCAGTAATTGGCTTATTTTTTGAAGTGCGAAAGGCTCAGATAAATTTTTATTGACGTGAAAGGTCAACAAAATGCGGGGTAAATATCAGAGCATTCGCTCTACGGCTTGGAAAATGTAAATCTGTACGAGATGCCTTGACACCTTCCCCTCATTACACTAGAAATATAGAGGTATAGCCTACATTTTCTCACAAAATTATTTTAAGGTTTCGATAATAGTCCGGTCATTTTAGACATAAAAATAGTGATCAAATAAAGAAAATTCCGACAGAGCCAAATCTTCGTAGAGACCTTAGGTTTACCACAAGGAATAAAGTGTCAAAAGTCCCCATCAGTCCCATGTGAGCTTAGGGACTTATTCGGGGCCCAAGGTCAAAATTTTAGGTTTTTTGGATTTTTCTCGAAAACGGTAAGCTTTATCGAAAAAGTACCTCAGAGCAAAGTTGTTTTGGCTTTTGATTTGGCTCTGTCGGAATTTTCTTTATTTCAATTGTCTAAAATAACCGGACTATAAGTAGCTTTCTTTCTTATGCTACAGCTCTACCAGCGTTTTAAACTGTAAATTAATCTAAAATAAAAAATACTAATTAATCCGTTATGTAACGCTTATATGTATCTGCCAGTCTTAAGGTTTAACGCGTTCAAACTGCCATTTGAACGCGTTAAAACTAAAAACTGCCATTTGAATGCGTGCCATTTGAATGCGTTAAAACGCTGCGTAACAGCTTAATTTGCGCGCTAATTTATGCGCTATTTAAGCCGCGGGTGGAACAATAGCATTAAAATAGCGTCCACATAAGATGCATAAAGAGGAGCAAAACAAATAATAATACCTACACCGCGTTCATCGATATTACTTGCTTGTAATCTTATCTCGCTTGTTCAATATTTAGTCTGACAATAATGTCATGATAAACGACAGTAATCTGTACTCCAAGGCCCCAGAGGCTCAGGGGATGAGAATTCAATACCTAACGTATATATTGTATTTTTATAAAAGTGATCAATAATACAGTGATAGCCTGAAAGCTAATAAATAGCTACCTACCTATACCTACTTATACTTATAGGCGCGAATAAAAGGTCAATCTATTTTAGCAGTAATACTGCGTAGGCAAATATTTTACGACAAATCCCATCTGATATAATTATGATCAGTAGAGATACTTGAAAAGGTTTACCATCCATTTTCAAACATTCTCCTATGTGTCTCTATTTTTTTTCCCACGACATTAGTTTGCAAAACAAAGGCTTTCAACTCTTATGTTTGATTTATCATTTTACACCTTTTATTATTTTTTAAGGGTTATATATATATCTGATGTTTCATCGTCATTGAATCATCATTATGAATACTACACATACTTTAATTAAGAAAATTGCCGAGTTTACCTTGGCCAGAATATTTTGTATTTTTTTAAAAAGGATACTAGTTTAAGATTGTTATATGTATATGTATTATTTGTACACGTGTATTATGCACGTAATGGTTGCCAAGTACGTATCTTGATAACTTCCTAACAGGTAGTCAATAAAACAAAAGCAGGCTAATAATGACGCTGTGACATCAAAGGAAATGGTGTGGACATGTTCATGTGACATAACAATTTTATATTTAGCCTCAGTCGCTATTGGTGACAAATTGTATGATTGGGTGAGACCTTGGACACACAATTAATGGGACAAAAAAGCCCGTGTAAACTCATGTCATGTATTTACTTTGTGGTTATTAGCTGCGCCTCGCAGTTTTATCTGTTACCTTTCTGCAGAGCCCATTGATTCAATTTTGAAATACAAAGGCGTTGTGTCAATCATAGGGACGCGCCTACGTTACCTCGGATCTTATTTAAATTCTATCAGTGATACAGTGTAAAGTAAGAAAAATAAAACAACATAGATACTATTCAAACCATTACCTACTCACGGATTGAAAAATACTGGAATTGGAACTTTGGAAAAACAACCAGTGTGAATTTGTTTATGATTGTGCCATTGACTGCATTGGTAAGTAATCCATTTAGAAATGTAATCGCGAATCTCTTTATTGTTCAAAATATTATGTTTTTACTTCAGTGCGTGACACAATTTTGAATTTCAACATATCAAAGCCTTTCGACGGCACATGTTAGTCGTCCTAAAGTGTAAATAAATACCTACTCGTCGTTGCTCTAATGTAAAATTAATTAATTTACCGTTTGTGTCGTGTTTTTTGATATTTTTCTGGAACAGTAATATGTAAGTGCCCCTTAAATATGCGTATGTTTTTTTTATAAAGGCTGTTACTCACAGGTTTACGTTCGACCATATCCTGTCTGATATTAGGTAGAAAATGTAGTAGTATTTTGGGTGGCTATTTTACCGAGGATTGTCTTTCGGAGATTTTTATACCTCTGCACTGAGTATCGTCAGAGACTGTCCGCCTTACCACAAAAGATTTAAACACGCTTTAAACTCTGTTTAACCGTTTAATTTGTACTGTTAAACATTGTCTAAAGCGCGCGTAAAACTTTTGTGGTAAGACGGTGTATTGCGAATTTGCGAGATCCTTCATACTTCAACCTGCCTTACATTTTACTAGTAAGCATAGATGCTGCCTAGGTTGTAGCACGCTATGATCTCTCTTATGAATAAAATGAAATCCTGATCTTGTGCGTCGGCGTAGCACGTTGGGTGGTTTACTGTCAGGCTTTTCACAACATCTCTCTATATTTAGACTTCCACGCTGCCACTGCACGGCACCGGTCGATATCGTGTCTATTCGTTCCATTCCATGTAAATCAAAAATGTAAATGGTGAAGTTAAAGTAGAATTTACACATAACGTATTTGGGTACCAACCTATTAAAGGTAGATAAGTACTCGTAAGCTTGTACCTGTAAGCCGGCCAGCCCTGGCGTCATAGTTTTTAAGCCACCTGAAGGTAGTAGTATTTACCTAAGGTTATTTATCGATGTACCTACGAGTATGATTCACTTAACATATAATTTAATGGATTTTCTGAACTTAAATGTTAAGATTAATTATTTTACCTTCAATATCAAGAGAGCTCGACCTAAATTGCCTATATAGCATGATCGAATTATCAACCACTTTCATAATCTACATAGGTTGATGCGCGCGTTCTACATAGATTGGCGCGTGTACTAACGCTGAACGGCCACCTGTCCGCGGCGCACGGTCCGCTTAATATTTCTGTTATGTTTTAGGTAATTTAGGTGTTTGACGTTCTTGGTGCTGTTTGGACCCTGCGGAGCGTACTGGCGCATTACTAGAACCATAGACGAACATACTCGTATTCTGTATAGTAGTATATATTCATCTATGCTAGAACATACAAATAAACTACACTATTAGTTTGTAGTAGCTTGAGTAACCGAGACACCGTAATAACAGAATTATTGCTTTGAAGAAGTTTCTGGTATATCTACTAACCGCCTTACTATCTATAACTCTATGTTATATATTTATATTCTATTACTTATTAAGCACCTGCCAGCAGTTAGTTTACGTGTAGCTTATAAGATCATTTCCTATCACAGAATGTCTGTAACAGTCAGTAAATATGGAACCATTGGAACTTGAAAAAAGTAAGTCGAATGTAGAGGTATATAAACGTAGAGTGATTATATGAACTTTTCAGGTATAAAATAAAATCTAAGTCATAACATTTATGTAGTAGGTAAAAAGGGGTCACCGGAGGTTAGTTGGATTGGCACTTTGGCGCCGGCGGGGCTGCTGGCAACGAGTCAACACTATCTTACTCGTACTTTATTTTGCTGTGTGCAATCAGTTTGCAAATGTTTGGATGATTTCTATCCAATAAATCAGCGTTTATGTAATTAATAAACTCGTACAAATTATCACGATATTTCTTTTGCATACCATTACCATATGTTTGTTTTCTGTCGTCCGATATATTTTTATTAAAACACTACAATTTGAATGAGGAAGATAGCTAGACATAAGTAATTTTATTTTCAATATCTAAAGTCAGAATCTCTCGAAAGTTTTAAATATGAAGTTTAATTAATCTGCGTATCAAACGACTCGAGGAATCATAAATGAACATTGAAGAATTACAAATATCCACACTCATTTCTCTGAATGAACAGTAAATAGCATATAATTAAGGAAAATGTGACCTGCTGTTTTAGAGTTTTTTATGTGCCTTTAAATTAAAAATTGTAAGCGATGTATATACATTATTTTACATCGCCTCCCCATGTCACACAAATCTTTCCACTTTCCATTAGGTGGGTACTTAATAAGTAGGTATACATATAGCATAGTTTATGGATGATTCCATATTTAATTAATATCGTCATCTTAAATCACTAACCGCAGAGGTTTTATAGCCGACTAGGTAATCAAAAAGTTAATCGCTCCAATAAGCACAGCCCCTTGTTAGCATTAGCATGCATAATGGCATCTATTATTAGGTGTCATTGTTTTAATTTTATTAGGCATCTGATCCGAGACAAAATGTTCATTCAAACAAGATAAATTCATCCCATTATATTGAAATAATGAGCACCCAACGTTCGAATCCTACGTCAGAGTTTATAAATAAGCTTTGATTGGATTGGTATTTTGAAAATTAATATTGTACTCGTATTAGTCGTAAATAGCTAATTGATGATGGATCAGTGTCGTAGATTGTATCCGTATATCATATACTCTAAGACTCTGTGGTATTTGGTATTTATTACGTAGTATTTTTTTATATTCACAGATCAGAGAGTTCCCTGATCTGTGTTTATGTTGTTAACTCATTCCTCGCTCTTGGACCAAGATCTCACATGTGTGTCGATAAAATGGTTTATGAAGTATGGATTGTTACCTATTGTTACTGTAGATATTAAAGCCACTATTTATATTAAAATTAAAATTTTATTCTGTTCTAGCGACCCGCCCCGGCTTTGCACAGGTGTATTATACATATAAACCTACCTCTTGAATTACTCTATCTATTAAAAAACAGCATCAAAATCCGTTGCGTAGTTTTTAAGATATAAGCGTACATAAGGACAGACAGACAGGGAAGCAACTTGGTTTTATACTATGTAGTGATAGTGATTAAACAAGTCAAATTCAGAAAAGTCACTAAGATTATTAATGTAATTAGAGGTATATATAAAATTAAAACAAAGAGCGCTAATGATTGATTCGATTCTGTTTGTGATTTCTAGTAATTTTTCGACTTAACATAACGATACCTATCCTTTATTGAAAATTCTGTTTATTTAAGCTGTACTGAGCTTAATGAACAAGCATTATTAGATTTTCATTTGCGATAACTTGTTAATAGTGGATAGTTACTTAACGGTCTTTGTAATTCAGTTTATATATTACTGAATGTTTTCCTAATGAAATAAAATAAAATACTGGTAGTTCTACACAACACATTTTATAAATGTTATTATCTTCTTTGGTATGCCCGTGATGACATGATTTTAGGAACGCACTTGAAAAGTTTTTCGCCATGTCACGCGAGGAATCAAGTGACTCTTACACTAAGGCTTAGTTTAGGATGTCAACATAATGCGATTTACACAGTGAGCTCGTATTTCTAAGCCTGCTTATTATACGACGGCACACAGCCGCACGTGCGATTGTGTTGTGATACACCTGGGTGCCTCGCCGGCGGCAGCGGGTACCTCGGCCGTCATTGACGTGCTCTGTCCTACACGCTCTATCGTGGTTTTTCACGCGATCTCTCTGCAAAGAGAGCAGTCGGCCTGCACTCGCGTTGCTGCATCAGCGCATTGTATTCACTCATGTACTCGTGTCTCGTTTATTTAAAAGAATCTATTTTAAAACTCTCAAATGGGCTAAACACCATTTCCAAACTGCTAATTTTAAAAAGTGCTTTTTCACCGTACGCTGACGGTATCTGTGATATACTTATATCGTAGCGCGTGAAAGTGTAGTGTTGTGTTACAAGACAAGTATCACTATGATTATTACGAGTATATTTGCGTAGCACGCAAAACGCATTTACATATTATGCAATTCATAATTGTAACTCGTGTCATGTAATAAATAAAAAGGAGATACTTTTTCCGATAGACTGAAAGTTCAATAGACGTCGCTAACGAAAGAGCGCGCAGTTACATATCTTGCATAGGCTATATTTTTAATACGTGTGAATAGAGTGATTTGTTTAATCACATGTTTAAGATGCAACCGTGAGCAAGATAAATCAGGTTAGAGTGGCAAGCCGGATGCCGGTGTCGACAAGTGTGCCGATGTCCGCTGGGGCGATTTCACCCGCGGCACGCACGTCTGTGCCGGCACGCTGCTGCCTGTGATTGATCCAGTTATTAGATTTGCATGTGGTACAATCCGCGTCAGCGTCAGAGCTAGCGAAGTGAAGTGAAAGTGAGCGCGATGCTGCACAGCTGAGAAGTGACGTCGCGTGACGCGCGCGGAGATGGGCCATGTGGAAGATATGCGGCGTCAGTAAGGCTGAGCCCGTGCTGTTCGCTGGTTACATAGATGACGATTATGTAAGAGCTCTAAGTCTTATGTAATATCGTAATACTTTTTATCAACGGCATCCACGGCTTAATGTAACGGTTGCGAGCGATACGTTTATTGACATGGATTGATACGCTATGTTTGCAATGTCGTTCACCTCTGGTGGAGTTGCAATAATAAGCTCTTATGTTATTTTTTTCATCGTTACCTAATTATCCACGTGTAATGTAGAAACAGAAACAGTAGCGTCGTAGTTTTCGCATATACCATTAATTCTATAATTAATTAAAGTTTATTGTGGTTCATTTTTATGTGTTTTTTGGTCGAAACCCTTATCCCTAAATTTTTAGAATTCACACACAACACATAACTTATTTACACTGCAATTAAGTATACTAATTACTATTATACCTACTCATAGGTACTCGTGAAGAAAAAAAGTGTTTTGCCCCACATATTGTGCTCTATATCGCTTAACCTTTTGCAAATATACAACGGGTGAATATGATGTGTGATTATGTTGACCTGGATGTTGGTTTGTTCCAGCAGCCGACATGGCGGTTGTGGGGCGAGGAGCGCGTCGACGGCGCCATCTACACCGTGTACCTCAAGAAGGTGCGCTACCACCGACCCACCAGGAGCGCATCCAGCGTAAGTACCCTCTTCTCGCTATTTTATACCGAAAGTGATCTGTCCTAATTCATATAACTAGAGACGAAATCTCAATTGACAGGAACATTGGAACATGATATACTCGTACTTATGCATTTTTTAGATTAGGGAGAGCTAAGTTACGCTACGAGTGATATTTTGACTCGTGAATCTATTCATATTTATTGGTGGTTATGGGCAAAAATAGGCAATATTCTGGATGGCAGTTTCTAGAAAATATTTTTAATGCGAATATATCAGCTGTCCCGTACATTTTGTCGGAAGTCAATCAAATCACAGTCAAGTTTTTTGTTCGTTTTGTTCCATATAAAAATAGGTCACTGCAACATATTGTACACAATTGAGTACGGTATACAATAGTAGGTATACATAAACGGAGCAAATTAAACTTTAGACCATAAGTCTATGTAACTTCGCTTTACGAATGATGTGGGGCCCGATTGTCTATCAAAAAACGTAACGTAACGCGGTGAGCATTATTTTATTTCCGTTAATTTCGTTTGGACATTTTTTTATAAATGTAAAATAATGTTAAAATGAGTTATAAACCGAGTTTGTGTTATTTGAACAATAAATATATTTTTTAAACGAACTTCTTAAAACAAAGAGCACGTTAGAGCACATTACGCGCTTGTTTTTATACAGAATCGCCCACCTGCCTGAAGTTGTGCGCTAAACATGTTTATACTATTTATATACCTATTTACGTATAGCAAGCAACGACATGCGGCACGGCAGGCAAGCAAGACACGCGGCGATACCATTCCTCGTGACACCGCGTTCCTCAATAAGCCGCAACAGTGGGAACCTTGTCCGTCTCGTTTGCGCTCACGCGATCGACCTTGACAGAAAGGGACGACCACGTGCGTACTATTGTTACTGCTACATATTTCGATACAGCCGAATAACTGCGCATCACGTTACGACGCCATTACGCGTCCAGTCTGTGTAGCTGTAGCTTGTAGCGCAACGAACAAAAAGTTCCCGACTTTACTAAAATAAACAATGACTTCAAATGAAAGTAGCGAACCAAAGATATGGACAGAGGAAAAAACTGTGAAGCTGATACACGCGTTCCGATCACGACCCGTGTTATGGGACTCTACTCATCAAATGTATTTCAAAAAGACTGCAAAGCCCGCGATGTGGAATGAAATCACTTTAGAGTTAAATATATCTACGGCTCAATGCAAGAACAAGATTGTTAATTTGATGTCAGGATTTCGCAGGGAGAAAGCTAAGATGTTACGAATACTGAGTAGTCTCGGCGGTAACTGGACGAAAGGTAAGACACAATTTCTAGAACATTATCTAAGTTGATCTATAAATTAATGTTTCAATATATGTTGCATATAATGTATTGTATAACTACTATGTGATGATGTATAATTACATGTCAGTAACGGCTACAAACATATTAGGTAGTACCTACACACCGGCAATGAATAAGCACATAAGGCTACGAAACTTGTGTTGTGACGTTGCAGCTGTGACATTTTGAGGGTTGTTGCGGTTTCGTTATCCTGATGAAACGTGTCAGTGCGCAAGGGAATGGTGTGGTTTACATCCAACTTGCAACAGAAACCACAGAGACTGATTTATAACGTTTGTTTAGCAAACTATTGAGTTTTTTTAGCACATTATAATTATGTACTTAGTAGTTATTGCAGATTGATGATACGTCCAATTTATAGGTACAATCAAACATTACAAGTAAGTTTTTGTGTTTGCCACCCAACTGGATTAAATTACAATTCTGTTTTAAGAATATCTACCGAAAAAATGTATGCAATCTGATGCAGGGCTATTGTAGAACTACATAGATATGTTACCCGCTACCAACAGAAATAGAGTCCGAATGGCACGACTGGTTGTCGACTTTGAAAGTCCTAGAAACGCTGCGGATTCCACGTTGTTACTCGAAAAATGCTAAAATATCAATTGCGGTTCGGTTGGATTTTACTATATTTTTCATAATATTCTCTTTTTTAAATACTTATATTTTTTTAGATATGGACTACAAATTGCACGGTGGATGGTTTGCGTTTAAGGAATTAGGGTTTTTAATGTATAAAGATGTTGAAAGAATTCGAATAGAGTCGGTGAGTAATCTTTTATAACTACCTATATACTATATTTCCTCGTACGTTATATATTTGACAAGTAAAGTTTGACTAACTGCTAAATATTTTTTCGATTCTAGCACCATTTACAAACATTTACTTACATACCAACTTACTTGTAAACTTAGTCATCTTTATTAAACGTACCTAAACCTATTCTTAATCTAACTTTTCAGGGTGAACCTATTAACACCGATACTGATTTTGAAAACCTGAAGAAAGCATTGTTAGATGTATATTCAAAGAGAAGTAGACCTTCGGGCGATATCAGTGAAGAAGATTCCTGTGACGGCATAGAAATAAAGCACGTAACTTCCACATGCCCCACAAAATCTGAACCCAACCCAGACTGGGCAATCAAACCAGCCTCACCCTCTTCTGAAGACCTTGAGGACACTTATATTAGTGACGACAACATGCTCATAAGTTCCCCTCAACCTGGACCCAGCTACGCCGTCCCGATCAAGCCAGTAAAGAGAAAAGCAGACGAAGAAATAAATAAGAATTCACATCACGAAGAAATAAATTTCTTTGCAAATTTCATCGCCTCCAAAATGAAAAATTACTCCGAAGTCACAAAGAACGCAGTTCAAAAAGAAATATGCGAAATTATATTCAAGGCTGATCAACATTACTTCGAAACCGTAGCAAGCGGTAGTCATTTTGTCGTTTACGATCCTTTAGTTTCAACAGATCGATCGAAAAAACAAAAACGACAATAAAACAGGCACAAATCTATTTTGTTCGCAAACAGACTCTTTTCTTACGAAGAATGAGAATTATGTTTAGTGGTTTACCTGGTAGAGATCGCTGTCAGCGATAAGGCTAGGATAACCATAAGGACTATGGGATTAATTCAAAATATACAAAGTACCTACCTACTTTGTACCTTTTATTGTAATTATTTATATTTGTGCACACAATAAAGAGTTCTGTCTGTCTGTCTGATGTTAGGATCCAAATCGAAACGTCAAAATGTCGCCCAGGATATGCTATCTGGAGTTGAACTAAATATAAGATTTATGCATAATAAATATCTATTTATAATAAATTTGTATATTAATTTAAACTAGCTGCATTGTGAATTATTATGTACGAAAAGATGGTAAAAAATATCATTGTCAATAAGTACTTAGATGCTACGATTTGCTGAGCACCCAAAGACAAGTTTTGTGACATCAATTATACTGATCATGTATTGACGAAATTTGATTTAAAGTAGGATTAATGAATTGAAACCACGTAGAGTAATTGATGACGATATATCGAAGTGTTGAAGTGTTTGTATAATAACGCCACTATGTCGGTCCGAGTACAGGAAGAGAGCTCCAAGGCGATCCCACTGAAGAGAGGCGTAAGACAGGGAGATGTAATTTCTCCGAAACTGTTTACTGCTACTCTGGAGAACGCTTTTAAGCTCCTGGAATGGAAAGGATTCGGCATCAACATCAATGGCGAATACCTCACTCACCTTCGGTTTGACGACGACGATATCGTGGTCATGGCAAAGTCGATGGAGGAACTCAGTACGATGCTCGAAGGCCTAAATCGAGTCTCTCAACAGGTGGGTCTTAAAATGAACATGGACAAGACAAAAGTCATGTGTAATTCCCATGTTGTACCCACCCTTATTTCAGTTGGGAACTCGGTTCTTGAAGTCGTTGACTCGTACGTCTACCTAGGACAAGTAGTCCAGTTAGGTAGGTCCGACTTCAAGAAAGAAGCCAATCGCCGAATCCAACTCGGCTGGGCAGCGTTCGGAAAATTGCGTAGCGTCTTCTCGTCCGACATACCTCAGTGCCTCAAGTCGAAAGTTTTCGACCAGTGTGTGTTGCCAGTGATGACTTATGGCACAGAAACGTAGTCTCTAACTATGGGCCTAATTGGTAAGCTTCAAGTAGCCCAACGAGCCATGGAGAGGGCTATGCTCGGAGTTTCTCTGCGAGATCGAATCAGGAATGAGGAGATCCGTAGAAGAACCAAGGTTACCGACATAGCCCAGCGGATTGGCAGGTTGAAGTGGCAATGGGCAGGGCACATAGCGCGGAGGACTGATGACCGATGGGGTCGAAAAGTCCTCGAGTGGAGACCACGTACCGGCAAGCGCAGCGTAGGACGTCCACCCACAAGGTGGACGGACGACCTCATTAAGACCGCAGGATCGCGCTGGATGCAAGCCGCTACCAACCGGTCTTATTGGAGGTCTTTAGGGGAGGCCTATGTTCAGCAGTGGACGTCCAATGGCTGAAAAGAAGAAGAAGAAGAAGAAGAGAGTAATTGAGCTGTTCAGGGTAAAAACAAAAAAAATCTTACTTAGGATGCAATAATCTGACTTAAACCTAAGATTGTGTTTGTGCAACTAAATCGATTAAAGATAATATAACTTTTAAGTCTTTCTTTTGTGAATGAGTGATCCAACCTGCGATTCGTGTAATTCGTGATATTGTAGTTCAAAGTTGGAGAGTGACATAAGCTACTTTTTATCCCGGAAAAATCCGGTGGCCTTAGGTACTCTAGAAACCATGAAATTAACGTGAAATCCTACTAATATTATAAACGCGAAAGTTTATATGAATGGATTCCTCTTTGATGCAAAAACTACTAAACAGATTGAGATGAAACTTTGCAAGAGTAATGTTTTTACATCAGAATAATACATAGGATATATAGATATTGCGTGAAACGAAGTTCTCAGGTTCAGTTAGTATTGTATAAATGGCACAAGAGCTTTGTTAGTATTCCTCACTACAAACAGCTGTCTCTCTCATCAGCGGCAGTTAATCGCGATAACACTAGCACAAAACAGCAATAAACTGAAGTACTTTACTGCATTTACATTACAGCACAATAACGTTGTGTTATGTTTATTAAGCGACATCCCGGATGGACGACGCGACGCTTTTACATTACTTTTACCTACGTAAATAACTAGTTACTATTTACATACAATGTTGTACTGGAATTTACTTGGAGAATGTAATCAAGTAATTGATTGTAAAAGCAAGGTATTGCCATGTACTACTATGAACGTTTTGGGCAATTTTAAGACTGAGCTTAGATAGTTTTTAGGGTTCCGTACCCAAAGGGTAAAAACGGGACCCTATTACTGAGACTCTGCTGTCCGTCCGTCCGTCTGTCTCAGCAGGCTGTACCTCAGGACCGGTGTTAGCTAGAAAATTGAAATTTTCACAAATGGTGTATTTCTGTTGCCGCTATAACAACATATACTAAAAACAGAAAAAGAACTAAGGGGGGCTCCCATACAACGAACCTGAATTTTAAGCCGTTTTTCGCTCGCTATTAATGACGGTGACAATTCTGTGAAAATTTAGTTAAACATTCAGTTTAAAAATAATGAATTAAATTAAAATAAAAAAAATATTTACGGGGGCCTCTCATACACGAAACATGATTTTTGCTCAATATTAATGACGGCAACAGGAAGATGCTTGAAATATTCACAAAATATTAAGTTTTACATTCCCTTCAAACATAAATGATTAAAATAATAAATATTAACGAGGGCTTCCATACGGTACGGAACACTTCGTGCGCGAGTCCGACTCGCACTTGGCTGATTATTAATGTTTAGTAACGATAAAATAGGTTAGCTATGTATGTTTACTTATTTACATTAAATATTCATTTATACGAGCGTCTATGTAAAAAAATATTCTCCATAATTAGCAGCAAATGCCGCCAATCTATAAATCGATAATTCAACTTAATTCGTGACGACTCTCCTAGTGGAATCGCTAGTATCTCTACATTCGATGCAGATGAATATAAATATTATTATGAACACTGAATACTTACTTAAGGCAGAATCCAAGGTGGGGCTCTATGAATGTGAATTCGGATTGTTCCTAACGATCCACCCAAACCAACCACCTAAGTGGTCGGTTAGGAATTTTCTTCCTAGAGCCTACCCAATAGACCTCCAATAAGACCAGTTAAAAGCGGCCTACATCTAGTGCTATCTTGCAGGCTCTGTGCACCACGCAGGTGGACGTTTTGAGCTGCGCTTGCCGTTTCACAGTGTCTACTCGACAATTTTCCGACCCTATTGGTCTGCAGTCTTCTCTGCTATGGCGAGTGTTACCCACTGTCATTTCAACTTGTCAATCGATTACATGATTCATTTCTTTACTATGAATTCCAGGAGTCAGACGACGAGATTTCCCACCTGGAGTGGGAGACGGTGCGCGTGCGCTTCGTGAAGGCCGGCACCGTCGAGCGACTCGTCGAGGCGCTGGCCACCGACGACGGGGAACTCGAGTCGACCTACGTCAATGTATTTCTCGCTACATACCGGTCAGTTTTACCATTCATAATCATACCAGCATGTTTTGATAGCTATGCGGCGTAGCTAGGGGGGACGGGACTACCGAGTCCCATTCGGTCCGAGTCGGCAAAGAAGTTTCTAGAGTAAGCACCGGCTTACCCCAGACACTTCTTTGCACATCCCAGAAAACTTGAAAATCAATACATTCTATTTTACTAGGGTGGGTAAAAAGTATGAAGCCACCCTAGAGAAAATCTCTAGCTCCGTCAATGGTGGTATAGTGCATGCCACCAATGATGAGACTTGAGAAACCAGTTTGGTTTGTAATAAATATACAATTTTTTTTTTTTTTTTTTTTTTATTGGAAGTTCGTAAACAGCCTTATGCCTAAATCTTACACAGGTGAAGTAACATTATTTCCTTATTTACAAGTATAACGCCTAAAAAACGAACCTAACTAACACAGTGAAACTAATAAAATAAGTATTTACCTGCTATTACAAAAAATGGAATACAATCTTAAAAGAATAGAATAAATAACTACAAATATTACCCGGAAAAAAAAGGAAATCCTTTCTGAGAGAACATATTCATAAAAACAAAACGAAAAAAAAAAAAAACATTAATCAATATCAATCTGTCTCAGTAAACGTTTTAAATTATATTTGAATGACGCTAGCGAACCTGACTTGAATATATCGATACTTCTATTCTGTTCGATTCTAAATAATAGATATACAAACGTTTATAAAACGTTTAATAGATATACAAATTCTGGATAATTAGTTTGTACGCGACTTTACCTGCGCAAGATCCCCACCACTGACGCTCGTCAAGTCTCATCTTTGGTGGCACGACCTATAGCTTCCTAAACTCAGAAACTAAATTAGTCTCCATTTTATCTCCTGCTCTGTCATCGTTGTTATCTGTCGTAGGACGATTGCTGGATATAGCTCTCGCCTATATTTTTTAACAAGACCTTTTTGTCACCGTGTTCCTGTGGTCTTAGGGGTTAGTCCAGATTTACACGTTAATTGAAACTACAGCTGTTTCCGTATGGTTCTATACATTTTTGTGCAGCGGCGCAGCGCCCCTGGCGAAAACGAGAAAGAACTAACCAAAATATATGGATTCCACTACGCAAAACCTGGACTAAGGGCTCTGGATTAGGTCATCGGTCCACCTTATCGGTGGACGTCCTACGGTGCACTTGCCGCAGTGCAGTCTCCTGTTCTGTATAGGTATTTACTTTTTTACAAGCTGCATAACAGGCGGCTGAATCTTGATACTTACTCATTTGTAAGGTGGCGTTGTTTAGATCTTTGCGTAACAATTTGGTCGTACCTATATTGGAAGTAAAATGCTCAAACTCGTGGTAGGAATCGTGCTTGCAAAATTCGAAATAAAGTAGAAATTCGAGAAGTAATTGCTTAAATTAGACATATTTCTTCTTCCAGATCATTTGCAGAGTGCAGCAAAGTGCTGGACCTCCTGCTGCGACGGTATGAAGCCCTGGCTGCGGAGGAAGTGCTGCCAACAGCTATCGATACATCGCAGCAACACCGGAAGTAAGTACTCTGCTCACATCACCGGGCTATTTATGTTTTCACTATCTGGGACTAATATAATATTTTTTGTAAACGGAAACTGTAGAAGTTTTTAAGTGGTTCCATACTTTTTGTAGAGCGCTTCTAGCGGAAAGAACTAATAAAATGTAAGGAGCCACTTGAAAGCGATAGGTGAATTTTCTTCGTTTGTAACGGGTTACAAACGCGGCCGAAAGGGATAGTTTACCTTTTCTGTATAATTTCATCAAAAGCTTTTCGAAGTCGGAATGTTTAGGTGTCATCTAAGTCAGCGTGCTTCATCGGACTCAGAGGTCTCAGTACCTATCAAAACGAAAAATATTATCGTATTCGAGTAACACCTCAAATTTTGGTTAGTGATTATTTTGTTTTTGCTAGGGAAGGGGTGCTTTACAAAAATGTATGACGCCAGACGAAAACCATCATAGTTTTCGTGTTGTGACGATCTCATATTAAGGGTTAGATTACCTACGAGATTTTTAAAAAATCTACACGTCGCAAAGGCTCTTTGGTAGTGAAATTATTAACGAGGTTAATCTGCAGGGCACATTTTTGTAAACACCTAGAATTCTCAAGTGTGCTCTAGCTAGTGTCCTGATTGACAAAGCATTTTACAAAGATTGTGCAACATAAAGTCACGACAATGCATGCATTGTACACGAACGCTCGATAAAAACTGTGGTCATTGTATTACTGTCATGTGGTCGCCGGCACCGTCGCGTCGTGAGATACTGCGTGATATGTATTGAATACTTAGTTTGTAGCTTTCTGGGGAATAAATACTAGCACAATGAGATTGAATACTGTAATGAATTAAGAGTTAATATACTTATTGGTAGAATGCAAACTTATATCTATATATTTTTAGGGGTCATTAAACTCATCATCATGATTAGTTTTTATTATGAGATCAACACTGAAACTGCAAAAAAGCCATTTGATATATTTTGTTGGAAGTCAGCGTTTCTCTTTCGGTGGCTACGACGTACACGGCAGATAGTGCGGTGGCTAAGCCCCTGATAGGTATCTGAATGGTTTAATTGTGTTGGTAGGACCCTGGTGGCGTGCCTGCACGTGTGGCTGGACACGTACCCGGACGACTTCCGGCAGCCGCCGCGCCACCCCGCGCTGCACCAGCTGCTCGCCTTCACGCAGCTCCACCTGCCCGGCTCGGAGCTACACTCGAAGGTACCTACAAACCGCCATCATTATTGGTATATTCCTACACTACACGATGTACTGAATATTATAAACATATAAACTGAGCCAATATCAGACATAGAGAAAGATAATGCTGTGTGCAAAATCTACCGACTTAATAAATAAATAAAATATACATAATAAATAATTTATTAGTAAGTACATCTCTCGGTGAAAAGTACGAAACAGTTAAGACTTAATTGTTATTTTTGAAATATTGCAGGTATTACAGAAGTTAGCGGTGTTTAGCGCAGAACGCAACGGTAACGGGGTAGGTGGGGGAGTGTGCCTGGCGGCAGGCATGCGGCTGGCGGCGCACCACACGGCGGCGTACCGGCTGCCGCACGTGCCGCACCGGCACTTCGCCGAGCAGCTCACGCGCATGGACATGGAGCTGTTCAAGAAGCTGGTGCCGCACCAGTGCCTCGGCGCCGTGTGGTCGCGCCGCGACAAGGAGCGGCACGACGCCGCCACCGTGCTCGCCACCGTCGACCAGTTCAACGCCGTCTCCTTCCGCGTCATCTCCACGGCGCTGCTGGAGCCCGAGCTGCGGCCCGCCGAGCGCGCCGAGGTGCTCGCCGCCTGGCTCGACATCGCGCGCGAGCTGCGTGTGCTCAAGAACTTCTCCTCGCTGAAAGCGATCATCTCCGGGCTGCAGAGCAATGCCGTGTACCGCCTGCGCCGCTCCTGGGCGCTGCTGCCGCGCGAGAAGGCCGAGCTGTTCGACGAGCTTGCGCGCATCTTCAGCGAGGACAACAACCGCTGGGCGCAGCGAGAGCTGCTCATGCGCGAGGGCACCGCCAAGTTCGCGGACACGGTCGGCGAGAACGACCGCCAGCTGCAGAAGCTGCTGCACGAGCGCGGCTCGCCCGGCGTCAGCCACGGCACCATCCCCTACCTCGGCACCTTCCTCACCGACCTCACCATGATCGACACGGCCATCCCGGACACCGTGGCTGACGGCCTCATCAACTTCGACAAGCGGCGGAAGGAGTTCGAGGTGCTCGCGCAGATCAAGCTGCTGCAGGGCGCGGCCAATGCGTACCACCTCGCCGGCGATCCGATGTTCGACCGCTGGTTCGACTCGGTGCCGGTGCTGGACGACCGCGAGGCCTACCGCCTCTCGTGTCAGATCGAGCCGCCGACCAACCCGCCGAAGGAGCGGCGGCCGAAGTTGGCCGAAGGACGGGGGCACAGAAAGAACGATTCGATAGCGAGTACGGGTTCCAGCAACGGCTCGCAGTTTTATTGTGAAACCGACAGCGCGTGGAAGCGAGATAGTTTAGAGCGGCGCGCGTCTCCGGCCAGGTTATCGCACGGATCGTCGTCGTCGTCTCTGCCGTCGCTGGACGCGTCTCTATCGAGCGCCAACAGCGGGCAGAAGCCGAACGGCGGCAAGGCGGTCGGGGCAGGGGCGGGCGGCGGTGGGGGTGCGGGGGGGCCCGACTTCTACATCATCCGCGTGACAGTGGAGAGCGGGTGCGCGGAGACGGAAGGCGTGGTGATGTACAAGTCCATCATGTTGAGCAACAACGAGCGCACGCCGCAGGTGGTGCGCAACGCCATGCTCAAGCTCGACCTCGACGGCGACCCCGACGCCTACACGCTGGCGCAAGTCTTGCCCGACAGAGGTAACTATTCTGTTCTAACCAATTTAGCGTTACGTTAGTACTTTTTCTTTTATACAATAACAATTAGAAAATGTACAAACAATTACGTGCGAAAACTTTAATTTTTTCTGTGACCATTTTCTCATCTCATTGAATTACACAAAATGGTATTTCGATGGACATATTTTAGATGGAACTGTTTAAAAATAATGACGGATATGAGATAACAGGTTTTTAAAAATAAATCCGTTTTGACAAAAAACACATAGAACTAGCAATTTACATAAGTAAAATCTTGAATCTATTACATTAATTAATCGACTTGAAAGGAAGTGGTTCTTGTCATCAGTCAACATCACTATCACTACACAGTATAAAAGAAAGTCGCTTCCCTGTCCGTCTGTCCCTATATGTATGCTTATATCTTCAAAACTACGCAACGGATTTTGATGCGGTTTTTTTTTAAATCGATAAATTGATTTAATAGAGAGAAGAAGAAGAAGATCAATAGTTTGGTCATTATGTACATACTTATTAACTCTAAAATGAATAGAGCGACTCGGAACTGTAACTTGATGAGAACATTAAAATTATAGTGATCTAAAGAATCATAAATTAGTTTTTGAAAGGCACGGGCGGAAATGTTAGGTAATTACGTTTAATTGTAAGCTTCGATGTTTTACCATTTTAGCCTAGGTCTGACTATGCTTTCAGGCTGCTTAATAACTTCTTTTTTAGGGTTCCGTACCCAAAGGGTAAAAATGGGACCCTATTACTAAGACTCCGCTATCCGTCTGTCCGTCTGTCTGTCTGTCCGTCTCCAGGCTGTATCTCGTGAACCGTTACAGCTAGAAAGCTGAAATATTCACAGATGATGTATTTCTGCTGCTATAACAACAAATACTAAAAACAGAATAAAATTAATAATTAAGGGGGGCACCCATACAAAAAACCTGATTTTAATGCCGTTTTTCGCTCTATATTAATAATGGTAACAGGTAGATGCTTGAAATATTCCCAAAATATTTAGTTGTATATTCACTTTAATAGTAAATAATAAAATTAAAATAAAATAAATATTTAAGGGGGGCTCCTATACAGTACGGAACCCTCCGTGTGCGAGTCGGACTCGTACTGGGCCGATTATTTATTTAACTTGTAGAGTTCAAGTTTTGGGCAAAGGTATCCCTCAATTTTTTTCTTACAACTTTTAAACCAATTGGATGCGGATTGCATCCTCCGCAACAACCTTACTGGAAATCCATTGAGGTGGAGTTTGTCTAGCAATGGATGTCCTAGAACTGATTATGATAAGTATTTACTTTATAGGATGAAAACGTGGAGTTAAAAAAAATTTGGAAATAGTTTAAAAAATGATGTAAAGTGAATATAACTAACCTTTTAATTAAAGTATAGCATAGGTGTTACTCACGCTTTATTTTAGTAGATAACTGCTACTATAGTTTCGTTTAGTGTAGCCGTAGTAGCAGTTATCGATCGCATTTGACGATCTTTTTCAAGTTGGAGTACTACTACTATAGTAGCAGTTATCTACTAAAATAAAGCGTGAGTAACACCTGCGCTATTTAAGTAAAATGTGCAAAAACCACGCTAGTTTCCATAACCTATTTTTCTGTTTTCCAGAAATGTTGTTGCCAGCGAACGCGAACGTATACTACGCAGTAAACACAGCGTATAACCTGAACTTCATCCTCCGGCCGCGGAAGGCCGCCGGCGCTGAGCCCGCGCTCAACGGCAAGCCCAAGAAGAGGCCCTGATTGTTCACCTGCTAAAGGGAGACTGGCCAACGTTCAATGCGCAACGTGTTTTGTCCCACTCTAGAACTCAGAACAATTACTAGTTATTATTCTGAGCTCTAGAAACCACAGAAGACCACAGAAGACAACGTGTGCTACCCAACTGTCATTTCAAAAACTAGTGAAACCAAGAAAAATGTACAATTAAGTTGCATTAATGATGCGAACTAAATAGTTACATGTGCAATAAATACAATAAAATCTACGACTTGTCCTCGCAAGCGCGAAATTTCAAAGTTCGAAGAAATTTTTCTAGCAGAAGTTAAAAAAACCAACGCAACGTCTTGAGAGAGTTGAGAGACCAAGGCAATGATCAATAAATATGTACACAATGTACCTACCTACTTATCCTATCTTTACACTAGCTGACATTCAACATTTACATGAATTACTAAAATCCGTGAGATGTGTTTTTTTCATTACAGCGAAGTGCGCAATGTCTTTTGGATCTCAAAGTTAATAAAAAAATCGAATCATCGATCTTCTTATTTTATATCAATGTTTTGTAATTTGTGGCTTAGTTAGTGGGCATAATGCCAGCTAAAGTTGTTCATTCTCCCTTTAGGTACCTGCCAACTTCTATCTGAAGATTAAGGACTCACGAAATTTAAGATCAAGTTCCTGCAAGGGTCTTCTATTTATGTTATTCATAATTGATTTTTATTTGCATGTCACTTAAAAATAAGCATATCTAAAGTAAGAACGACAAATTTTAATTCCTATGTTGAATATTGGAGCGTTCAGATCAATGTTTATCTCCAGAGCCTCCAAAAATATTGATGTGACTGAATTTTCATATGCAGGCTTTAATTGGAACTATTTAAGTACCAAACTTTTGCTCAAATCAGGCGCATGCTGGAATGTGCCTCATCTCGTCTTTAATTTGAATAAAAATAGGCCGCAGATTGTTGTTTGCACTTGCTTGATTTGATAGCTTTAAAATGAATTTTTGAATTTGTTTGTACTCATAATTACCAACTATATACCTAATATATTGACTGATGTCATTTTGTACATACTTAAACATGCAGCTTTGAGGAAGACCCTTGAACTATTTATTTGTGACTAACTTATTCAAGGCATCTGTGTTCATAATGTATGCTCGAATATAAGGTACATTCCATGGTGTCTAAATACATTAATACTTTGTAATTATAATTGTAAATAATGTCTCTAATCTTAAACTTCTAATGCCACCTCTAGTATATAAAACCATTGTGAAAAATCATCACGGACGTGTGAAAATTTGTATATAGAGAATTTGTGTATATAATATGAATCTCATTTACGTTATAGTGATTACTGAGCCAAAGGCAAATTATGTCTAATAGCAAGGTGCTGTCACTGTTGTATAACATTTTAGAAGCTTTAAATATAACATGTTTGATAAACCGAATTTCACATTGTATTACAAGAGTATATGGATATTATATATGTATATGTGCGTGGTAAAATACTATTATGTGTACCTATTCATGTAGACTGTAGACAATATAACAATATTACTACCTTAATTAATTTACAAATATTATAATAAAATAAACAATTTGGTACTTTTGGTTGATTAATTCAATCTGAATCATTTTGAATTTGATGTTTTATATACTTATTTATTTAGTTACTACCTCTGTAATTACCTAGTTGTATTCTCTCTAGTAGTTGAGTCTCTGATCTACATTAACAATTGATTCAATACTCATGGTACCCTATTTAATAAGAAAAACACTGAGTGCCTGTATTTTCTAAATTATTCCTTACCTAAGTATATATTTTATAAATATTGTATTGCTTGTTATGAACTATAAATATTATCTGGCCGACATTTGTATAACTTGCTCGATGTTAATTTGTGTCTTAATGTAGCTAGAGTAGGTAATTTTGTAGTTTTCCACCAGTGTCTGTATAACATGTTTATATTCATGTAATAAAAGTAACGATACCTTTTATATACTTGTTTTATTCAAAGCTATATATAGACGAAACATCTGAACGTTTGTGGAATCAGCCGGCATTGATATGATAGGAACTACCTGCATCTCAAGACACGCACGACAACAAGACTAAATACTCGTAGTCTTTGTACGGTCTACCGGTTGTAGAAATCAGAGGAAGAAATTAAATAACGTGACATTGACAAGTGATAGAAAAGTGGTCGAAATATATTTGCGTAGCCCACAATGCCCACAGGCCTAGCTCAGCTTAGCCACTAGACTCCACGCCACCACTGAAGTTGGGTAGACGTGGCACCTCAATCATTTAGTTCCATAGTTCTTAGATTCCGAAGTAGGAAGTTAGTTCCCAAATTCTGCCGTCGGACTTCAGTAAACAAATAAAATGACAAGTCGGTGTCTTCAGTGGTAGTGCGGAGTCTTCACTAGTCAAAATGTAATTTTGACTCACACCAGGCCCCATCTAAGGGATTTAAGGTTAAACGTCTCGTGTGCCTCACGTCCTGTAGCGCAATAGAGTACTTAGGTACCGTATATTTTATGCTTTGAATTAACTGCCATCTATCGGTAACGGCTGAACTTTGCAGGTCAGAATATCGCTGTTGTTGTTTTTGGCTATTTTTAGGTCCCCCCTCATGTCTTCAAGGTGTCTTCAAGCTTTCTCTGTCTACGCTTCAAGCATAGCTCTGTTGACATTTTTGGGAAGGCTGCAAGAAGAAAGTTGACTTATACAATACCTAATACATTGGATTAGTTTTACTGATAATTTTGTAAATACATACTTGAGCCACATTAGAAATTTTCATTCATTCATCAAATACGTTATGAATTGAGTTCACATGCTAAAAATATCGTCATCATCTCAGAGATAGAATGTACCTACATTTAGACGTAGGCCTTTATTCGAATGGCCTTTATCGGTATGAATCGAATGAAAGCAACCTGTTTTAAATGCATCGACACGAAATGTTTTCTTTTTTTCCAATTTTTATTTGCTTGATGTTTGAACTCTTCGAATCGACACGAATGGTAAACACCTAATGAACATTAAACAAAATCAACAAAATGAATACAAAACTATATTTTCATATCATTGGATATCTTTATGGCAAAAGTGTATAGGCATCTTCTTAGTCTACGCATACTCCATCCATCCTCGGCCACAAGATCGCTTCGCATCAGGTGAGTTGGTGGTCTATTCCGCGTATTTACGCTGCCGCCTCTGTAATCGGGCTTAAATATGTATAAAAAGAAACTGATATACCTACACGGTAATTGGTAACTAACGCTCAAACTCTTAAGAGCGACTTTGGTTCAGCAAGATGAGCCCCTGGTACTATGGGATCAAGCCCGAATTCACGAAAAAATACCATGTTCGATAGAAAAAGTCCATTGACTATTACAGACGAAATTTATGGATCAGATGTTTTTTTAACAATTAGTTTGTCTCGTAATAAAAGTTGCTCGACTTGATCTAGTAAAATCGCCCTTTAGAGATTATGCATAAGTTACTAACACGCCCAGAATAAGTAATATCTTACCTGATATTTCAGACCAAACTAAAGCCATTGAAATGGGCAAGGGAAATTATCACCTAGTCGGAATAGCCGGGCAACAGCTGCGGCGGAACCTTTTAGCATTTAGGGCATGTTAGCATGCGTCGAAGAGGTAGGGTATCGGAGGCAGCGGCGCGGTCGCACCTGCGTGCCGCCACCGGTTGACAGCAGCTCGGCTGAAATTTTCATGGCCATGGTATCGAGCGGGGGCTGGCGCGGCACAGCGCGCAGTCGCGCCGCGCCGCCCGCCCGAGCGCTCGCACGCGGGCCGCACTCGCCTCCGCCGGTGCCGCCGCCGAGCACAACAAACACACGCGCGCTCCGCACGCCGCCGCTCGCCGCGCCGCGCCACCAGTGCCTCCGGAGCCCGCGACCGAGCCCGGCATGCCACCCCGCCGGCCACTGTGACCCCGCCGACCCCGCTATGTGCATACACTGACAAACACGCAAAATGAAATAATAAGGTGAGCTTCATGTCATACGACATTTTGAACTGTTACCGATTGCTGATCCTTATTGTTCCTAGTTCTTCCGATTGACTCTATTTCCATTGACGCAAAGTCATAGATAAAAGTATCGTAATTAGGCTTCATGAAAAGATATTACTGAGTGAGCCAGTTTATGTAGTGGGAGCGGCAGAAGTCAGCTCGTAGCGAAGCTCTACAAATGCCGCAATCTGATTATGGCACACCCACAAAACTAAAAGATAGAAACACCTATTAAGCACGTACTGCTTAAACCAACGTAGTCAAGTAAAGAAAATTGTAACAGGACTACTACTTGATGAAAATTTCGTAGCACTTTCTTGTTCGTAGCACCTCTGTCTAGTAAAATCGTAGTGAGATAACTGAATGATAAGAATGAAACGTGTAAGCTATATATAGAGGTAAATACTGCTTATCTCGACCTGAGTTGACCTCAGGTAATTACTTATTCTTAGTTTAATATACTCGTAGCATATTCGTAGCACGTAGTGAGCGTAGCCAGACAAAACTGACACGAATTCTTTATATACGAGTAAAATCTTGTAGCGCTTTCCCAATGCTTAACAGGCATTGTGATCTAGTTATGATAACTCATTATGATTTTATAGTTGTGGTCAACACAAGATAAACTCAAAATTAACTTCAGAAGTTACAAGACATAATCATGAATCAATGGTGTTAGACTTATACTTTTCAAAATTTCTTTAACTTGACAACAGTAACTAGAAAAGGTTATCCGATGAGATTTATGTCGATAAACATAGAGCTTTTTCGATAGATTATTTTATTTGTGACAGTCTTTTTAGTTTTGTAATCGACGAAAAAAACAGAGGAGGTAGGGGAGGGGAGGGTATTGCCGTACACTTTAAATTATTTTTTCTACAAATTAGTTCAGCTTAAGGCCCAGTGTCACGTTCCAGATAATGTAAAATATATTAAAATACGTGTTAGTAAATAGAAGAGCAAATTAATAAATATATAATATTGGAAAAATTAAATAATTTGAATGTGAGGCATTTACGGAATTACCCGACGCTTGAGTGTAATTCCGTACACGGTTCGTTCAATATCGTACAAGTTTAAAAGCCTCTTTAAATTCGGTTTATGAGCATATTGTCGATAATAAAAGGTTTCATTTTTATTTCAAGTCAGTATTTATTAGAAAAGTGCACACAAATAGTTATCAGAATTACTTATTCGCAAAATACAGCCATCAAAAAATTAGTACATTTGTTATAGGTTATTAAAGGTTTATATATAACTCGAACTCGTTTTTTTGTTTTGGTAAGCTGACAAATAATAAATAACTATTTAAAAATTACACAAACAACAAAACATCAATAAATAATTTGTAGCAAGTGTATTATTCCGTTCATTTTACAATGTACGGAATTTCCCGAAATTAATTTTCTACCTTTAACCGTCTAAATTAGCTGTAATTTACTCGATACAGTATTAGTAACAACATAAATCTTCGCTAAATTCATCTGCAAATGAAATAAATAGCCGTCATTACAAAAAACTGTAACCCAAACCCAGTTACGTCTTATTTTCCGATGTCACAATACTATAAAAATCAGGACGCAATCACGTGCCCACCTATTTCATCGGCGTCATGGCCCGGACTGATTCCAAAGAGCGCGACAAGGCGAAACAAGATACAAGGAATACGTGCAACAGAGACAAACGTATGTTTCTCGGTTTATTCTTATTATTTTGAAGTGTACGGAAATGGCCGCTGTACGGTACAACACTCCGTTCCCCTATACAAGTCGACATAGCTTGGCATTTTTTCTGTTTTCTGACCACGCATATTTTTTTACAGAGTGGTCCGATTTTAATATTTTTTTTGTTATAGTGGTATTGTGGTAGTATGCTTAAAAAATGTTCTCATTTATATTTTATCGAAATTAGCTGAGTCATTTTTGATAAATCAACAATATTGTGAAAATTAGTACATCGATCCATGCGAACTATTCGAATTCTGTACACGGTTGAAGTTGGTTATGCCATATTTTGGGAAAAGTAATTATTTATAATTTGACATCTCTCCAAGATAGTTTCCGTTATTACAGTATAAATACTCGTAGTAAGTAGTCGTGGTCGGTAATAGGCATGATGACTGGGTAAAACTATCATTAATATAGTAAGTCCGTTAGTTAGGTCATTAAAAAACTTCACACAGGTGTATTACACATTTTATACCTTCCTCTTGAATTACTCTATCTTTCAAAAAAACCGCATATAAACCCGTTGCGTAGTTTTAAAGATACAAGCATACATAGGGACAGACAGACAGCAGGAAGCGACTACTACTAGCGACTACTTTGTTTTATACTATGTAGTGATATTGGACACGTATTTTTTCTTTTGCCAATCAATCAATCAATCTGGGTCCTTCTTCCTCCCGAAGTTGTGGAAGTCAGGAATCAGCGTCGAGGATTCCCTCCTTGCTGAGGCTGGGCGCTGGAGGACACTGCCGCCAGGTAGATTGGGAGGTGCGAGTTCTTGGACCACCCGCGAGGATGGACAGCGTCTCGAGCACCTCCGACTGCCATTTCTCAGCCAAGATGGCCATATCATGACATGGTGGTACTTTCTTCCTAAATCTTCTTTCTTAGGGCCTCATCTTTGTTGCCGCATGTTCCCTCTCCTTCCTCCTCGGTCAGGAGGTTTGTCAATCAAACAATAAATTACCAAGATAAACCTTGTCAAAGTTTGGAAATGGGGGCTCGTGACGTCACTAGTGCGACGTAGTCTGTATTATATTATACATTTGTATTGCACTCGTGACGTCACGCGAAACTTTAACGGGCTATAACTTCATCAATTTTTGTTTAATGACAAAAAAAAACGTGTTTATTTTTTTAAATCTAACGGACTAATTATATTTTTTATTCATCAATGCCTATTATCGTAATTTACATTTTCAGGTGGGCTGTGATTTGACCTGTTATTAAATAATTATTTTATCAAATCGCATTAAATAGTAAATGTTTACTGAAAATTGATGTTGTGTTGTGATGTTAGTTCTACCGTGAGAGTAAAATAAAATGTTAAAATGTTGTATGCACTGATATTACAATTTAAAAGTCTGCACGTATTGTAAAATGTTGAAACCAGAGTAATTAAAACTGTTTATTTGACTTATAACTGATATACACAAATGCTAATTTTAATAGTACAGGTGTCAAAGTTTATTGAGAAATTACTTGTATAATGTGTAGAAGACGAACAATGAACATCATTAATAAATCTTTAACTTGATAAAATTACAATTAACTTTAAAACATGCGAAAATATGGTTAACTAAATAAATACAAAATATCCGACACTATAATTAATGAGCAGTAAAAAAATATAACAGTACTTTCCTGAAACTTTACATTGTACTTATTTCTTTTTCATGGAATGATTATAGAATCAAAATGCAATCGATACATCTACTCGAAATCTAAATCAGTCGTGTGGCTGAGCGAGCATTCTCTTTGGCGCGGCTGAGGTCCAAATAAACAAACGTTCAAAAGCCGCTTTGTAAATTAGCAGGACGGAAATACCTCCCAGGCATTAATTTCGCATTGTCATCATAAACGGGGCCACAATTTCAGGTTTATTATTATTGTGGCCCACCGTCGTGATACGCAGTCGCGTGATTAGGCGCGCGCTGCACGCAACCTGCGAACCCTGCAATAACTTAGCGAGCGAGCTATTTTAAGCAAACTTATGGTTATGAATAATTTATAATTATTTGTGTATGACAGGGTTATCTGCTTGCCCTGTACTAACCGAAAGAGGGTAATTAAGATCATCATTATGAACAAGTTTCCGGGCCAGCCCGGATTTCGAGAAAAAAATCAGCTGTACTTCCATACAAAATAGCAACTCGGTATCGAGAAAATGTATGAAACAGCTGATTTTCTTTTTTAAAATTTTGGGTTGGCCCCATAGTAAAAATTGTTCATAACAATGGTCTGAATTCCATCCTTTCGGCTTAGTACATCATCGGTCTGGATAACCCCATAGATGTACCTATCTGTTTAACACCATCATTTCAGTATTTTCAGCTCTAGGACTAGCGATCGTAGAAGACCGTAGAGCCATAGGACACAGCTGGACATAGGTTTCATTTACATATTTTCAATGGAATCGATCCTAAACATACATTAGTATAAACCCGTAATCCGATGGCGTAGAAACGTGAATTCGCCATAACGCACCTGAGCAAGCGAGGTGGATATGGCCAAATTATTCTTTGAGGTTAGTCCTATGCTACGTTAAGAAGTCGACTATGAAAAAAGACAATTACAATAAATACCCATATAATGATTGTCGATTATGATTGACTCATACAGTTCATCCATCTATCAGCCGCCGGACATACAATAAGCATAAGACGACATTACCACCGTCACTATATTATCAGGTGGATATCTCATAAGTTTCCTTACATATAACATGTTGTTCTAAATATACCTACTTCATAGTTGTGGTATACTTTCTCATTTGTTTTGTGTGCTGTATGCATTACTTGCATAGAGAAATAATAAGCTACTGTTACTCTGTTAAATAATTACTCCGCTTTGGGATGTTTATCAGATTATTAGCAATATTTATTAGCAAGTTATGAAATATAACGGATTTAAGAAAAATTTAATGTAGCAATAGTGTGTAGGAAATGGAAGAGCAGATAAAGCTATAGCTAGTATCTAGATACAACACTACCAACGCAAAACGTAAAATATTCAGAAGTAGAACACAATTTGAAACAAAAACAACTGGTGTTTTCAAAGGACAAACGAGGGACAAGCAGTAGAAAGGTATATGCTTCCTCAGTAATCTCGTGGAAAAGTTTTTATGATCCGCTGTAAAGATCTTTTTCTTGATGACAGAAAGAGAATGGAAGGGTCCAAGGGAAAAATGATTAGGGTTTTGGTCTCGACAAGGTTTAGGTTTTTGGAAGGGTTACATTACGTTGTCCACAGACATCGCTTTTACCTTAAATCCGTCTAGGCAGTGCAGCTATTTGATTATACTATATTAAGTACTAACCTAACTACCTAGATTTTGTCCCAAAAAGTTTCGTTATTCTCTTTAAGAAAAAAGAAGGCAGAAACTATGGGAGATGTTATAGTTTAATGGTGTTTCTGAATATGTAATGTGTACTAACATTAAATATTAACTAAGTACTAGATTTTTTTCACGCAACATTTTTCCGCGTTCTCATAATAATATCGGTTGTACCTATATATAACAGTTCTAAACAATATTTCCTATGATTCACTTCAAACAGAAACAAAATTAGCTATAAGTAGGTACTTAATTAACTATAGATAGCTAGTAGATAATTTTTATCAGAAAAAACACGATGTAGCACATGCTGTAGCAACGCTAAAGTTTTTAAAAATGTTTATATAAAGTAGGTTCGCGCCTATTATGTCGCGTCGCAGCGGGGTGGAGCGCAATATGAAAATGGAAATACGGAATATGCGGCCCGCTGCGCCTCGGCATAGTGTGCGTTAATTCATGTAAAATAAATATAAGCGATTTGAGCGGAATGCTGCGATGCGACCCGACATAATGTGCGCGAACCTTAATGTAAGTCTGACATGGAACACCAGATCGCTGAAAAGTCGAAGTGCGCAACTATTGTTATAGTCAGTGAAGCTCATACTTTTTCAACGTAGATATCCTTCATAGATCCCGTACAAACAGTAATTGTAGTTTGACACGTTTTTCACTTATTTAAATAGATATAAATAATTATTTGGCTTGAAATCGTCTACTACTTAATAAGATGTGGGACAGAGTATAAGCTAAGTAAGTAACGTTGAATAATATGTGGTCAGCCAATAATCCAAGACATTTTGAATTTTGCGCGCTTATCGAGGTGTTTTGATAGAGGTAGGTAATTGAGTATGCATCTGAATATTATTCATTTATTTTCTCACTTATAGGATAGGATGACTTGGAATGAGTGATGCAAAAGCGTTTTAGTGAAATATTATTGACTAGTGGAAACACGGCATCCCTGTTGTCGCAATTGTGTTTTTTCCATATTTGATACCCTTTCGCGGGAATGACGAACAAATCTGTAGGGCATAATCTGAAATCTGCAGAAGATAATCTGTGTCCGTGCGACCCGGGACTCCTGATCTACAGGAACAAAGAAGTTTTCCATGTTCTCATGAAAAAATACATAAATAGAAAGGCGAGGGCACTTTTATGTGTGCATATGTGTGAGGGATGTTTTACGCGTCTACTATGTTTTTGTTCGGGGTAAGCGATGTGGGTAGTAAATAGAATTACGACTTTTCTTACTGTTGCGTGTGTTAGATACTCGTAGGATATTTTATAAAAATATTCTATTTCACTTAAAATACCCGCTGTGCTTCATAAATTGGTCTAAAACTATTTCTTTACCTTCTATTCTTATAAATTGACAAATCAAGATACCATATCCGCCATTCCTTGTTGTGTTTGTAATGTTGTCTATCGATGTGGTATTCTGTAGTCAATGATTGTGATCCTATCAACTATTCCCTAATAGTTGATGGGATAATATTTAATACCGTTTACAAAACATATTATGTAACATAAGACTTATTGGTAGCTAAAAAGAACTGAGAAATATCATGACGTCCGAATGTCGGCCATTGTTGTTTACATACACCATTTATTTAATACTGTGACTTCATAATGTTATAGATGACTTGAAACGTATCAATAATTGTTCTAATAATTCTAGTATGTATGAAATACAAATTAAGATGGTTTTATGTTTAACAATTGTGTAAAATGGAGGCTACCACCGTGCCCGCCATCTTGCTCGTTCCCTATTGGTTGTTGGTAATGTTTACATTGAGCAGTGGTGGTAAGGCATGGTGGGAGCTTGTGAAATCAGTATAAAAACAGTCTGTTAGCGCGATTTCGCTCTCTTAATATCCATATATACAGTACTCTTTGTTAGTATCATTGAGTCTCTCTTAGTGTTCGCCCAGGATCCTAATAATAACGTTGGACAAATCTTTGTCGCTTTGAGTCTCACTTAGCTAGTTATGCTGAGTGTCGGTACTTTTATATTCGAAGCCAAGCCGAGTGGACGTCGCCATGTTGCTAAAGTTAAGTACTTTGTGTAATATCTAAATTATGTGACTGATCATTGTACATTGTAACAAAAGATTAGATTGATGACGTCTGAGTTTCTTGCCACTTCTTCTCACGACGTCTAGGGCCTTACGAACGTGGCTTAATTATTGCAATACATAGAAGGACCCTCTTGGGCTCCATGAAGTAAAAGAATAAACAAAGAATACTTACCTACTTGTTTCCTTTTCTAATTTAGAAACCTCAAGTTAGGTAACTGCCCTCACAAACGTTTAGAGGATCAGATTGATGAGTTTCTTTGTTATTATGTTAGATTCAGGGTTGCTGCATTAGTTTTATTCAAGTAAGATTTCCATCCTGACAATGATATTTTGATAGAAAACAAAATAGATAAAGTAACCGCCTTTTTAACCCTGATCTATCACGTGCAGTCTTTGCAGAGATCGCGCGCTTGGTCAGTCAAATTAATCTCTTCGGCCTTTAATACATCTAACTCACTACACTCAAGTTAGGGATAATAGACGAGTTTTACCTACCAATAAAACTCATATTATGTCCGGAGCCTTATTCGAAGCCTTTTAAACATATATTAAGAGTGCATCTTCCGTTTCCGGCCGTCTTTGCGGTTGTAGCTCCATCTGGTGGGTTGAATATGGCAACCCTCGTTCACCAGTTCTCGATCCGAGATAGGTTTCGTCATTGTAGTCTCAATATTCTATGAAATTTATTAACACCAGGCAGAATTTGCTGTAAGGCTTCGAATAAGGCTCCGGACATAATATGAGTTTTATTGGTAGGTAAAACTCGTCTATTATGTCCTTCGCCGTTATTCGAAGCCTTTTAAACATATATTGAGATGTGTTTGTTTTCGCCTGGTGAACGAGACGCCAATGTGAATGCACAGATTGATAGAAATAAACAGTATGAAAAACGTAAGTATTAGCACAAGATAGTGTAAATTGCTAACAACATATCGTTTATCACTTCGTACAGCTACGTAAAAATGTATCAGAAAAACGAATATAATAGTCACTGCTACTATACCATCTTATACATAGTTTCAAATATTTTCCCTGTAAAATGTGTATGTTATTATTATATAGAAACGAATAGGTAAACCTAATAATCACATAGTATTACTGTCTTACAGTTTCTAATATTGTCGCTGATAATATTTTGGCGCAATTATTCGTATAATAATAATAGTAATATGTCAATCATTCATTAATAGTCTGTCGATTCACCCTCTGAACGCAACAGCTGGGGTAGTATCACCACCATCAGCCTCCGGCAAAAAATATTTTACACCATCGGTGATTCCAGTTTAAGATGCAGCTTTCACTACTGGTGTACGGCAATAGTTTTCGATTAAAAATCTTGAAACCGGTATAAGAAATTTACCAAAAATCTGTTGACAACAAAACCCGTGAACGGTTCAGGCCGCACATGAAAGTTGACATTTTGTTGCGGCCTCCTTGTCTAGCTATTTGTAAAAGATATAGTCAACACCTACAGTAATAGAAGGTAGATACTATATGTTTATATACACCAAACCGCACTGGGCCAGCGTGGTGGACATGGCCCAATCACCCTTCGTGGGTAGGTCTACGTCCTGCAGTGGACTATTGAAAAGGCTGGTACAGTACAGTACTATATGTTGAAAATGACCTTTTAACTATAAGTACAAGAATTCTGAATTTCAATCATATAATAACAAGCGAGACTTAATAAAAACCAAAATAAAATTGTTACTCAGTCAAATCCTTCTGACTGGTAAGCTTAGTAATCTTAAAATCTCCCCACAGTTGTTCAAAACAGTTGGCGCGACAGGTCACCGAAAGCCCCCGTAAGGAAACCTTGCTATGGTATATAATTTAATCAACTGTTACATTCAGAAGTGTTGAATTTTGTATTCATTCGTGAATACAATAATCCCAAACTTGCACACTGCATCTCGCAAGTAATGAGTAGGTTGATTTAAAATTGACCATCAATTGAATACGTACATATACTAGTATATATCCCGAACATGACTATTCTTAGATACACTATTATTTGATATGCTTTCATTTCACATGTTTAGAGCTAAGCTGGCTTTACCTATTGAATTTTATTCTGGAATATTTGAAAAGATAATGTATAAGTCAAGCCAAGGTAACTTTAAAGCCAAGAATTACACAAATCATTCTAGTTATTGCCATACCCTTATAGGGTCATAATAGATATAAACTATACAGACCATGTTACATAATAACCAAATGTAAGTATTACATACGTTGCAATAAATGATTGAGTAGGTATTGTACCTACTGTTAATTTCATCGTTCCAACATCATGTTAGTTTACAGGTACTAAGAGTATTATCTCTAATTATTTTTCCTTGCTCGTAATATACTTTTGTTGGATATTATGATAATAAGCCTTGAACTTAAGCCCCATATTTTTAAATTTTTTCGCACCATATCTGCACTCTCGACCCACGAGTCATTGCGTAGGCTCGCACGTGTTGCATGAAACTTGTGGACCTGGATTCTGAAGAGGAAATGTCCACGCTAAATAGATCACGCTTCGTAAATAAAATAGTTACGTATCTAAACTTTTCGTTTTCAGCCTAGTCAAGGCTGATAGAATTAAGTATTTTGCCATTTTTTACTAGAAAATGTATCAGATAAGCAAAGCAAACCAGCCGTTCTTTTGCATGGTTTACGTTTTTCGCATGCACGACTTAACTTTGTCTTTCAAGGCAGTGATAAAACCCGGAGCAAATATAAAGATAATAATTATATTAGAGAGTGCAAAACCTTTAACAGTAAAAATGGTCGACCCTCTGGAATAGCCAGCAGGTCAAAGTTCAATATTTTTTCTTTAAAATTATTTAATCAGCTGGTACCAGAGTTCTTTCTACAGAACCCATAAATTGAAAAACATTTCTCAGTAAAAATGGTCGACCCTGCGGAATAGCCAGCAGGTCAAAGTTCAATACTTGTTCTTTAAAATTATTTGAGCAGCTGTTGCCAGTTCTTTCTACAGAACCCATACATTGAGAAACATTTCTCAGTAAAAATGGTCGTCCCTGTGGAATAGCCAGCAGGTCAAGGTTCAATACTTTTTCTTTAAAATTCTTTAATCAGCTGTTGCCAGAGTTCTTTCTACAGAACCCATAAATTGAAAAACATTTCTCACTAAAAAAAAAAATGGTCTAACCTGTGGAATAGCCAGCAGGTCAAAGTTCAGTAGTTTTTCAGCTGTTGTCAGAGTTCTTTCTACAGAACCCATAAATGCCACTGCACTAAGTAGGTATTGTGGCAATTTTTACTAAAGAATAATAATATAAGCAGTTGACTCTGAAGTGTGTGAAACTGTAGCTTTTGAGTATTACTCTGGGAGCGATTGCAAATCCCAATGGCAAAACTTTCTATAGAATTGATTAAACAATAAGTAACATTTTAGTACCTATTACAAGCAACAAGTAATATGGATAGTATGTGTTTGAAATAAATTAAAATTAAATTTATTCCGATGGCCAACGGGACGCATGGAATCATCGCTTTTCGTGTTTAAAACCGGGGTTTTGGTAATTATATAACAATACTAGCTGACCCGGCGAACTTCATATCACCTTAGCGCCACCGGCGACCAAATACTGTAAACATTCACAGGTAGGAACATTTTGTATGGGAAACTTAATTTCAAGTTTTTATTATTTTTCACGCTACTTTTTAAAATTTTATCATTGTTTAAACCTTCCCTTAGCTTCCACGGATATTTCAAAATCTAAATTAGCCACATCGGTCCAGCCGTTCTCGAGTTTTAGCGAGACTAACAACCACAATTTATTTTTGAAGAAGAAGAAGAAAGAAGATTTCTTTTGTTGAGTTGCTTATCGTCGGTTCCTTACTTGTCAAGAAACAACTTCATGACAGTGACCGTAAATGCAGCGCCATAGATCTAGCGGCAGGCTGCGCTTAAAAAGAGACTTTATAGTTCCTATTGTTATTAGCTCTAAAAAGGGTGGTCGCTCTTTCACCCGTATTCATGAATGCTTCAATCTACCCGCAAAAACAAGTGTTATTTCAAATTTACTTTCTCATCTGCCGCTCTCGGCATTGGTTTGGTTCAATGGACTCAATTGATTGCAAGGTTATATTAAGTTTACCTGGACTTGTTGAACAGTGGTAAACTACTGTGGTTTTAATATTTTATTGATCACAGCAGCATTATAAAACAAAACCTGGCAAATTATTATTGAATGCATATGGCACAAGAGCGCATATTGCAACTATGTTGCAGTATTAAAATTCACGCAAAAAGTTGAAAAATTATAATTGAATGCTACATGGGTGTATAGCAATTACACTGCAACAACACCCCCAACCAAATGCTTGTAAATCGCAATCGAACTCGTATGGCTACAAGATCGTGCAGTAATTAGGTACATTGCATCAACCAAAGGGCGATACAATAAACCTTGAAAAACGCATACGATTACATTCTTGTCATTAAATGTTATCTTATTTTTGATCACAAAATACTATACACATTAAGCTGAAACGTAATGATAAATGAATGCATACGGCAAAATGGGCGCATATCATTAAATTGGTATCAATAAATGTTATCATGTTTAAGCTGAAAACGTAATAAATGAATGCATATGGCAATATGGGCGCATATGATTACATTGCACCACAAGATCTAGATATTTGTGAGCATTATTAAAATTTACAATTAGACGGTGCCGTGGACGACCGGCTTAATTATAGCTTTACTGGATTCAAGGGCAGCGCCGCCTGATAACCAGGGAACTAACTACCTGCCTTCTCCTGTGCAGAGACGGAAGGTTGTGATTGTATGTTTGTATAAGCTAGGTGTCTAACCTTTACCAGTATTCAAATCGTCTGAAAGATATTGAAAATTTTATTTTTTCCTAAAGTACCCCCATTAATATTTGTGAAAAGAATTCTGGGAATTTGCTATCAACTAAACAAAAGTTTTCTATATGGGGGTATCTTATGAAATAGTCTTGGTTCCAGTAACCTCCGAGTTATACCAGACCAACGAGAACAAGTCGCTCGAAAACTATATGAATTGCTTGAACATTTTCATGCTCAAAATGAAAAATGACATGTAGAATTTCATCGTGGCAATCAAGATTGTTTGCCGATCTTAATCGTTTTCAAAATTGAAATTGCAATAATCTCTGAATAAAATACCTTCCATTGAAACAAATAGCCCTGTTTTCCTGGTTTAATAGTAATAAATAGTTTTCAGCATTTGCAATTGTCAGACGTTTTCAAATATCATTGAAGTTATAAGGGCCGCCTCGGCGGGCACCTCTGTAAAAGGCACGATCTGCTGGATCAGCGCAGGAATAATTCTACTCTGAGGTATTCTGGTGACTTGGGACCGACCAGCGGCTACGTGTCCTTACCCGAGGGCAGTATGTACAAAAGAAATAGTTTTGAATTTGCCATACCTGGTCAGTAAGGTGTTCTACTACCTTACTCTTTTTTGTAGAAACATCCTCGGCGACCTGGCGGCCACGTGGTCACCACCCGCGGGCCCAAGTGGCGCCCCACAGCGATGACGAGGGCGGCGTGGAGGTCTCGTATCCGAGTATAATACTCTGCGGTTCCTAGTACCGCTAAAGGACGATGACGTCGACTTGGTCGACTTCATCTTCGAGCACGTGTACCACTTTCCGAGATTTTTCGCACACTTTTATATTCAATCATTATTATGTGGGTAGAAACATATGTTTTAAAATAATGATTTCACTTCACAAAATAAAATGTAAAGAAACTACAACCTATTAATGTTATTTAGAACAATTTTAGAAATTATTCTATTTTAATATAACGACGAACGCTAACAGCGTTAACGTGACTTAACGGCACGGAAGTTAAGACGCCAATGACGAAACCTATCTCGGATCGAGAACTGGTGAACGAGGGTTGCCATATTCAACCCACCAGATGGAGCTACAACCGCAAAGACGGCCGGAAACGGAAGATGCACTCTTAATATATGTTTAAAAGGCTTCGAATAACGGCGAAGGACATAATACATGGTTAACAGCACTCGAAAAGCATTAAGCACATAGGAATCACATCTACGTTCTCAATTCATCCAAATTATATACTTGCTAAGGTTACGTTCATAAAATGCAAACAGTAAACAGCAAAATTCAATTACGTAATCCCTAATCAATCACCAGAATGACAATGAAAATAATTTAATTAACGGCACCAAATAACATGAAAGCTACGTAGACACAGCTCCAGCTAGCTTTACAAAAAGTACAATACCTACACTCATTCACTAAATGTATTGAGCATGTACAATTTATACATACACAAACTTGTTTGTTTATGTAATATATCAGGTTAATTGAACATGGTTCTCAACGTTGTGTTTTATCAAACTTGTATACTACATTCTCCTTGATCCATTGTAGTCGTCCATCTCCGTCGTACACACTACACGTTGCCTAGAAAATGAGCCGTAGGAAAACTGCTGCCCGAGATACAGTTAAAAGTATAGTTCGGGCGGTAGGGTGAATCTAGATTTTTTACAAAGCAGAAATTAAAACGAATACCTACTACCTTGTTTTAAGTAATGTTTGTATTACGATTAATTATGTTTTAATGGTAATGTATCTTATAAATTAATGTGGGTACCTACTTAAAAATTGTTTGTTTTGTAAATAAATAAATTGATTGATTGATTGACTGGCTAGTACAAACTAGCTTCACGAAATAATGAAGAGTATTGTTAAATTAAGGCGCCATAGTACCAGAGTAATTTTTCATATGAGCGGATGAAGACCAATACGCCCCCGGATTCAACCGATTTTTGCATTCAAAAATCAATATAAAATTGGTATTACCACTTTTTCCTAAACTTTATGGATGAAAGCTATAATTCAATTCATGTGCATAAATAACAGATTCAAAAAAAAAAAAATTGTAAACGTGTAAAAAAGTGCCCAAAAATGCAAGAGACTTTCTTAGATATCATGAATTTGTTCTAAAAAACGGTATATTCACATTTAATTTCTATCGAGCGAAGTTTTTTGAATTGTGTTTCGAGATAATGAACGGTAGTTGTAGGTGAACGGGGTACCGTATAGTTTTGAGAATATTGTTTAATTTTTTTTATTAGACAACTTCAAGGTTTTATGGAGAAAGGTCAGTTTAACTAGGGCTCTATACAGGTATTTTAAGATTGGATGACGGCTTAATATAAAGAGTAGGTACCTACCTTCCAACGAGGATTTTTTTTCTAATAGCTTTGCAAAGTGATTTCTGATTATATATAATCAAAAAGTGTACATTGTTTAATTCACTTCTTTTGTCATTATATCAAGTACCTAATATAGAACGTTAGAACATGCTGTTTACTTACTGAAAATTATGAAAATAGTACCTCTTTTTTTAAACTGGTTATATATCAAAATAATCTTAACCTTATAAAAAGTTGTACGAAACTGCGTTGCTACGTTTCAGGTCCAAAAGGTTAATTGTTGTTGCGTCTGACTGTACAAGGCACTTATCACGTATTCTGTGTTACCGCGGGCACCAGTGGGCCGTATATTTACCGTGCTATAAATATACGAGGGATAATATACGTGTACGGTATACAAGTAGGTACAACTGGGATATACGAACATTTATACGTAAACGTAATTTGAAATTCAAATCAGTGTTTATTTTTGATTCGGCAAGGGAGAAGCGTATCCCTATTCATATCTAATGATTTTACGTTTCGTACTGTATAATTGGCATACCGCACTTGTTGTGCTACTGTAAAACGGAACTGTGCGGAAACATTAGGGTCTTATGGCATGCAACTTGTTTCTAATTTATGTATAACGACTACGTTAATTTTGAGTGTATTTACATAAGCCTACTTTACGAGTAATATACTAGTAACGTAATTCGGTCTGCTGTTCTGTTGCTTAGACTATTTAAACCCAACCAAACTCAGCTTAAGCAAAAGGACAGTTTTAGTCTATGGTAACGTGCCCAAAATGCTGGTCTCATTACTGTCCCTGAATTACAAGGCCGAACTCTTCCTAAAATACAGGCCAGCGTTTTGGTCATTTTATGATTTTATAACTAAGAGTGGACGATAGAAATTTAATAGAATAATAGAAATTTTAAAATATACAAGGGCCGATTCCGATTTCAATTTCCCATGAAGTCCTTTCTTTAGCGGGGATGATGAAGAAAGTAAATAGCTTCAATATATTCTCCAGTGGGTATTAAAATGTAATCATTTAGCCCTCTGCAGCAAGTACCAGTGGAGCTTTAATGAATTCAGCTCAGAGCGGAATAGCTCGTCGAAAGGAATACCAATGAGTTCTGAACATGGAATGCAACTCCGGATGATTTGGATAATACATTACAGCTATTGAATGAAAAATGATTTGAATATCTTTGGAGACTCTGGAAAGTTTTATTCATTTTTTACTCTAAGACGAGACAAATTTCGCGTTTGCAACTGAGGGGAAAAGTAAGGTTGAAGTTAAGTGACTTTTTTAAAGAGACAGTTTTGGATTATACGTGTGTTTGCCCATTTCCTTATTTCGATTTTATACTTATTTGAGTAAGTTTTAGTAAATTCATATCATTTAGCATTTATCATTTATTTTTATTTTTTAGCACCGCTGCCTGCTACAAACAATTTTTAAGTTTTTCAAAGAATTTATTATCAAATTACAAAACATTTGTCAATATCAAGGGATTTACATTCATAATTTTCGTGTTATTTCGATACTTGTTATCATAATATATGACCTAGTATACTAGCATCTTTTAGTTTTACAAAATGTTCTAGTGTCTAAATCTCATTATGTTAAAGTTACAAAATCACCATATATCGTAAAGAAATCGGCCAAGTACCTACGCGTCGGACTCGCGCACTAAGTAAAGTAACTAACACTTTTATTTTAATTCAATCATTTATTATTGAAGTGACTATCCAAGAAAACATTCTGTGAATATTTTAAGCGTCTGCCTGTTAACATTATTAATATCGAGCGAAAAACGCCTAAAAATTCAGGTTTGTGGTATTAAATATATTTTCTCCTTAAATATTTTTTTTTCTGTTTTTACTATTTGACGTCATAGTGGCAACAGAAATGCAGCATCTGTGAAAATTTCAGTTTTTTTAGCTATAAAGTTTCATGAGATACAGCCTGGCGACAGACGGACTGACTGACGAACAGACGGACAGCGGAGTCTTAGTAATTATAGGGTCCCGTTTTTACCCTTTGGGTATGGAACCCTAAAAAACTAACTGCCTAAGCTTTTTCGTAACTCAATGTGGTAACAACTTTTGAAGTTTCGCTCAACTTTTGTTGGATAGGTTCCTGGAGCTTATCAGATTGACATTAGAAAGTCCGCTCTACCATAGATTAATTATAGTAAACAAAGATTGCTGACTCCAGATAATAAAAATAATTGTGCTAAACACTAACTATCGATGCTGGTACCTCGTAGTTCTACTAATTATGTTAGATGGCGCTAGTTTCTGTGCATATTTTATTTCCGTATTTTTTAATTACAGTGCCATCTATCAGTAACTGAAGTTTCTTCGATTGGTCGACCTCACGATTTGATAGATGGCGCTAACATGAATTCAAGAGCTAGGTTTATTTTTATACTCACTAAATACTATTGCAAATTTGAATAAATGTATAAAAGGCACGAGTAAAAGGCAATTTCGTGGGCTTTTTATAATTGGCGGTATCTTAACGTTTAATTTACATTTGGCAGTAGCTACGTACTTGGAGCTTCAGGCAAACAACGGCTACTCTGCTTAGGTTTAAATTCGATCCTACCTAGATTAAAAGAGTGTAGGTACCTGTACTTGTTCCTAATATCATAATTGTATAGTCACAAAAATATGATCTCACATACCTACCTATATAAATATAAAATCAATAGGTCCATAAAATAACTTTTTACGAACTAATAAGTAATCCAATGTACTTTTCGTACAATTCCATTAATATAGGGTTATTTGCTTCCCTACAGGGTCTGAATCACACTCTGTCTGTAATACATACAGTGTTATCTACTTAGAACTGGTGTAGGTACTATTTGTACTAAGCCGAAAGAGGTCACCCTCTTAGACAAAAAAAAATAAATCTCTGGGGCCAACCCGGAATTCGAGAGAAAAAATAGTTGTTTCATACATTTTGTCGATTCCGAGTAACGGTTTTTACTAAAACTTTACTTTACTTAAACAAGAATATTCAGAACTGGTGTAATAAGACGAAAGGTGATTCAGACTATCACTATAAATAACTTTTGCTGTGGAGCTAACGAAAAATTCGACAAACAACTAATAAGCTGTTCCAAGCATTTTGTCGATTCCGAGTTGCAATTTTATGTGAAACAGCTGATTTCTTTCTCGAATTTGGGGTTAGCCCCATAGTAGAAGTAGTTCATAATAATGGTCTTAATCATCTACTTTAAGCTTGGTACAGAACAAGCAGATAACCCTGTATATTACATTTATAACGTGTTTATGAAAGATGTTGTAATACTGCCTGTCTGCAACCACACCAGAGATACATAATAAGCCCGATTACAGAGGCACCATCGTAATTATATTAGCTAAATGGCATAGTTCTGTCTCTTTTTCACTTTAGGCATTCGATAGAGAGAACGCTTTTTACGTTGCTATTAAATTTACGCTGGCGCCTCTGTAATCGGGCTTAATAATGAACAACTTTCAATAATGGACCAACCCGTGACAATAGAACAACTATAACAACTGTTCCATACACAATTTGACATCGAAACCGACAAAATGTATAAAATAACTTGACTTATTTTCTTTAATTCCGGGTTGGTCCCATTGTAAAGGTTGTTCATTAATTATGATGTACCCATGGAGAAAAATTCAGAGCACGAATCCCTCTGTCATGGTATAAAAAAAATTGTATCTACATACATGTGAACGAGACACCCAGACATTTCATTGTACAACTTTAGACTAAAGCGTCTACGTAATTAAGGCGAAAATGGATTATCAGCAACTGAGCTGCATTGTTCTCGCTGGCTCCGCTCCATAAACCCGTCACCCGATAACATTTCGACTTTATTTCCATTTGTATTAGGTCGAATGTAAAGAAATTGAATGCTAATCGTAGTGCGTGTCTAGTCCGGAGATAAAACGTCCCTGGATGTACCTGAAGTTTGTTTACGGTAGTATGTACAACGTGCGCGTGTAGTGCTCATACATAGCATAGTTTGACTAGGCGTTCGTTAGCGTTTAACAAAGTTAAGCAACGTTGATAACGGTCAGTGTTCATATATGTGATCAGGAGTACAACAAAGCGCTGCCATGGCTCGGATGACGCATTAAATTGCAGGCCCCGGTAATTTTAACCGCTTAGCCATGTCAGAGGCCTTCAGATGGCTTAAAAATGCTGACACCAGGGCAAACCACCCTACCTATAAGAACTCACAAAATAAATACAACACCTTTCATAAACAAGGTTAATTCTTCAAAGTTCAAAATGTGAAATTACTCTAAAATTACAAAAATGCAGATAGGTACGTTTATCGATACCGTTCACCGCGAGTTTTCCTCTCTTTTTAACCGAAGTTATGTTCGGGTGTTTCCGCTCCTCGCAAGCACCCGGCTTTTATGCCCGTTCTAACTATTTTTAACCGACTTCCAAAAAGGAGGAGGTTCTATTTTTGTGTGTATGTATTTTTTTGTATGTTCATCGATAATTTCGCCAATTGTGAACCGAATCGAAAAATTCTTTTTTAGTTCAAAAAGGTATACTCCCGAAGTGGTCCCATTTAAATTTTACAGAAATCGGCTGAGCTGTTTTTGAAATATCCAACAAAAATGTAAGCAATTAATATCCGAATTTTGTACACGATGAACATCGATAATTCCGCCAATTGTAAACTGAATCGAAAAATTCTTTTTTAGTTCGAACGGGTATACTCACAAGGTGGTCCCATTTAAATTTTACAGAAATCGGCTGAGCCGTTTTGGATAAATCAAAAATAATGTAAACAATTCAAGCGAAATATTCGAATTTTATACACGATGGAATGCGGTTTTGCCGTTTTTTGCGAAAAATAATTACTCGTATTATTCCTGGCTATATATTTATTAGTTTGACATTTTAGCGTAATGTACCGGACCAATTATTTTTATATTCCTGTCCATGTTTATCTGTAGCTTTCATTTATCATCTGCCCAATAGTAAAATACCTTCCCGTTAATCCGGTCACCTGATACTTAACAACTTTCCAAATACGTAGGGAACAGCCCAAAAAATTACTTCACTTTTGTTTTTACCGAGTAGCCCTGATTGCCGTATAGCACTGTAATTGCCGTAGCCATGGCAGCTCTGGTTCCAAGTTAATTTTAAGATGGCAACGGCCATCCACGGTCACGGTTCAACCTCAAAATAGATGTTTTAGGGATAATATTGAAATTATAGTTCTGTGGAAAATTATGATAAAAACACCGAGTTGTAATGTATGGAAAATCTTGCCCAGAGCTGTCAAACCTGTCAAATACGAGTATGTATTGGAATTTGATGACTCTACTGAGAGAAAAACACATTCTGCAAGACCATCACAGAGGCCACAGACAAGAATTGAACATGTTATATCTCTTTCTAACTCATGCCATTTAAGTTAATGCATCTCTTTCACTCTTCTATCTATCGACCACATTATCCTTCTAGTATCTCAGTGGATAAAAACGTCGTAAATATTTACGATTAAATAAAGTAAATTAATTAAGTAAATTATTTAATATTAAATATTTACCGCCTTACCACAAAGACTTAAACAAGATTGAAACACTGTTTAACCGTGCAATTGGTACTGCTAAACACTGTCTAAAGCGTGCGTAAAACTTTTGTGGTAAGACGGTTAGTTTTTGACTTTAAAAGGGCAGCATCAACCCGTATTGTTTTATGTTGGGTTTTTAGAGGGCCCGAAAGCCGTAGGTATAATACGCCATAACGTGCTACGCAAAATAACATCTTAAATAGAGCTAGACTGAAAATTGCAAAAATAGGTAGTGCTGTTTTTTTGGATCACAAAATATAACTCCTCTCCAGCATTAGAACTTTAGTCATTTTACCCTAACATTTCCTAAATACCTTCTGCGTCAAACATGTAATAGGTACATAAGCACATTCACTCTGAGTGCGGCTGTTAAAAAAACTAAATGTGGAAGCACTGCGGTTTTATGGTCGTAAGGGAGCGTCCATTGATAACACGATGTTTTTAGTAACCCCTTCCCACACCAGGTGGTACCTATGTGGCCTTTCTTTTCCCCTACTCGATTTTGATAATATTTGGTATTATCGTTAAGTGTCTAAATCCTAACAAGATTTGCGTCTATGAACCAAATAGGTCAAGAGCGAGTGAGCAAGACCTTATGTAGAACAAGCTTATGTAGATTCAGTTAAAGATGGGTATACTTAGGCCGAATCATACAAGTCGGCGGATGCGAAGTTAGCTACAAGCTGCGCGAAATCTAATCAACGCTCAGCTTTGTGTGAGCAGCAGTCAGGATTGGATATTGCGTAGATTGTAGTTAACTTCACATCTACCGACTTGCATGATTCGACTGTTTCCCACTGGTCAGATTGATTGGTTGGTCAGACTAGTCTAGCCAATGGGATTTTTTGAAGTGAAACTTCTAATGCGACTTCCAACAAGGTTGCGTTAAACGTTTAACACTACCATGTTACCACGTAAGAGGGAAAGAGAAAGAAAGATACACAATGGTAGAAAGTAGAAGAGAGAGAAAGAGAGTGAGTCGGTAGATCCCAAGCACATGCGCGTGGTATTTTTGCTATGCGGCGAAGTACGAGGGGTGATCCAAAAGTAATGATAATCAATAACAAACACAATGAATAAAATAAAAAAAATTAATTTATTTCTCAACATAGTCTCCTAGCAAGTCTATACATTTAGTCCATCTCTTTTCTAAACCTAAAATTCCCTTAGAAAAAAAATCTTTATCTTGACTCTCAAAAAAGTCCTCAACCGCGGCCATCACGTCGCTATCATCGTCAAATTTCTTGCCTCGGAGATGTTCCTTGAGTCGTGGAAAGAGATAAAAGTCACTGGGGGCTAGATCTGGTGAATAGGTGGGGTGATCCACCAGCTCAAAGCCCGCTTCCTGAATGGCAGCCATGGCAATTGCAGCTTTGTGAACCGGTGCGTTGTCTTGATGGAACAGCACTCCAGCCCGCAGTTTGCCTCGCCTTTTCTCCTTAATAGCCTCCCGCAATCTTCTTATTTGTTCTGCATAGTAGGAGCCTGTAATAGTGGCCCCCTTTTCCAAGTAGTCCACCATGATTATTCCTTCAGCGTCCCAAAAAACAGACGCCATAACCTTCCCTGCTGAGCTTGACACTTTGAATTTCTTCGGCGTCGGTTCATCGGATCGTTTCCATGTCATCGATTGTTGTTTTGTTTCAGGATCAAAATGGTGGATCCAGGTCTCGTCCATGGTCACAAAACGTGACAAAAAATTATCCTTGTCTGCCTGGAAATTTTCGAGATTTGCTCTTGACATGTCGACTCGTTTCTTCTTTTGCTCGTCGTTTAACATTTTCGGTACCCAACGCGCGGAGACCTTTCTCATATGCAATTCGTTCGCAAGGATTCTTTGAATGCTGCCATATGAGATCCCTGTGACCTCAGCTACATGCCTGATAGTCACTCTTCGATCTTCCAATACAACTTCTTCAACTTTTTTCACATTTTCTTCAGTGAGGAACGTCGATGGGCGTCCTTCGCGGTGTTCGTCTTCCGTCGATGTTCTTCCCAGCTTAAACTCCTTAGCCCAGCGTGCAACTGTGGAATATGGAGGAGAAGAGTTCCCTAATGTTTCCACCAAGTCGCTATGTATGTCTTTGGTAGACATTTTTTTCAAGCAGAGGTATTTAATGACAGCTCTGATTTCGTGTTTTTCCATTTTGATGTTCACTCCTTGACAGCCCGTATTCAAATGAATGTAGCTCCCGGGAATCGTGGCCTATTTATATGTTTTTTTTTTCCTGAACTAGTTGGTAATTGAGCAAGTGACTGATATTTTTTTTTGTGTGCAGTAGAAATAACTGATTATCATTACTTTTGGATCACCCCTCGTAAACAGTGTGAGCGTCGTCAAATTAGCTGTAATACCTACGAACGTTTCACTTCTTCCGCGCGGACTCCACGCACATTTTTTTCCCCGTTGTTCAGATCTCGTAACTTAGTAAAGTACTGTCGAAAAGAAAAATACTCAAATGTGTCGCGACATCATAATATGTGTTGCGACGTTGCGAGGTCTATTTTTCGTAGTACTACTAGTACAGGTCTAAAACAATGCATTTAACGAAATATAAATACCTACCGACACGTGATATCTCATGGTATCTTCCCAAGACCCATAATTCATCTATGTTCCCAAGATTCCCTTATGATGTTTTGTTCAAATCTCTTTCGAACATCATGTGATTACTGGACGACCCTGTGAATTTATCACTTATCACAATAATGTAAAAAAAACGAAAAATCTGCATCCAGCCGCGCATCTGGTCACTTTGTATTATCGGCATTCGCTTAACAATTTTATAAAATAAATCTTAAGTATTTTATTGGCTTACATTTTAAAGTAACCTTAATCTAATTTAATTTTGAAAATCGAACTACGAGAAATACATTTTACAATTTCAATAAGCGCCATCTACCAGATTTTTGTACAACTACGTAATGCGCTCTTACTTAAAAAGTAAGGTTGTAAAATTGAATGTAAAATCAATTTATAGCAACTCGAACTTAAAAATTAACGGATTTATATTTGCTTGATTTCTTACGAAAGACGTAATAAAGAAAGTATTTTAGCTTAAAAAAATAATATGGGATGATTTAGTCCTATTAATAATATTATATGTTGATTTTTATAAAACTGTTTCACGTTCGAGACCGGTAGCGTCATCTGTTGACTTTTTTTGCATACTCATGACTCTTGTTTAGCAGTCATTTCTCTTTGTTTACTATAATTTCTCTATGGCTCTACATATAAAATAGTGACATCAATATTATGCTTTCTAAAGCTTTCGTGTCATAAATATTCTAGCATCACACGGTTTCATGTGATGGGGACATCAAGAAAAACGTAGATATTAGCATTTTTGCATCAGAAAAAGTAGGTATGAATTTTTTTCTGTGAATGTTCCGTGACAACGAATTTAATACTGTGCGCAAGGAGAAAAGCTGTTTCTGAGAGCTTGTCCTAATAAGAAATTAAAAGCACCTTTCTTCACTTTAACGGCTTTTTAATCAGCCACAGCCATAAACTAGCATATTTCGGTGTTTGAGTTAAGCATTGAATTTCTAAGAACTAGTAAGAACACATTTAAGTATTTGTCAATTAAAACAAATATTGTGCCAGATACCTAATGTTTTAAACAAAATGTTGGTTTTGATTACATAGTAGATATCAATAACTCTTTTATTTTCGTTTTATGGCCTACTCTGTCAAATTAAGATAGGTATTAAAACGAAATATACTACCAAACATATGTAATTTTATGATAAACAAATGCTTCGTATAGTTTTTGGAGCTCATCTTGTTTTCAAAAATCTTTCTGAGCGTCTGGTGGACGCGATGCGTGACCAAAAAGCTGGTGTTTATTTGGCTCAACGTAGGTATAAGCATTTCCATTTAGCGTGGCAATGCTAACAGCATGCTGGGCACGCTGCCAACTGGCTTGAGCATTTAGATTATCTTTAGACCTAAAGTGTAGATGATCCAATTGCTTTTTATGTATAGTAGTTTAAGTATTTATGTAGTTTTAGCCTAAGTAAGTAGTATTATATACATTTTTTGTAGTTAATAAAGTCACTTGCCCTATTAAAGTAACACACATACACGTATAATTATGCTGCACATATACAGTAATAACACGAGTGATTAACCTGTTTTTCATTGTTGCTGTTGTTGGTAGCACAATAGTTCTCCAATCTGCGAGGGTGCGAAATAGAATAAACAATAGCTCATTCTATTATTAGCTTTTGAATGGACCTTAGCTACGATCGTAAATCACTATGTTAAACAGCAAAACATTTAGAGCACTGCCTTTGCGTGGGTAAGGAAAGCACTGCAATGTGTAGGTATTTTGCATTTTTATAAACAATCTCGAGCAAAATATCTTTCACTTGAATTGCTTTTAATTGCTGCTTTACTATTAATTCAGTTTCAGTCAGTCTTCGTCTGCATGATAAACTACGTTTGATAACTTTAATATAAATTCAACAAAATTTGAGGCTTAGGTACCCCTGAACATTTTTGCACTTGTAAGGCGCGAGATATCCACTTCATTTTTTAATAGTACAATACTATACGATTGAATTGTCATTACTGTAACGTAATTATAATTCTAGATACTACTACTACATTAAAATAATACTAGACATAAGAAAATGAAACTCAAGTGTCAACTGGCAGTGGGCTTGCTTTGATCTTCAGGGATTTGACGACCGCCTGCGTCCTAATCACAGAATAGGCCCTATCTTTAAGGTCGCTGGTCCTAATCTAAATACCTAGTATAGTATACAGGGTTATTTCTAATCAATTAGCATCCTTTTAGGGGCTTATTCTGTACATCAAAACTGACAATTTTTGTTCTGCAACTTTTGTCAAAACTAAAAAAATAAACATTTGTTGTGCCATAGAAAATGTCGTTCACCCGCGACAAAATGTTGGTTTTGATGTACAGAATACATCCTTTTAGGGGCCCTAAAGGATGCTAATTGATCAGAAATAACCCTGTATAGGTATTATGTATTTTTTTTAAAAACATTTTTCGATGATTCTAACTCAAAAAACATTCGGAACATTCTCTCGATTTTTAATTGTAATTTGCTGTATCACAGAAAAATCTGTTTCTTTCAAAACTAAAATGCACAGACCTGGGAGTCTATGGAGCGTAATATCAAAATTTAAAAAAAGTGTTACAGGTGAGAAATATCCAATGAACCCATGGAATACTACATATTTTGAAAATATCTGGTATTGGATTTTCTTTTGTACTGTATTAGATACAGGTTTCTGCGAGTAATTATGATCAATGGGCAGCTATTTCCTACTCCCACGCCTGACGGCCTGAAGTGCCTGGAGCAGACTCAGCTCTGGCAACTTTTGCTGTCAGTTTCCGCCCACTCACTCGCCTGCTCCAGTTCCTATAGAAAGCCTGTTTTTACGCTTTATCTGTTTTATGCTAGGCAAATAAAAAATGCCAAGTCAATGATGTACGAGTAAGGTCAATAGGAGGACTTCATGTCGTTTTGTGATGATCAATGCGTACGAATCTACGTAAGCTTGTGTCCAAAAAGTGACGGTAGCGAATGTAGCCCTGTGACTTGGTTGCTGTGTATTTTTTTGTTTTTATGGTAGTATTGCAAATATTATTTATATCAAAGGATAAGAACTTTCTAATTTTATGATGGCATACATAAATCTTTTTTTTTTTTTCTGATTCAAATAATGCATTGTTAACCAGTCGCTCAAATATAAGATTAAATGTTGTGCCTCCAGACTTTTCCTTAATTTTGTAAATTTTATAGACGAAACTTTACAGTAATATTCCAAGATGTATTTCCCTGAGAAGAAGACTTACAGAATTGCACATACAAGTACCTAATAAATGAGTCTTTACAATTAACAGCGTTCAGACTAATTTTGTGATTTGCATTTTTTTAGATTTTTATTTTTTCTATCTTTTGGGTTTTAGCAATAAAAACATAGGGTACAAAATGACTTTATTCACTGAAAACTCTCCACTGCCTGTAAACATCTAGAACGGATCGGCATTTAGTTTCCAGTCACGTTTCAGGCCCCAAAATGTCCCTTGCAGAATTAATTGCCTTATCTCTAGGATACCTCTACCTATAACCATAGGTACAAAATTGATCCAACATCCCTGACTCGCTTAATTACTATTAGACCAGTGTAAATTATCCCTGATTTAGGGGAACTAGAGAAAGTGGAATTATATGAATACCTATTTACCTACTCGTATTAAGTATTTCTGAATATGGCGGAGTTTATTTGGTTGAGCTTTAAATAGTAGATCACGCAACAAGAGGACCAAGACAGTACGTCTTGTGTTGAGCTCTGACTTTAGATGAAAAAAAAAACGTAATTATGATAAATTTATAATCCGTACTTGAAAACACGTGTTTTCTCCTTGTACGTGGCCTTTACAGGGGCTTCAAATAGAACCATAAAAACAAAAAAATACACAGCAACCTTAGAGATCGTTCTAGAGCGGTTACAAAATGTTTTTTAGCACGTGCAAATTTTGCAGTTGCAAAATTATGTTAGTATAAAAACAAAAGTACAAACAAAGTATGTTAGTTTTTAAAAACTATAAAAAATGAATTTTGAACAGTAAGGTCTAGCGACAATTTTACACATCATGCTACAAAATTGTATTATCATCGTTATTGAAAGTAGACATTGCATTATTCTTTTATTCCGGACGGAAATCTCAAAGTCCCAGACGACAAAAAAAATTGAAATACGAGTTCATAATATAACCAGTATTACATCAACATTATCAAAAATAAATTAACAATAATACGAGTACATTCAACCAAACGTCGAACTATTCAATTAAGCTCGCTTCTCTAGGTCCATAAATGCACCATATTTATAGTAACATAAAAACATACGTCCACAATTTTCTTTTATTTTGCTGGCCTGTCTCTCGTTGCTACAAAGGCTTCTGATTTCTCCCTTCAAGGTTGAACTAAACGGGGCATTTGTAAGGAACACGATCTTTATTGGCAACATGAACCGACTGAAGATAAACGACGAAATACGGGATATTTATTGTTTGCCCAAGAACCTTTTCCATAGATTTCATTATTTGTCTTTTTTCTGAATTTCCTTATTCAGGCATCTTATAATTTGCAATATGTATATCTAGGCTATTTCTTGTGATCATTTGACTAACAAATAAAATTTTGGAAGGTATTCCATATGTAGAGCAATTAATAGGCGAGATCCAGCATGTTGGTAATAAGTCGTTCATAATTAATTTAGTAAGCAAACAGTGTACTGTCTGGGATTGAGTAGTCCAGATGTCACAGTTGCTGAAGTATTAATACTACCCTAATTTAATATTTATTGATCCCATAATGTTATTAGTTGATATAATTATATTTATTGATTGGTTTGTGTTAGTGTACAAAAAAGCCACACGTGTCACTACCACTAGACCACCACGGTCTAGTGGTAGTGACACCCGCCTTAGAATCGTGAGGTAGTGGTTTCAAATCCCGGTACCATACCATCGTACCAATGAGTTTTTTGGAATTTATGTACGGAAACCACTGGCTTTTAGGTGACGGTAAACATCATGAGACAACCTGCATATGTCGGTAGAAGAAGTTCAATGGTGTATGTGAATCCACCAAACCGCTCTGAGCTAGCATGGTGGATATGGCCACATCACCACACACCATATAACCAACATCCTGCAGTGGACTATTAAAAAGGCTGGTACAGTACAGTGCTCAAATAGCTACTACCTTTTTAGGGTTCCGTACCCAAAGGGAAAAACGGGACCCTATTACTACGACTTCGATGTCCGTCTGTCCGTCAGTCCGTCTGTTTGTCTATCTGTCACCGGGCTGTATCTCATGAACCATGATAGCTAGGCAGCTGAAATTTTCACAGATGATGTATTTTTGTTGCCGCTATAACAACAAATACTAAAAAAAGAATTAAATAAATATTTAAGGGCTCCCATACAACGAACCTGAATTTTTAGACGTTTAATTCGCTCTATATTAATAATGGTAACAGGTAGATCCTTGAAATTTTCACAGAATATTTAATTGAATATTCACTTCAAAAATTAATAGTAAAATTAAAATAAAAAATTGGTTGCCTGTAAAGTCGGTATACGGGCGAAAGTTTTACGTGACAACGACTTTGAGACGAATGAGACGAATGAGAGATTGTGAGCGCATAACGTGAGCGGAGCGTAACGCAGTTTCTTGAAGTGTCACCCGGCAAACCAATTTATAAGACGTTGTCACGTCAAAAAATATTTAAGGGGGGCTCCCATACAAGAAACGTTATTTCTTGCTCGATATTAATAACGACAACAGGAAGATGCTTAATATATTCACAGAATATTAAGTTTTATATTTCCTTTAAAAATAAATAATTAAATTAAAATAAAATATATTAAGGGGGAGCTTCCATACTGTACGGAACCGTTCGTGCGCGAGTCCGACTCGCACTTGGCCGATGTTTACTTTTGATGGACCAAAGCACAAGACCGACTCTATACAGCGCCAAAATGTTAAAATTTTTGGCGAGGCAAAATCAAATCATGAGATCACAGTGTTGTGTACAGATATCAGTATACAAAATTCAAACCAAATGGTAAAGCGCATGCTCTGTATCATTATCGGAACTCCATCTTCACGTCCCAGTATTTCAAAGTTATTGAGGTAAAAATTTACATTCAAAATTACGGAGTTCGTAGTCCTTTAAAGTTCGTGCTTCCCCAAGGCTAGTTATTACGTTTTAGGATTGCATGAAAATGGCGTGTTTTGTGAAAAGCTTTTTCGAAATTGACTTACGTGCTTTGAAAGTGCCAATTTAATAAAAGAGAAATCGTTCAAAACTTTGGAAACATTGTTGCTGAGCGATAATCGTCAATATGTGTGCAAGTTTATTTGCTATTTTACTAAGTAAACACAATGTTACGCTTACTTTTGCTAAATCAAATCCCATATTGTGATAAAATGAGAAATAATAAATGGGCCAAACTCTATTGCGCATTGTATTCTTCCCTAAGCCCACATTACATTTTATTAATCTCTCGTATCGTAGTGGTCTACTGGTAATAGTCCGACACAAATTTTCTCTTGCGTAGTGCAAACATACTTAAAGCTTTCGATGTGACTCTGTTACCGAATAAGCCATAGGGCAAGGATTCAGGCTAAGCATCTATAGCTTATGAAATCATGATTAGTCCAGACCATTCCGTACATGTCATTATCTCATGAAATACTCGCTCGAGCGTGGCTTAATTTGCTGAAAGGCCGTACGTGATGAAACGTCTCCAATGTTAGGCTCTGAACAGACGAGATCGTTCCCTAATGTAATTGACAGAGGAATCCTTTGATGGGTTGCGGTCGACGGCGGGCTCAGCCGCGTGGAAAATATTTACAGATTGTTCGCCGAGCCAGAAGATTCCTGTCGGCTGATTACTTCTGCTCGGCGGCCTATGACGAGCTGGAAATGATTTGGGAACTACCACGGATTTGTAAAAGAGCTAAGCGGTGGTATTAGAATGAATAGATAGCACGAACTTTTAATAGTACATTGTACACCGAGGGGAGAAAACGATCTATTTCTGTTCGAGAGTATGTTTAAGGAAACTCGAGAACAGAAATAGAACTTTCTTCCGAGTGATACATAGTGCTTTATACTACACCTACGAGGAAAATAAAATACAATATTTCTTTAATTCAAGTTTATATTAAAATTGTTACAATGGCTTAAACTTATAGAAAAGTGACGTCCGCCATCTTTAATTTCAAAACGGACGCCATCCTTGGAATCTATACCCCCAAAAACCTCGAAAACGATACCCATGACGACTTTTTCAAAAAAGTGGCATCCGCCATCTTTAATTTCAAAATGAATGCCATTTTCGAAATCTAGACCCCCAAAAACCACGAAAACGATACCCATGACGACAATTTAACGCAACGAAATAAATTGCCGCCCTTTTTTTCGCATTGCAGAATAAGGTTACCATCCTCATTTCATTAAAAATAGAAAACAAAAAAAAAATCCGCCTCTTTTCTCTAATTATTTGATATACTCGTAAAACCTTTTTGAGATTTGAGGTTTATATGTTTCCCGCCTTTTTTTCTAATTATTTGAAACAAAAACTTTTTGAGGTTTGAAGTTTGTATTTTTTTTATGTTCGCTGCTAAAAAACAAAAGAAAGCTAGCCGGGCAGTAATGGATTTTCATACAACATTCCTGCCCTGCTTCGGAGGGCAGCAATGAAATTCCATATAACTTTTCCCGCCGCACATTTTTAAGGGAGAAATTACGAACTTTGAAACTCGTTTATGAACGAGTAATAAGACACTTTCTGAGTGGGTGTGGTATAAATATGTTTGTTGTTAAAAGTCCGGTGTAGCTATAAGTAGGTAACGCACGCAGTTTGTACAATTTCCTCGTAAATAATGGTATATTTTGTCTTTACATATTATCTATAAAATTGTTTATTCTGGTATCATATCAGACAACGACGGCGGAATAAGAATTTACAGTTTTTTACTGCTTTTGCACATTACTTAGTCATAAAGTATAATAATATGCATTTCATCCATTTGTTGACCAGGCTGTCATTTCATTATCATCAGAACCCGTATTTATTTTCCTATTACTTAAAATATATTTTCGATTATGACTTTTTCTTACAACTCCGTGGACTCTAGGTCCGTGCCGTTTGTAGTTTTTTGCGTATTTGCTAACTCATTACTGATTTGCTAGATTTTTTTTTAAAAGAGGCTGTTTTTAACCGACTTCCAAAAAGGAGAAGGTTATATGTTTGTGTGTATGTTTTTTTTTGTGTATCTTCATCGATAATTTCGCCAATTGTGAACCGAATCGAAAAAATCTTTTTTAGTTCAAAAAGGTATCAAATCAAATCAAAATCAAAATTTGTTTATTTGTCAGAATATTGTCTTACAATGCAGATGTTAAAGGTATACTCCCGAAATGGTCCCATTTAAATTTTACAGAAATAGGCTGAGCAGTTTTTGAGAAAAACAACAATAATGTGAGTAATTCGAGCGAAATATCCGAATTTGTACACGATGAACATCGATAATTTCGCCAATTGTGAACCGAATCGAAAATTTTTTTTTTTAGTTTGAAAAGGTATATTCCCGAAGTGGTCCCATTTAAATTTTATAGAAATCGGTTGAGCCGTTTTTGATAAATCAACAATAATGTAAACAATTTGAGCGAAATATTCGAATTTTGTACACGATGGAAGGCGGTTGTGCCAGTTTTTGCGAAAAATAATTATTGTAGTTTAAACCTTAGCCAAAATTTTGTATTTCTACATTTACCCATAATTTTGTAATGGTGCCTAACTGTATTATTAGAGTTTTGCAGACTGAATTAAAAACGCACTGTGTATTTCCATATCAAACAATTAAACTCAAAAAGTAAAGTCAATTTCCGCCTCCTCGATCCCCATACTCAATCATAACTTTAATTTCTTAGCCCTGAGCAGAAAACTAATTTAAAGGGAACTCCAACCCAATTAAGATTTGTATATTTAACTCACAGTAGAAACTGAGGACGAAAAAGGAAGCAAATAGAATTACAAACCAATCAGGAAGTAAGCTGTTCAGAGCCGAGCCCATTCGTAGTAACCCGGTAGCCGTGTCCTATTGACCTATATTCGCATTCCCGCCCTTGAACCTTGCCTCGCTCCCTGCACCCCGCGAGTACCCGTGACGTCATAAAAGCCCTTCAAGTTTCATTGTCTTTTAACAATACTGGTTCGATTCAACCCTGACGTCTCACGTGTTAACACTGAGCGTTAACAAACCCATTATTTTTTTCATAAACATGCCATCTGATACTAACCCTTCGTATACAATTAATGTGGAATTAAATTTCGCCAAATAGATCATGGAGATCTAACGGTTTTAATGAGATCACCTCATTAAACTTCTTTCCATTAATGTGAAGCCCTACGCTTACGCTACGCCTGCCGGTACTTGGTCTCCTCGACTCGAGATCTGATCGGAGAACTCCGTTCTCCACAGCAGTCAGTTCTCCGAGCCATGTGCATTGCCCGCTGCCATTTTTATTTGCCAATATGAGTTCAAAAGTAAAGTTTGGTATTTAACAATATCGAGAATGAAACACTGACTACCGACAATAAATAGTTTACTATAGATATAATCGAGGGTTAGTTTTTCTGTAAGACATATGTTCGTAGCCTGATCGATCTATGAACAGATTAAGTAAGTTTGTACAGGCCGAGTGACTAGCCCTGGTGTCAAAGTATTTATGCCGCCTGAAGGCTTCTGACACAACTAAACAGCTAAAACAACCGGGACCTACAATTTAACGTGTCGTCCGAGCCACGGTAGCGCTCAGATGTAAATGCCACCCATAGTCACCCACCCATCCGAAGAAAGACCGTGCCGTAACTTAACTTCGGTAATCGCTGACAAACACCTAAAAATTCAGGTTTGTTGTATGGGATCCCCCCTTAAATATTTATTTATTTCTATTTTTAGTATTTGGTGTTATAGCGGCAACAGAAATACGTCATTTGTGAAAATGTCAACGTTCTAGCTGTCACTGTTCACGAGATACAACCTGGTGACAGACGGACAGACGACGTTCTTCATATTCGGTGAACCGTGTCAAAAGCATTGCCGGTAACACCTAGGCAACAGCTGTTCCAGGCACTTTTTAATTCGCGCATAGTGCAATTTATTCATAGGTAGAGTGGCTACGTGCCTAACGTAGGCCGACACGAGTGGCGCTCATTTTCCAAGCCGCTGGACAGCTCTAATGTATACGTCTACTATATAATTGTGAAGATGTTCGTTGCAAAGGAATTTATTTATGGGGCTAGGTGAGGTAGATACATAGTTCTTGTTTTCGCTATTTGCACCTTTGTGAGTAAGTATGTACGTTTGATGCTCCTTTATAGGCCTGATGTGAATTCCGTCAATTATTAGTAAAAATTAAACTTTTCGCATAATAGTTAGGTAAGTCACCTATTTTACTGGATAAAAAAATAAATCTCTGTGTTTTGAAAATAAACATGCAATAGTTTCAAACACTTAAATATGTGCATGCCACACAAATCAGAGAGTGCCTAAAAACGGAACTAAAATAAAATATTTTAATTCTAGTTTTATAGTCACTAATTTTAGATATGTATTACAAGCTGAGACGAGTTATTCATTTTAGTTTTATTTTTGATTTTTCTTCTTTTTGTATTACCTATAAGAGGCTATTGAGGTGTTTGTTTGGATCTGTGCCAATTTCAAACCCAGGCACATAAAGTAAAATCTGTCAGGACGATTCTGCAATAGAGAGGAAGTGCGGCGTCTGACGTGCTAATCCTGACGCCGCTGGTGGCACACTGCCAAGGCCTGCCACGGTCCAAGCTTCATGTTAAAGAAATAAATTATCACTGGAAAATTGCGCACTAACTTATCCACATTTTTTTAAAGTTTGTTTGAGTTTTACTTTATTCTGTGATGCTGACTCGGAAGTTTCTTGGTTATTTCATTGTTTGGAAAAAAAAATTAAAGCTGTTTTCTGAATTGGTTATTCATTTGCGTATTTTACATTAAGATAGAATAATAAACAAAACAATGTAATAATTAATGGGAATTTAGGATGGCAATTGCATATTTTGTGACATCAAGAATAAATCTAACCTAGCATACATACATTAAAACTCAATATCAAACTCTACGAAAATATCATCACTGTGCGGTTTCTCTACTACCAAAACATTCGAAAAGAGACAAGTGTCCAGTCTCTTCTATTAAATCCACGGTTGCCCAAAGACACTATTTACATAACACACCCCAGCTTTATAATGTAAATTAACAACTGCAAAAGTACCTATTAGTAATTTTCAAATTAAAAGTCCTCTTACTAAATGGCTATTAGAAATGGATTATGAAAGTGCTGAGAGGCTACTAGAAAATAGCTTTTAAATATAAATTCCATATAATCATGTATGTATTAATAAAACATTGAATTATAACACAATTAGTAAATTTAAGAAAATGCAATTTGGTAATGCTTTCTATCTATTTATTTATTTCATATCTATTTATCTATAATTACTTGTGCAATATATGTATATATAATATGCCCTTCTAGCACAAGCATACACACACATTCACACACACTCACACAGACACTATTACATGGTTCTCCTTTTACTGTAAGGAAACGTTAAAATTTACTTTAGATATAATTTTTTTTAATGTAACTAAGTTTACTTTTTTGTCAGCAGTCATTGTAAGTAGAAAGGCACTGGCTCTTATAATTCAGACTAGGTTATTGACCTAACATAAGACCCAGGGAACCAAGAAATCAATCATGCTTATTAATTGGACAAATAAACGATTTTGTATTTGAATTCGCATAATATTTTTAAAGCATAAACATCTCATTATTTATGTTTCATAGTGACTAATACTGCTGCTTCAGTTAGATATGTATTTTTTCTAGGACTACATACTATTATTTCTATTTAAATTAAAAACATACATAGTTTTATTGCAGTACTAATAGGTAGTATATTTCTGCCATTTTACATTTTAATTATAAACCAACTGCCAACTGCAATGCGGGAGTTATACAAACATCTGCCTCTGCTGAGGCAGTTTTCGGTTTGGTCATCAATAGGCTTTTCTATAGTCATCAGGCAACATAAAAATATCTTCTGTGAAGGAAAATGAAATAACGAACTCCGCGCTAAAAATGTTACTTTTGAATTTCAGTTTCGTTTCTATGAGACAGTTATTGAAGTAATAACATTATTTCTCGTAATAAAATGTAATGCCCCCCTTAATGTAGTAGGTACCTAAGTCAATATTACCAGAGTACTTACCTCTGTTCTCTTTATAAGTAAAATTTACGGGAAGACTGTCGTTTTCTCACGTTCTTCGCTTATAAGATGCTTTTCAACTTGTCAGTTGACTTCATAATGTTGGAAAGGATTGATTTATTAAGTACTTATGCTACTTTATAAATATAAATTTGTTTTTACCTTGCATGTTTTTTTTTTATATACACAAATGAACAAGCATGTTGATGTTAGTTTGCATGGAATAGTGGTAATGAGATAAAAATTGATAATATTAAAGATGGTGATGATACGTAGCTCAATATGAAAATGTATAACCCTCAGTTTCATGTAAAACAAGTGCTCTCACCAAAAATGCTTGTTTGTCAGATTTTATTTTGTTATCTTTGTTGATACTCGTACTCGTAACTACTGTAAATTCTATCACAGAGTTTAATTTGGTTATGGCTCCACATAACAAAGCTTGTAGTTTGGTTGAAATTACTTAGGGTGTTTTGCTATTCGTACTATTACTTTTAAAATAAATACTATTACTTACTATTATATTATATTATACATTATACTATTATATTATACATGAGACAAGATAGATAAACTTGTAGGAATCATGACCAAACGTCATTTCAGATACATTGTTTTGAGTAATGTCAAACGCATTCAATACAGAACTAAAAATCAGTATGACAAAATAAGTAGCGCATTTTACGTACAAGTAGCGGCACGTAAGTCTAGCACTGAGGGTACTGTGGAGGGGATGGCTGCGCATGTTGACCGCCATACTAAACTCATGCGCAGCCATCCCTTCCACACTTCGCTCAGCGTTAGACTTATATGCCGCGACCTGTACTCCGTAAGCGTCGCCGTCGTGTACTTATTGGCAACCTATGCTACGTACTAGGCATACTTTTGTGTAGATTTTGAATTTGATGACACAAATACTTTTTAAAGTTTTTAGATTATTTATTGAAATATTTAGGAAAAATATATTGGTCCTTTGTCTGCGAGCTCGTCTGACCTTCCATTTTCGTCATTACCCAAACCCTTTATAACGTGCAATAGAAAGTTATACAAGCATTGTCTATTTTAAAAGTGGCTAAAATACGGAAATTATAAACAGAAATTAAAAACATAAGTCTCTTTAGGCTGTTAGTGGTTCGGTCAAGCGGAAGTCGGCGCTCCCATAAATTGGACCTCGCCCAGGTGTTACGTCGCAACTTCCTTTAATAAATTCTTGATTCTTGAGACTTGTAAAAACTGTTTAAATTATTTAGCCTTTTGTCGAACTGTTGCCAATTTTCCGGGTTATTATTAATTTTGTTTAAAGAGTTTTATGGTTGAAGTTTCAACGATAAATTCGAGCAGAAACCAATTGCGCCAATTGAAGTTAGGTTGTCCGTTGCGAGTTCGTGTTTGTGTAATCAAGTTTTCATGGCAAACGACATTTTTTTTGCAGTTCTCTCATAGGGAAAATGTATTTCAATGACGCTGTATTCAATGAAAATCCTTACACTAGAGATTAAAGTAATAATTGCCAACGGTGTTTATTTTCTGTTTAGTTAATTTTCTATCAAGTTTTAGGCATAAATGTTCTTTGATTCCGTGGATTTAAGATGAATAGTTTAAGAAACGACCTCTGGAAAATTTATTTCAAGAGGAGTCGTATTTTGATGAAGATGTATAAATTAACAGAAATACCTCGTCTCATTTTACGAACTAATAAAATAATAAAGGTTATGGCTATTTGTGTTACCTAATGTTGTGTTTTGGTATGTGTAGAGCGGGCTGTGACCCCCGGCATGAGGTCGGGGGAGGCGGGCGAGGGCTCGGAGCTGGCGGAGTTCGGCGCGCGCTGGCCGCCGCCCTACAACCAGGGCTACAGCTGGACGCGCTCGGCCACGCCGCAGCACCCCGCGCACCACCTCGCGCGCCACTCGCGCTCGCACCAGGTGACTGCTCCTACAGATAATATGATGCTACAGATCTGATGCTGTAGTGCATGAGATCGGGGGAGGCGGGCGAGGGCGTGGAGCTACTCTTAAGATTCCTACCGCAGCTAACAAAAGAGCTGATTACTTTGAAACTAAGTGAACCGATTTTGGCGAAACATATCTAATAACACTTTTGACTAATTCACATCAATATGGAATGTAAGGAAAACATGCCAAGTCGAATATCTAATAGATACTCGTATTTGCTCGAAAGTAGATGCCAATTCACCTTTTGAACAAAAAGAAAACAAAATCCGTTCGGGAGCTACGATGCCTCCTACAGACATTCACACACACACAGACACGTCAAACTTATAACACCCCGTCGTTTTTGCATCGCGGCTTAAACATTCAACTGCAGTAACTTTTACTACGAAAAAAAACACGTAACAAACATCTGGTGCAAATTATTGTAATTCTTCAAAATCTGCTACGCGAGCTACAGTCGTAGCACTCGTAGCGCATACAGCGCACTACGCGCGATGTTCACAAAGTAAATTTTAATAGGACATCATTTTATCATTGCTGCTACGGGGGGTAGGTACCAATATTCATGACGAGTAGGAAACACACATAGTTATCATACTACTGTATAATACATTTTATTAAAAACTTTTATATCTGACTTGATTCTTGATAAATTCCGTGATCCTTTGCCGTGATCAGTGATCATGGCTATGGGATAAATGAAACAATATTGGTTTGTTCGAGGCGTGCAGTGGTTGCAGGACAACCGGCAGAGCTACGAGGCGGAGGACGCGCGCGGGCGCGCGCGGGGCGGCGTGTACTACTCGCCGCCCGGCACGTCCTACACCATTGTCGAGCGGCCGGCGTCGTCGCACGGCCACCACTCTTACTCGCACCACTACTCGGGCAAGCTCTCCCGCGCACCCTACCTCGGCTCCACTACTATTGCGAATAGTGCAGGTAACTCATCGTTACACTATTTGATTTTTAATCCAACGATAGATTTCCATTAAAACTGGTAAGAAGAAGAAGGCTTACTTCCAATTGATGTGTTCCTGAGATCTCGATCAGATTGTTTCGTCCGTCTTAGCGCAGGACGTTTTACGTTGCATTTAGTACTTGTACTTGTGCATACCTACTTACAATATCTCATTAAAATTCCTAGAGTATAGAAATGAAATTCCTACATTGGAAGTATGGCATATTTAAAGACAAACTTATTTACAAGTAGTTCAAGTGCTTGAATCTCCAAAATATAGGATCACTTGTTCAAATGACTTTTGATGAATTATATCTTCAATAGCGAGAATGCCTAGGCCCCAAGATACGGGTGCTTTATTGTACCCAGTTTGAGGAATAGCTAGTGACTCCGTAACCATTGAGTAATTTGTATCTTATGATAATAAATAATTTTGAATGTTTTGAATTTTTATAATATAATACAACATAATATAATTGAAATGAATCTTTAATTGTTTCTTGAATACGACATTATGTTGGATCAATAAAGAAAATGTTTGTTTTTAGAACTTGTCTTACACGAAAAAACCATCCTCTGAAAGCCACTTTCCTCCCAGCAGGAGCAACAAGTTTACGAAACAGTACAAATCACCTGAGTGCGAGCAACGGCAAGAAGCGGCCGATCTCGCCGGAGCAGGTGCTGCGGCTGTTCGGGCAGGGAGGGGCCGCGGCGCTGGGCAAGGCGCTGCCGCCCTCGCACCCGCCGCCCTCGCTGCCCGCCGCGCTGCCCGCCAGGCGCCACTCGCCTGCCAGCAGTCCTAGCAGTACTACGCATCATGTAAGCTTGTTATTATTATTCCATAGCACCTTTTTTATACAGGGAAAATTCTTTATGGATACCATATCAATGAACATACACAAAAAATATACAGACGAACATACCTCCTCATTTTTGGAAGTCGGTTAAAAAAGACTACCCACATAGACACATAAATCTTGAAGAAAACACAAATCACGAGGGCTACAGAGGAGATAAAGTTATATGAAAGTCCAAAGGGATTAAAGTAATTCGAATCTGGAACGGTAATATTTATTATGGGAAATTAGAACAAATACGAGTATCAAGACACTTAATTCGAAAATCGAACCAAAAGGCTCGATTGTTATTTATTTTTATTGTCTTTAGCAAAAAGTATGAAAAGTAGAGTATGCACCGCTAGAATGAGGTCTGTTCGTTGTCTTGGACAGTTGGAACCCCTTGTATTATTCGGTACTACATAGCCCTTTCGCTACCTTCGTAACGCTCAGGGTCCAAAATGCCGTAAGTGACATTAATCACTGTTCTATTTACTACTGAATTACAAACACTTCACACTCATAGCCGTGATAATCGATGACACGCGAGAAGGGCTATGGGAAGGGGAACGGTATACCTATATTTTATTACTATAATATACTTATATATGTTATCATTCCAAAACGCAAGCTCACCTTTAGTGACGCTTCGGCAGAGTCTTGGTGGCGATTCTTGGGAGAGCAGTAGCGTACGCACCAAGGAACTGTCTCACGTTTTCAGAGCGACCTATTTAATTAATCCTAGTTACCTAACTTAATCCTTAACCAATGAATAATAATGAACTGCCATGCTAACTAAAAGATAATACATTAGTGATAGTCAAATTATGTGACAGACAATGAACAATAAGTGATTAGTGATTCCCATCCGCTGAATAAAATGATGTCGAATCAGGATAGTAATAATAATAGGCCTCCCCTGACGACATATACAATACATCATCTCATACCGTAGAAACTACTACGGTTTACGGCGTAGACAGTCTCATACATTGTTAACCGACTTCCAAAAAGGAGGAGGTTCTATGTTTGTGTGTATGTATTTTTTGTGTATGTTCATCGTTAATTTCTCCAATTGTGAACCGAATCGAAAAAATATTTTTAATTACAAAAGGGTATACTCCCGAGTTAGTCCCATTTAAATTTTACAGAAATCTGCTGAGCTGTTTTTGATAAATCAGCAATAATGTAAACAATTCGAGCGAAATATTCGAATTTTGTACACGATGGAAGGCGGTTCATTTAGGCTATAATAACAGGATTCAATGGCAATGCATGCCAAATGATATTTCACACGTAATTACCACCCAGCGATTGTCAGATTGAATACAAGCTTACAGCAGATATGCAGATACAAAATGCGATGATCAGTTGACCCACTCAGGCGCCATAAGGACTGGCAAATTAGGTACAAACATGGATAGAGAAAAACAGAAAGAGGGCAGGGAAGCCATTGCCCAGCTTTTGGACATAATAGGCTCTAATATCGTAACCTTGTTACCACGCGACTTCCATACTTTAATTTAGCGATATCTTATTAGCGTATTTAGAATGTTACATATATTGTGCGCCAACTTAATAGATCTGGGCTTTTCACACGCGAATAAGCACAGTGGTTGCTTTCATAAATGTTAGAATTTATGTTATACTTAAACCGGTAGCTCTCCTGATAATGATTTTGTCATTTTAATGGATTATCGTTCCTATCATAATATCCATGCACGCAGGCTATTATACCTACACTTAGGGTTCTCAATAAAACGGTGGCGCGTGGGTGCGACTCCAGTGACTTGGCCTATTTTCAATACACATCTTATAGGCTTTGAAGAATTTATTCACTCTGACATCTACATTTATGTGCTATATAATTTTACTTTGTGAGGTATTATCGACAACTTACCGATCTATGTAGTTCTAAAAAAAACTCATGCTCTAGTAAAAATAACACGATAACAATTCTGTTCCAAAAACATCATAATTGTAGTGAAGCGTCGCGCGGGCCGGGGGCGTCATACCTGTAAATTATTCCTGGGTGAGGCCGGCCGCGGCAGTCGATACCACTACTTTATTCATGACCACAGCGGCCACCATTTAGGCACTGACAATATGGACTATATGGACATATCTACGCTATGAAAAATCTCAGTTCGAGTTTAAATCGCTTCGTGTCGAGTAAAATTTTACTCCTAAGGGTAAACACTAATGTTTACCCTTAAACAGTGGGTGTTCTTGGAACGTTTGTCCAAATAACAGAATTATGGGTTTGATATTTCGGCCACAATTAAAGCCACAAAGGCGTGTCCACACCAAGCCCAGCAGTGACGTGTCACGGCCACGCAGTGACGCGGCGACTCGTTATCGCCAGTCACAGACACAGGGCGGCCGTATTAACCGCATTATTCTCCTTAATGTCCTACCATAAATTAATTTGAATTTCAAACTTCCTCGCTCCGCAAACTTATAACGCTACTTTGCACCAGAGAGCGAAGCGTTTATTTGACCCAATTAAATAAAGTTTCATTGCGACGGGAAATATTATTTTGTCGCTGACGTGCTGGTCCCTCGTATTTATTTTAAGCAGTTGCGATTTTGCGTCCGTATCAATAATTCTAGCAGCGGTCAGCTGTGAAAATTCCCAGTGGCCCAAAGTAACAGATGTGTTCAGTCTAGAGCCGGGTTTAGTGTAGTGATATATTCGGGACTCTTTTAATAGTGTAGCATAGAAAGAAAAACTGGTAGTAATGAAGGCTTAGAAAGAATTACAAGTGTGCGTGATGTGCTTAAGTGCAGTGCGGTTCAGTGTCGTGGAGTGTCTTGCATCGCCCTCAAATTGGATTCCGTCGAGAGCCATGAGGTAACTTCGTCTTGCTTTATTTGATTAGCTAAGTATGTATTTCATCCGTTAGAAAGAACAGCACAATCAAGTTCTTAAAATTTGAAAATCTGAAGCAATTTACCTACGTAACTAATATAATCTATTTATGAAAGAAACTTAACATGAATTTGCATGTAAGTATACCAACCAGTAGCCGAATAGATATACAGTTAAGTGTAAATTACGTTCATAAACTACGAAGTTCTCACGAGCTGTCAGTTCAGCCATCCGGGACTGCGTTGAGTGATTACCTACTCCTGAACACTTGTTGATCAAAACTTCTTATGTATGCCTAGAATCAATTTTGGATATTATCGTGATGAGAACTCTCTGTGACGAAAATCTGACAAACTGACTGCGAATTTGAATTGTAACGTTTATAATTACGTAAATTAACTCATAAATAAGATACAAATTTAAACACTATACGACGCAATAATTTTGATTTTGGAAAACCAAATCCCACTGAATGAATTAAAAACAAAGTGTAACAAAATTTGCAAAAAATTTGAGCTATCTTAACTGGACCAATTATCCAACTGGACGCAAAGTGGATCTACAGAAAATATTACTACTTGAGAGTTTGAAGTGATGTACCTACCCGGTGCGGGCGGCGGGCGGCGAACGGCCGGGCGGGCGGCCGGCGGTCGGTCGGGCGGGCGGCGCAGACAGCGGGGCGGCCCACCGTGCTGCTTCTTTGATATGCTAAACGCTCGCTTCGAGAGATGTTTATACGGAAGAGGGTCCTCGTTTTATTGCTTATGAACTGAGCACCCGCAGCGCAATATCGCAGAAAACAATTCTTTACAAACTCATTGGCGCTTTTGCATTGCTTCCACTTTTCTCATTCAACGGTATACGTTATGCAAATGCGGCGCACGGAATGCTGTAATATTAACTACTGCGACGTGCAGGCTTGCATCGTACAGCTACGTGGACATCGCTATGAAAACCGAGCACAATGCTATTTGCGGAATTCAAGGTGCGAGTGACGCCACGAGCGAAGTAAAATGAGTGAGTCATAAACAAAGCGGTGGAAATTAATTACAAAACGTGGTTAACTTAGAGGGGTTTAAAGTTAGCGTGTGAGTGGAATTTACAGGGTAAGGGTAATGAAAGGCAGTGCGGGCGGTGGCCCGGCGCCGGCCGCAGACCCCGCCGGAGCGCGTTTCGGTCACGGCCATTGTTTTATTTATCGTCAATTTATCGATACTTTAATAAGTGATGACTAACCGTCTGCTCCAGAAATCTGTGAAACATGGCTTTGGTTCTGTGCTCTTTGCTGCAGTTTATTGGTGTACGGCTCTTTATTTTTCTGGAATTTTAATTCAAAGGGAATTTCAGGTTTACGGTCGATAAATCTTTTAAATGAGCCGTAAATAGTTTCGGAACGGAACGGAATGAAAGGGTCAAGGATTTTGTTATGTAGGTACTTAGGTACAATACTTGCCACAAAATATTAACATCCAACCACCAATAAGGGGCAATGTTTTTCGGGTATCCCTAGCCAACTAATTAATACCTGCCTACCTACTTTCGGGGTGTAGTGTTTAACATGCATTTAGGTTTGGATTTGCACGCGTAAGATACATTATAGGGCGAGATATCACGACATTTTCCCGAGTAGGTATTATAGTCGCGATTATATTTTACGGTTGTTTTTTGTTATAAAGTATGTCGAAGTTAGGTCGAATCACACAACTCGGCGGCTGTGATAGCTACGAGCTGCGGATAGCCCAATCCTGACTGAAGCTCACTTAACATCTGAGCGAGGATTGGGTTATCCGCAGCTTGTAGCTATCATCACTGCCGCCAAATTGTATGATTCGGACTATTATACATATATTATGTAGAACTTATGCATCGTAATTAATGCAAGGATACAGAAATGTTTTTAATTTACGTAATTATGACCAAAATTTGAGATTTTAATTAGTCTAAAATTCACTTAGCAATTAAAACACTCCTCTTCCATTGACTCCTCGTACCGGATTCATAGAGTCCTACGTAAGCGTTGTAGGTGTCCCATTTCTTTGCAGAAAGACCAGAAAGTAAATTTTAGTATAATTTATATTTAAGTTGAAGCCGGTTTTGATATTTCAGTAACATTTTATCTTCTGAACCAAAAAGCTGTTACAATTTTAATGTTTTAACCGATTTTAAAAAAGGAGGTTGTCAATTCGTCTGTTTTTTTTTTTGTATAATGTTATAAGCGGTTACTTCGACAATTAAATATGAATGTATTTTAATGATTCTTTTTTTATACTTCAGATGTGGTCCCATTTAATTTTTATCGAAATCAGCTGAGCCGTGTTTGAAAAATCAACAATAATGTGACATATACTACATCCATGATATTATCGATCCGTGCGAAGTTTTCGAATTCTGTACAAGTGCACACGGTTGGAGTCGGTTAAAATGCCATTTTTGGGGAAAAAATATTCTTGTGAAAAATGTCGACCATATTTATTTTTCAGTCAATGGAATTTATTTATTTATCCGTACAGAGCCAGTAATAAAACACTTCATATTTTACCTCTCACTGAAGTTATATGTCGGAAACCTTGAACTCCACTATTTTGAAGTGTTTCATGGTAAGCAGTAACTCACAGCAACTTCAGAATTCTATAACTAGGGCCTTAAAATAATATTTTTATCCTTAGAATTCGTTAATAATAATATTTTAAAAAAGTTATTAATTTATAAGCTATTTAGGATAGCATAAATACCGTATATAGATTTTTTCGGGAAGAAAGTAAGTAGGTACGTACATTTTTTACTTTAAGGATACACTGTCCTTAATAAATCTTTTTGCATCTTTCAAAATTGTAAAGAAAAAAAAAGTCGAAGTAATGGACGATATGAGTTTTGGAGGGAACGCGAGGCAATCAAATCGTTTATCCTTTGTATTTTGATTCTTATCGGCACAAATAACATGATGAGTGCATAAAATGCTTACAATATATTATATATGTATCCGATAATTTTAATATTTTTGTATATTGTGACATACATAACGAATTTCCCGCCAAAAAAAAAAAAACAAATAATAATTACTTATAATCTATTGACTTTATTTTGCATTTGTGAGCTTCTTTACAGCCTGCGATTTGTATTTGTAAATATTAGATTTAATAGATGAATATAATATTATTTTTGTGATAAAAATGTTTTTGTGACGAGCATGTTAATGAATCAATATTATGCAATATTTTTTGTAATAATAGGTTCTACTAATATCAATAAAGTTATCTTATCTTATCAACAACATCACTGAGATACCAGAAGGATACTGTGGTCGATCGAGAAAGGAAAGAATGAGATGCAATAATTTAATATGACATGAGTTAGAAAGAGACATGAAAAATATCTCGATTCAGTGGCTAGTTGCCGTGTTTTTCTGTCAGTAGTGTCAAATTCCAATGCACATTTGACTATTTTGACAGCTCTAAGCAAGATTTTTCATACATTTTTGTGGTTGAGAATTGCCTTAAGCGACAACAACGCTATCTCTCTAGTTGTAATATCTCTGTGAGGAACATCGATCTTTTATTTCTTTTTTTATATTTTGGCGTCGAATGGTTTATGAATTTGCATTGGCAAAGAAAACATAGAATAAGAAAAAAAAGGTTATATTTTACAGTGAATACATAAGTAAATTGAATTTTAAAATAAAGGAGACGCTATGATTATTTCGCGTTCCGGTCAAAAATTCAACGTTATTGTTGTACCTGACAGGCGATATACCGAGGCGGCGAGCGCGAGCGGCCGTACTCGTCCGGGGGCGCGCCGCCGCCGCCGATGGAGCCCATCACACGCACGGTCACCATGAGCCGCGACCCCAACGACTCGCACGGCTTCGGCATCTGCGTCAAGGGCGGCAAGGAAGCAGGTGAGAGTATGTAAACTGTGTGGATACTATTACCTATTCTTTTCTCAATCATCAAATCTAAAGATCTTGCAAAGTCGGCCCAGATTTTGTACAGTACAAAAAAGCGCTAAAATATTGTAAACAAATACACAGAAAAAGACAACGGTATTCAATGCTTAATTATTTTGGAATTTCATATTTTCTAATCTGATTTTTGTTCAAGGCTGTCATAATGTCGCCATATTTTAGAAGCAATGTCAAAAAATTATAAGATCCGAAAATATGAAATTTCTTTAAATTGAAATTGTTATTCAAGAACATAATAGGATAATCATTTTCCAAAACAAATAAAGCAAATAATTAAATACTGTACAAGGTAATGGCCTAAGCTTGATATATTTTTGCAGTATTTTGATAACCTTCTTCGAGATAATTCGAAATTGCTGTACTGGCCAAATGCCTACATGCGAGCAGCAGCCAGCAAAAGTTGTATGAAAATCTTCAAGCAAATATTTATAGAGTCACAATCGTGCAAAAAAGTGTCCGAGGCAAAACTCTGCCCAAACTACGTAGTGAGCAGACTTTATAGTTAGTCGTAAGGCGATTGCAAGCCAACAACGCAGCGCGATGCCAAAGTGCTCGGTTACGAGCACTAATTAGGTGATTTAACGTCGAAATTTCGAAAAAACGGATCATTGTGAATTATTTAATGTAAATATCTAAGTCGGTATGTATGACGGTGCTCGGAGATTTTTTTACTACTTTCGCTTAAGGACTGTTGCTCTGTAGATATTTGCCCGAAGATAAAAATCCATGACTGTCGTGTAATTTAAAAATGGATCGATCTTTTCGTCCGAAACATGGCAACCAAAGAGGTAACTAATCAAAGGTTTTATTTAAATTTCGAACTATATAGCTTGCAAATAGAAACCATTGGCGCGTGAAATATTTGTGTTGTTAGTTGTTCGTCTTTGATTTTGAAAAGTTGTATAAAAAGTAATTTCCGCGCGTTATTTGAGAATGGTACTATAGATACAAGCCTTGGCCACATCTAGGCATTTATGAACTTACGTATGTGTGTCTCGGCTTCACCTCGGCCCATATCTACACGTTTGTCCATCAATGCCTCTTTTGCTGGCCGCTGGACGCGTGACCGAAATGCTGCTATTTGGCTGAACACATTCTTGCCATCATGCTGGGCACGTACGCTACCATGTGGCGGTAAGGTCGAGCATTTGGATTCTTTTTATACTTTGAAGGGTCTATGAATGATCCAATTGCTTTTAAGTACTCAGTACCTAGTAGTGTACGTATGTAGTTTTAGATTAAGTATGTAGTATCGTATTTTGTTGTAGTTAATAAAGGCACATAGCACAGTGAAAAAATACACGTTTTGCTCAACAAAGTAAAGGGACTTTAAATGGTGTACAATATATAATATATGATCATTATTTTGAGTAACGTTGGCTCAGACACCAAGTGTGATCTCAAAAAAAAAAAACAGCTGCACCAAACAAAAAGTTCATTGACTCTCGACAATACGTGTGGAGCAGATATTTTTTAACGATTTTGCAGTAATTGGTGATAAAGTAAAAGTTATCCATAATGATCAGCATTATACACCTTTGAACTAGCATTTGCACATTTTACACTTTGCAAAACTACCTAATAAATCACGAAAACACGAAAAAACCAGAGAAACCATTTATGTTTTTGTGAACATACTCGTATTACGTTGTTACCGCTCTAAACCGGAAACTATGTCAGTTTCGTAATTTCGTGCTACGTAGCACCTTGCTACGAATTGTGTTATTCTGATAAATACTTTGCATTAATTTCGAGACAGAAAAATTGCTCCGTGCGTCACAGCTTACATAAATTATAGATCGAGGTCTAGAAAAGATTCTTCTGAATTAGTTTCTCGATGTAGCTTCCAGACACGAAACTGAATTGGAACGTCTCACGTCTATGAACCTCACACGTATGTTTCCTTCGCGAAAGTGACAAGAAAACTTTCAGTGACGTAAAAGCGTAGGTACTATGTTTTGACCAAAGAAGTTCCATACGAGAACTATGGAAATTCCTTGGTTTTAACAATTTTCAAGACTGAAAAACGCACAAATATCTGGAAATACTTGGTTTCATTGAACTTTATTATATACCTACCATCATTGCTTGGTTTCGTTGGGTTTCACGCTGATGGCATTTTCCCCAAAGATTTATGACATCAAAGATAGATATATATCAGACAGACAGACAGACAGACGGACAGACGGACGGACAGCGGAGTCTTAGTAATAGGGTCTCGTTTTTACCCTTTAAGGTACGGAACCCTAAAAACAAACGAGACAAAATTTACACTGTTTTTATTCGGCAGTAGGTATGCTGCTTTCCCCCAGATCTGTGCTACCTAAAATCTTCGTTTGAGGAGCAAAGCTAGGTCTTGACTGAGGGTCTTGAAGCACACTTGACGTAAATTGATTGTATTGGCCATTTACCCATTGAACTAATCATCTACCTATCCATACATTTTTTATCGTTATTTATCAACAAATCTCATCTTAAATCGCAACCTTAAAAGAGTGCTTCCAATGGAACATAACCTATTGCTTGTCCAGATCTTTGCTCAGCAGTAGGTACACTCAATATCAGCCTTGTTAAGTGGTACCTAATCCAATACTCGGATAAGCAGACGTCGACCGCGGCCAGTATCGATTGCCGGCCTTTGTACGAGCTATATAAATAGCACTAGGGGTCAACTGTTCAGCCGGGGCTGTTTGAGAAACATCTGTATTTCGCTTAGATAAAGTGACTTGTTAGCGGATAACAATCTGATTTCTGCACAAACGATTAGTTATAATTAAACAGTGGTTTTATCGAACGATGTTGATGTTGTCGGGTGAGATGGGCAAACAGCCAGGAGAAAATGTAGTGATAAAGTATGATTCATTTAACGTTTTCGTTTTTAGGCTTAGGTATAAAATATTAACAATGTTTTGAAGACATCTTGTGTCGACTGAAATGCTTCAACAAAATCTGCCGGCTTTATTTAAATTCACGTAGGATTGTCTCGTTTAGAATTTTAAAATTACAATGAAATGAAGAAGTAGGTCAAAGCCGCCAAAAACAGTACAGGGTGACTGGTAAATAATTAGCATTTAGGGGCTTATTCTGTACATAAAAACTAACAACTTTTGTTCTGCGACTTTTGTCAGAACTCAAAAAAAAACAGCTGTTCCATACATTTTGTCGCGGGTGAACGTTTTTTTTTCTATGGTACAATAATTATTTTTTTTGAGTTTTGACAAAAGTCGCAGAACAAAAGATGTTAGTTTTGATGTACAGAATAAGCCCCTAAACGGATGCTAATTATTTACCAGTCACCCGGTATAATTATTTCAAATTAAAGCGCACCGGAAAAAACTTTAAGTACCTAAGTAGATGACGTGCAATGTACCAAAATAATGTGGCTATTCGTTATTCGTGCTTACATTCAACATCCGTGGCATAATAAGCTTCGCGTGTGCGAATGAAAACTGATAAATACTTTGCATTAATTTCGAGACAGAAAAATTGCTCCGTGCGTCACAGCTTACATAAATTATAGATCGAGGTCTAGAAAAGATTCTTCTGAATTAGTTTCTCGATGTAGCTTCCAGACACGAAACTGAATTGGAACGTCTCACGTCTATGAACCTCACACGTATGTTTCCTTCGCGAAAGTGACAAGAAAACTTTCAGTGACGTAAAAGCGTAGGTACTATGTTTTGACCAAAGAAGTTCCATACGAGAACTATGGAAATTCCTTGGTTTTAACAATTTTCAAGACTGAAAAACGCACAAATATCTGGAAATACTTGGTTTCATTGAACTTTATTATATACCTACCATCATTGCTTGGTTTCGTTGGGTTTCACGCTGATGGCATTTTCCCCAAAGATTTATGACATCAAAGATAGATATATATCAGACAGACAGACAGACAGACGGACAGACGGACGGACAGCGGAGTCTTAGTAATAGGGTCTCGTTTTTACCCTTTAAGGTACGGAACCCTAAAAACAAACGAGACAAAATTTACACTGTTTTTATTCGGCAGTAGGTATGCTGCTTTCCCCCAGATCTGTGCTACCTAAAATCTTCGTTTGAGGAGCAAAGCTAGGTCTTGACTGAGGGTCTTGAAGCACACTTGACGTAAATTGATTGTATTGGCCATTTACCCATTGAACTAATCATCTACCTATCCATACATTTTTTATCGTTATTTATCAATAAATCTCATCTTAAATCGCAACCTTAAAAGAGTGCTTCCAATGGAACATAACCTATTGCTTGTCCAGATCTTTGCTCAGCAGTAGGTACACTCAATATCAGCCTTGTTAAGTGGTACCTAATCCAATACTCGGATAAGCAGACGTCGACCGCGGCCAGTATCGATTGCCGGCCTTTGTACGAGCTATATAAATAGCACTAGGGGTCAACTGTTCAGCCGGGGCTGTTTGAGAAACATCTGTATTTCGCTTAGATAAAGTGACTTGTTAGCGGATAACAATCTGATTTCTGCACAAACGATTAGTTATAATTAAACAGTGGTTTTATCGAACGATGTTGATCTTGTCGGGTGAGATGGGCAAACAGCCAGGAGAAAATGTAGTGATAAAGTATGATTCATTTAACGTTTTCGTTTTTAGGCTTAGATATAAAATATTAACAATGTTTTGAAGACATCTTGTGTCGACTGAAAGAGTGCTTCCACTCTGCCCCACCAAAGCGCCCCACTGGTGGGGCAGATTCCACTTCTTCATTTTTTTGAGTGGAATCTGCCCCACTCGTCTCATCTTGGTGGGGCAGATTCCACTCACTTTTTAGCCCAGTGGAATCTGCCCCACCAGGGGTGTCGCGCGATTTTAAATTAAATTGGTGGTGCCATGAAGTGCAAATTTTACTGCAAAATTTTAATCATTATATCGCCCCCACCTAAAGATTAGATAAGTGAAGACATTAAATGCAAAACTTTAAGAAGATTGTAAACTAAAAGCACAATTATCTGAAGTCAAAAATTAGGGATTGTATGTAGTTTTAGTACTTATGTCGCAAATATTCTATTAAAGATTTCTTCTCAGTCAGTCAATTTCTAAAGTCGTAATTATCTACCTATTACTTTGCTTAACGATTACTCGTTATCAATTAAGGGAGTGATTTTTATAAATAATCCAATCATGTCAAAACTTGGTTATTGTTTTTAAAAATTGAAACAGATAGCGCGCAGCATAAAGCCCGTTCAAGTAAGTATTAATCATCACAAGACAGTCTACACAGGTTTCGCAAGATGGGTCATGTCGTCCCGAGCTAGCAAAAACTCTGATTAAAATTACAACCATGCACAACTGCAATGTTAACTAATGAGACAATTATTACAGACAGAGTATTACAAGTTAGTAGTTGATATTGCTCATACAACACTGAATTGTGCATTGAAGTTTTTATAAATACCAATTTTGCGGGTGAAGAAAAAGCCACTCATTAGATCTCTATGGTTGGTCATTTATTGTATTGTTTGTTTCGCAAACTAGGATCATAAAAAATAAGTACTCCTAACAATGGCCTCGTTCTGTCCTGCTCTGATCAAGCCACTCATATTATACGATCGAGTGAGATAGAAAACGATGGTTGCCACCAACCCTTATGCGTTAGGTAGGGCTTTTCTTTCTAATGATTGGATATTTAAACAATTGATTCCAAAAAAAGTTTGGCTTTTTAAATATTTTATCAACAGTCACGAAGTTTAGTCAGTTTTGTGCTGTGGTTTTGTGCTTTCGAGTGCCAATGGAGTGCAGTGTGTTTTAATATTCGTGACCAATGTAAGTATCTTGAAATAATTAGTAATATACTTAAGTAACTTGATAAAAGCCCTACCTAACGCATAAGGGTTGGTGGCAACCATCGTTTTCTATCTCACTCGATCGTGTAATATGAGTGGCTTGATCAGAGCAGGACAGAACGAGGCCATTGTTAGGAGTACTTATTTTTTATGATCCTAGTTTGCGAAACAAACAATACAATAAATGACCAACCATAGAGATCTAATGAGTGGCTTTTTCTTCACCCGCAAAATTAATATTTATCTTTAATAGAATATTTGCGACATAAGTACTAAAACTACATACAATCCCTAATTTTTGACTTCAGATAATTGTGCTTTTAGTTTACAATCTTCTTAAAGTTTTGCATTTAATGTCTTCACTTATCTAATCTTTAGGTGGGGGCGCTATAATGATTAAAATTTTGCAGTAAAATTTGCACTTCATGGCTCCACCAATTTAATTTAAAATCGCGCGACACCCCTGGTGGGGCAGATTCCACTGGGCTAAAAAGTGAGTGGAATCTGCCCCACCAAGATGAGACGAGTGGGGCAGATTCCACTCAAAAAAATGAAGAAGTGGAATCTGCCCCACCAGTGGGGCGCTTTGGTGGGAATGCTTCAACAAAATCTGCCGGCTTTATTTAAATTCACGTAGGATTGTCTCGTTTAGGACCGTGACATACTCGTGCCCATGTACATGTAGAATCTTAAAATTACAATGAAATGAAGAAGTAGGTCAAAGCCGCCAAAAACAGTACAGGGTGACTGGTAAATAATTAGCATTTAGGGGCTTATTCTGTACATAAAAACTAACAACTTTTGTTCTGCGACTTTTGTCAGAACTCAAAAAAAAACAGCTGTTCCATACATTTTGTCGCGGGTGAACGTTTTTTTTTTCTATGGTACATTAATTATTTTTTTTGAGTTTTGACAAAAGTCGCAGAACAAAAGATGTTAGTTTTGATGTACAGAATAAGCCCCTAAACGGATGCTAATTATTTACCAGTCACCCGGTATAATTATTTCAAATTAAAGCGCACCGGAAAAAACTTTAAGTACCTAAGTAGATGACGTGCAATGTACCAAAATAATGTGGCTATTCGTTATTCGTGCTTACATTCAACATCCGTGGCATAATAAGCTTCGCGTGTGCGAATGAAAACTGAAAATGCGACATGTCACCCGATTACGGCGCGGATTTTTAAATTGGATTTTCCCTTTTGTGAGGCATTATTTTAATTTTCAATTTTCCGGTGCTTTTGTTATACGAGCCAAGGCAGGAAGTCATTGCCGTTTGTATTTTTTTTACTGCGACATTGAAAAATGGGAAGGCGTTAAATTTATCCCTATTCACTCGTGTATCTGTGTACAAAAATTGGGCTCGTACCCATCTCAAGTGTTATACCTATACTCGAATACGTGTACTTTAAAATAAGTATATAGTTAAGTATGGGTAACTACTAATTTAGATTTTCAAAGTTGGTAATTTATTAGATCATTATTTGGATCTATCCAATCTATAATTTTAATATTTTATCACTGTTCTAAGTGCTATTATATGTATTTACGCTATTTAATGTTCTAGGAACAATGCCGTTTAAAAAAAAAACTTGGTATTTAAATCGATAACACATCCTTATAGGGCTTGCACGCCTTGCATTAAATACATCTGAATAAAGTAATATTAAATACAAAATAACACAAACCTATAGTAACATCATGGTGGTAACCAAATTTTCCTTTTGCCGATCAGATGTGCCACTGCTTCTACGTATTTTTTTTTGCGCAATCAACGTGAATTTTTTTTACCTATTTTATAGCCCTTGTTGTGGGAACAATTTATATGTTGTATGTGATTTGGCGCAGGTGTAGGCGTGTACATATCGCGCGTTGAAGAAGGTTCAGTGGCAGAACGCGCCGGGCTGCGGCCCGGGGACTCCATCCTACAGGTCAACGGGACTCCCTTCTCTGGGATCTCACATGAAGATGCGCTCAAGGTACGTATCACAAGGATAGAACTAAGTGATAAGACACCACAGAAACAGTTATGAGCCCAAATGGTTAAGCAAAAACAAAGCTTTTACCTTGGGATTTAAAGACTTGAGAGGAACACTCAAAAACATTATGTACTGCAGGATAAGGCTTCTCTATTTCCTGCCAACCCTGTCTATCATTCACAATTTGGACACAGTCTCTCTAGTAGGAGTCCAATTTCTTCCTTCATCTCGTGGGCTGTACAGTAAGTAATTTGACTTTAAGTACTATGTGTACCTACCTCTGTGTTGTAATTTTAACCCAGAGTATACACTACGAATATTCTGTGCTACATCGTCTAATTGCGAGTAAAACTGTTCATGTTGAGTAATTTTATTATTATGTCTCCGGTTAAATATACTGTGGCTAATTTTGAGCATTATTTCAAGCATATGTGACAAATTGAATTATAAACCTGTTGCCCCTGGCAAAGCGACTAGTCCGTGGCCAATTGACTTGGGAACGCCTTACCTCGCGCCAAGCCCCGCCAGCCAGTTAACTCTACCGAAAAATCATTAAACTGTTTGTTTGTCGCCTCTTGCTGCCAAAACACATCCGAAAATAGCCCCGCCATTAGAAACCTTCCCAAATCGAGCTTTTCAATTACCTTTGGCTATTTTAGACCGCCCTAAAATATTCAGAGCAAATAAAAACAAGAAAGTTTTGTAAATAACGGCTCCATTTGCAAGAAAAAATTCATTGCTCAGGCACGTTTTAGGAAAATAAATTACTTGCATCCTATTATGGTTATTTATTTATACGAGTCTAATTTAAACTCTTGGGAGAGATGAGGAGTAGGGTACTTTAATTCGTTGAGTCTCTGTCACTATTTTCTCATTATTATGTGTGTTAAAGTCAAAGGTGTTAAGTAACTTTACTGTACGATGAATCGCGTGACATGTCTTTCAGGAAATTCGGTTGCCAGTAAAAAAATAAAATAAAACTACATTAGTTACTTAGTTGCATGTTAGATTGATTAAATGACTAACGATGCGCTGCAATAAAAACATCCATCGAACCCATCATAGGTACTTTTTTTTAAATTGTGATATTTTTTCTTCCAATTACAATATAATTAGCTTGTTAAAAACTACGCATTTAGCAACAATAGAGCTCTTTCCTCAACAAGCTTTATAAAAATACACATAACTCATTATTATTATATACTACGGGACTAATCGCGCACTATGATTACGAGATAAATGAATACCTCATCATCCCGAAGTTTCGACCGAGTTGCATAGATCGTGGTCACGGGTAGAGTATCCAGCCAGGCTACCCGTGCACGATCGGTGCAACTTGTGTTAATGTGTTCAAATCGTGAAAGTTTATAACAACACATAGCTCAATTCACACTCAGAAATGTATGGTCCATACATACACAAAATATAGGAAATTTGGGAATCTTCTTTTTCCTGGAAGTCGGTTAAATACACATAACTAAGGTTCAATGGGCTAATTTCCTCCCGACGCTTATTGACGCGCGCGTGGGAACGACAGGCGGACATGAGGGAGACATTTTCATTTCCGAGCGACTTTCGCCCTGCAACGCATATGTCGCCACAATAACTATATACTATTTGATCTAGACACGCGGCAGCGTGTCCAGCCAAAGTGTTCAAAGAAAACTGGCGACGCAGCGGCCGTGTGTAATATTACACGAACCATTTGGAGCTACTTTTGACCCCCTCACAACTCAAAAACTATTTAGCCTACATACATGAAATTTGGCACATTTACTAAAGTTGATTGAATCCAAAATTTCATGAATTTTGCTCAATCAGTTATTGATATATTAACGTTTAAAAACTCGTGTTTCATTGACTGATTCACTCACTGACTTATAGATCAAAAAACCTAACCCACTTCCAGATGACCTAGAATCTTGATATTTGGCACCAAGGTAGACTATCGGGCATAAATAAAGGAAAAAATCTAAGAACTGAAAATTATTGATAATTAGTACTATTAACAAAGTAATTGTAAAATTTACCTAACCAATACTCCAATAAATGGCTGAGATTTTCGATAGATGAACCATGCCATTTGTGATAGTAATATAATAAATACTAGATAACTTTTTCAGAGATAAGTGACTATGATAATCATGATGTGACTAATAATTATTTCTGAACAAAAAGTTATGATATCTCATCAAAAACATAAATGTGAAATGGGAGCCAAAAAGTGTCGCCACCAAAAGAATTGAGATCTAACACGGGGGCCAAGTGTTTTGTAGAAAATCCTAAAGTTTAAGCTACAGGAATATACCTACAACATTTAAAAGAAATTTACTTATGTAATAAAGATTTGATTTGGCTAGTTTACACGTACAGACAAATGCTTATTTGCACTGTACTTATTCTTAAACTAGCCAAGTCAAATCGCGAGTGGGGCAAACGTAACAAACTCAGCTTTGCAGCGCATAAAACCAACGCGATGCTAATGACGAGAAAGCTGAAATACGATCCACCAAATCTGGTTATGTCTGGCGTCCCGCTTAATCTTGTCGATGAAATCAAACTGCTTGGTCTCTTGCTTGATCGAAGACTCAACTTCAAAGCACACGTAACTGCTCAATGTAAAAAGGCAGCGGATATATACAAACAACTTGCGCGTGCAGCGAAGGTGTCTTGGGGGCTCAATGGCGAGATCACGAGAACAATATACGTCGCTGTGGTGGAACCAATCATTTTATACGCTTCAAGCGTATGGGCACAAGCAACAGTACTGGAAGAGGTTAAGACTCACTTAAACTCTTTACAAAGAGGCTTCGCCCAAAAAATATGCAAATCATATCGTACTGTTTCCCTCACGTCAGCACTGGCTCTATCTGGTCTACTCCCTTTGGACCTAAGAATACAAGAAGCTGCAAGTCTGTACAAAGCAAAGAAAAATATTTCTGTGGATTATCTCGCACCAGACACGGAGCTTGAACGAAATCTAAACTTTCTGGACCAACCTCACCCGTCCACACAGATATCCTTGGATTTCGACCTCCTAGAAACCATCTCTAGCCCGATAAATGGTCCCCAGATTTATACTGATGGTAGTAAAATAGGGGGCCATGTAGGCGCTGCCTTTACCTGGTGGGAGAATGGCCAAGAAGTCAGATGCGCTACTTTTACGCTGCACTCCGACTGCACAGTTTTCCAATCAGAACTTTATGCACTATACCAAGCAACTCAAGCAGTGATGTCGAGTGGTGACACCATGGTCAGCATTCTGAGTGACTCAAGGTCTTCACTCGAATTATTGCGTAATCCCAAAACGAGTCATCCATTAGTCAAATGTATAAAGGAAAACATTGGAAAGATCAGTGCAGAAGGAAGATCCGTTCGTTTGTTCTGGCTGAAAGCACACGTGGGAACTGCCGGTAATGAAAGAGCCGATGAGCTCGCGAAATCGGCAGCACTCACGGGCATGTCCCGGGATTACGAAGGGATCCCCTTATCCTATGTGAAAAAGAAAATCCGACAAGAGTCAGTCCGGAAGTGGCAGGACCGGTATGAGACTTCCAGCACTGGTAGAGTTACATATAAGTTTCTCCCGGATATCGCCAAAGCATACCGGTTGTCACGTACTATAAAACTGACGCCTTTTCAGGTGCAAGCGCTGACAGGGCACGGAGGAATAGCGGAGTATTTGTACAGATTTAAGCTCAAAGAAAGTCCAGGTTGCGAGTGTGACTCGAATATCTCGGAGACGGTATGGCACATCATCACAGATTGCCCACGTTTTATTGCGGCACGAAATGACCTCGAAATATGCATTGATAGAAAGCTCATGGTTTCAGATCTCCACAATATTTTAGAAGATCAAGAAAGCAGACCACACTTTTTATCATTTGTTGATAGGTCGTTTCGAATAGCAGCCAAAAGAAACTCTACTCTTCACAGACCCTCCTCTTCTCTCAGCCTGATGGCACCCTCCGCCTCTACTTCGTCTTTACACACAGTGCCCACCTCCCTTTCACACATAACAACACCAGCCACCACCAGTGCGCAGAACTTAAGATGCCCTTCAGAAACCACCATAAAAGACGTAGCAGTAGACTACTTACTCGCTTCTGCAGACAGAGGAAGGCCAGGGGTCTGCATCCGTGGGGTAGCCCTCTTCATGGATAACAATAAAGAGAGGTTTGGAATAAGCTTCTGCCTCACCCGGAACAAAAAACGTGTCCGACTGTCACCTGGACTAGCATGTCTGCTCAATGGCAGCACCTCTAAAACCACCATGAAGCAGAAAACTTACGATGCGATGCCAATACTGGAAGTTGCGGGCTGTCGATGTCGACTGGTGCGATCGAAAAATAAAACGATTGCACTGTTTGACTGGACGACCGAGACTCCATTTACACAGGCAGGTTTACTGCTAAAGAAACTAGGTGAAAACGCAGACAGTGTCTCCCGAGTGATAAGCGTCGACGCCATGGTTGTAGCGCACTGGACAGGAGAAGTCGCGGACCGGCTAAGTTGCCTGGAGGCCTCCAAAAATCATGAGGTCATCATATACGAAGACAGGGGAGAAAACTTAAGTTTTCTGAAGTCTTCGTCAGAAAACTCTGCAACCGACAGCTGGGGACACCCTGTTCCATGTTCATCCAATCAAAGCGGTTCTGAAAGGGTACAAGAAAGAATATCGGCAGAAAAGGCCGCGAAACAGCATAGTGGCAGTAGCAACGAGAGTAGAGGTCAAGTTTCGGCTTTTCTGACAGCATTCAGCGCCGCAGCACAGAGCTTGTTCCTACAAACACCGAAAATAAAATGGCACAGCACCAAATCAGCCACGAAAACAACACCTCGAACAAGGCAACCGGCTCCAACCAGAGCGGACATGGGACAGGTCACTCCACCCCTCTATATTCCCGCCTCAACAGCAACAGATCACGCCAGAAACGCCTTCATAGAATTCTTAGCTATAACGAGAGCGACTAGAGAAGTCAATCTCAGGAACTGCAAAAACATCATGCAGGCTTTTCGGCTAGGAAATGAGAGTCTGTTGATGGCGAGACTGGAAGAAGCAGAAGCAGCCATATACAATAACGACACTTCCCATGTCATCAAGGGAACAATGAGAGGTCAATATATGGCTGCTTATAATGCAATAAAAGGATTCGTGGCCCTAAATGAGGATGAGACGGATCGGACGGGAAAACTGAGGTACGTGACACCACCAGAGGACCCTATTGTGGTTACCGCCAGGTGTACCAAAATAATGCTGGACGACAGGATTGCTGACATGGCAAAAACCATCGAGGGCGGTCCTGGAGTCGAGGCGCGGTGGGACAACTGGACGGTACCCGAGATCCAGTGGGTCAATGGAGTGCCCGGTTGCGGCAAGACAACTTGGGTGGTACGACACTTCGATGTGGATAAGGACGTTATCATCACCACAACAACTGAAGCAGCCAAAGATCTAAGAGAGAAACTGGCGCACCGTATTGGTAACTTAGTAAGAACTAAGGTGCGTACCATGGCCTCCATTCTTGTAAATGGTTTCCGAAGTTTCGAGAGTTGCAACCGTCTAATGGTGGATGAGGCTCTCATGAATCATTTTGGAGCCATAATGATGGCTTTGAGGCTGTCTGGTGCCAGTGAACTTATCCTCATCGGAGACGTAAATCAGCTACCTTATATCGATAGAGAAAACCTCTTTGAGATGAGGTACCATCGCCCTAACCTGGTCGCAAACATCAGCCAGGAGTTGTTATGTACGCACCGGAACCCCATGGATGTAGCGTATTCACTGAGGGAAATATACACGGGTGTATATTCCTCAGCAATCCAAGTCAGATCTCTAGAGCAGAAAAGATACACGGGTGCGCTAATACCCCACAACCTCCCCAACACCCTCTTTTTGGTTCACACTCAAGAAGAAAAGGAGACCCTTATCAGCCAAGGGTATGGAGAGGGGTCAGGGTCACGCATCCTTACCATCCACGAAGCTCAAGGTCTGACATACGACTCTGTCATCGCCATTAAAATCAAGGCCAAGATGAGGTTGCACGAAAGCGTTTCGCACGCGGTCGTCGCAGTATCACGGCACACCAGGTCCTTCACATACTTCGCCGACAACGAGGAAGACGCCATCAGCCGCTTTGTGCGGCGTGCGACTACTGCGTCACCTAAGGTCATCGTGGACTATAATTTAAAGATGGCCATTAAAGACCGGAACGCGGCGGTGATGGAGGCCCTGAGCAGTATAAGTAGTTATTTGGAAAATAATAAATAATTAATTTAATCGTAGTTTAAAATCGTATTTAAAGAGAAAGAAAATTAGATTTAGATTCATTTTAGTGTCCTCTTGTAAAGCCTTTAGTTATAAGCAATATTGTTCAAATCATTTAAAAAAAAAATGTTAATCTTAAAAAGCACAGACCCTGGAGTCTGTGGAGTGTAACATTCAAATAAAAAAAAAAAAAAAAAAAGTCAAATCGCGAGCTTGAATTACATAAGTAAATCCCTTTAGAATGTTGGTAGTTAGGTATATTCTTGTAGCTTAAACTTTAGGATTTTCTACAGAACACTTGGCCCCCGTGTTAGATCTCAATTCTTTTGGTGGCGACACTTTGGCTCCCACTTCACATTTATGTTTTTGATGAGATATATTATATAGGATTATTGGTAACATAATAGGCTGATACAATTTCTAACCCCAGGGCTACCCAGCCAATACATATTACAAATATGCTAGTTTCATCATATACATCTGTAGGTACATCTAGGAAAGTAGTCTAATCAAACATTCTGATACTAAGTTATTATTATATTATGTTACCTACTGATATAAGCTATCGGATATAAATTAAAATTACATTGCAAGTCACTGTTCACATCAGGACAAAATACCCTTATTAGTGGACATTGTCCTTTACGTACGTAAATGACTAATTCTCTTATTTGAGAACGTCGTTTAAGAACGACAGGTGTGTATGTCCCGTTTCTGCGCTACATTACGAGAACATTTATGATACAAGTGCATGTATTCCAACAAATGTTCCATAGTAAGACTGAGAAATTGAGCCTATTTTAAATGCAACACATGTTACATGGCCACATGGAAGATATTAGTAACCTTGCATGCACCTGTATTATATTTTAAATTCGATATTACTTTCCAAATCTATTTCTCAACTATCTTCATTTCAATTCCAAAAGTTATTATAGAATACTTCAAATACATAATTTGCATAATTTTACACTGAACTGATTCATAGAATGAAAATTCACGTGAAATTCGCGGAGTTATAATGTCCCCAGCTGTATCGCTACGAATGCTTTAGTAGGCTAAGAACGTAGACGATGCTACGATATTTTACACGAATATTTTTTTATTCTCTAATTAGGGCTGAGAAACACATTGCGTTTTTGTTTCTCTAGAAGGTTTCGTTATAGTAAAAGTTGTAATGGTTATTTATCTATCGTGTTATTTGTGTACATAAATCTAATTTTAAGAAAAATTTCTTGCTCGTCTAATATGCTACAAATAATGTAGTGTAAACTACGATACGAATACACAAGTAATAGTATACTTGCAATAATACAAGTAGGTATACTTAAATATTACATTGGAGATAAAATATTCATTGTTATTATCGATTGTTATAATATTGGTAACTGTTATAAGATTATGTGAAGTTTTAACGGTGTATTTATAGTCAGTTATGTACCATGGTCTATTTATTTTTGGATTTTTGTAAGCAAAAGCAAAATACATACTACAATACTGATATTTGAGCTCAAATGTAGGTTATTCTAATTTACTAATATGACCAAAATACCCAGGAATTAGAAGGTCGTTAGTCCTGGGCTTCGTGACTGGCTCACGTTAACCCGACAAGAATCGGACTGTGCTTGTACTTTTCCGTTTATGTTATTTTTTGTTGGAAGGTTAATGGCAGCTGCCTTTCTTTATGCAGTTTACCCATAACATGGAACTTTGTTTATGCCGTAAAAACACAATCCAGTTAGCTTGCCAGTGGAGTAATGTTTTATTTGAACTTTGAAGCAGCCTATTAGCACGAACAGGGCAGGAAAAATCATTGCAAGCGCTACGTGATATTTTCAGTCGCATTAAAATACATACATAATTTTTATTATAAAAATTAACGTGGTTTTCGCAGTTTTTACTTTGTTTAAAAAAATTACTCACGTTATGTAATGTGACTAGTTAAATCATCACACAGTTTTACTAGTAGTTAGTAGTACATATTATTAGAATAAAAACAGATTACTGGGTAACATTGATAACGTAGTAGTGGCTCGAGTTAACGGCTCCAAATAAGTTAACACTGATAGATGAATAAAATTGAATTCAATGTTTCTTGTAGCTTATGGAGTTAAAAAATAATGAGCGAAAATTGAAATAGCTTCCTGAATTCAGCGTATTCAAGACATAAATTAAAATTCTCGTTTTACAATTAGTAAGTTGACTGAATTTAATGGCATGCATAATTTTGATGTTGGTTCCGGACAAAAATAAAGTTTTGTCCAATGTTACGGCCCATTTATTACACGGACAAAGCGAAAGTTAGAAGGTCTATATAAAAAGTTCCATCTTCTTTTGGCGGAGTTTGTCATGGAAGCGTTTGTTTTCTTTCGTTGCCAATTATTTAGTTGAACGTTGCGTGGGACGAGTGAGATAATAGCTCCACGTTGTTTAGGTACACAATATACTTACAGGTACATATACTGGGTTTTGATTAGTCAACGCACGTGTAAATGTTTTATTTATCGTTGTAGGTAAGTAGTTAAAATAAGGTCGTGTAGTACGTCCCATAAGGTGAAGACCTTATGGGACGACTACGCTGGATGCACGCCGCTTCCATCCGTCATATTATATATCGAATGATGCCGGTTCTATAAGGGAGGCCAATGCCTATAGCTGAAACGACGACAACACCTAAATTGGTTCACGTTTATAAAATATACTTACCACGCATATAATAAACTCTTTTTCGGAAGACGGTTAAAATAACCTGTAGCTAAGAATATATCTTTATGTAGGTACCCCGAGTCGGGCCACCTTTTACAATTTTAGTGCCTCACAATATCCATATTTCGACTGGCAGACTTTATAGGTCTCTGTATACGATAGCAGAAAAATATTTTACTTGCGTAGGAATGTGACCTACATAAAACTGCTCAAAAATAATCCGGTAATACTGGCAGGTAAGGAGAACTATTTTTGCCAGACGTCGGCGTTCCTTTCCTTCCTGGCCAGCGATATCAGGTGATTTACGATGTTGCTTCCTGACATTTACTCGTACTAGATGGAAGTTTGTGCGAACGCGGTAACACGACTACACATATCACTACAACGCTGCGTTTGTTATCTTGATTTGCATTGAGAAGGTTGAATAACATTTGAGGAAAAGTTTTCTTAGATGGATAACTATAGTTATGTGCATTTTTACCTTTGATTTGTGACTTTGTAAGGATTCATGAGGATTGTGAGGACGAATACGTAGGTACATAGATATTCAAAATAGTACTATCTCCACAATACATCTATGGGTAGAATAATTGAACACATTATATACTCTAGGGTGTCTTTGCACTCATTATCATGAAACACTTTCACAGTGGTACTTCAAGCCAATTAAGGCATCTGTACTGAACTGTAAGCTGTGGTGGACTAGTGGTAATGAGACCCGCCTTACAATCGTGAGGTCGTAGGTACAAATCCAGGTCCCGTACCAATGAATTCCTTGGAATTTATGTACGGAATTTCACACCACTGGCTTTTCGGTGAAGAAAACATCCTGAAGTAAACTGCATACGTCCGTGGAAGAAATTCGATGGCATATGTGTATCCACCAACCAGCACTGGGCCAGCGTCGTGAATATGGCCAGAGTGCGGGTTGGTGGATTCACATACGCCGTCGAATTTCTTCTACGGACGTATGCAGTTTTATTTCAGGATGTTCTCCTTCACCGAAAAGCCAGTGGTGACAGAAGCATCATTACTAATAAAACATGTAGGTACCTACCTATAACTACATTACCATATGAAGTCATCAAATACCTAAAGTACCTAAACTAATTTGACTCCACTCCATTATTTGATGTAAGAGAAGAATCGCAACAATTCAGTTCAGTTTAATGTAGTTCAACTGGTGGAAATTCAGTACACTCGTATAAATCGAAATGTGTATCATACTCGGTCGCAAAGAAGTTTTGCTATTAGCGCGGCACGCGCCACCCTGGCTAGCTGTCGCCGTCGTGACGTCGCACGGCGGGCTGGCCGTGTCATCTCAGCTCCTCGGAGCCGTTTTGTCAATCATCTTGCCCTTATGTAATGGGTAACTCTTGTTATTTTATGAGATAATAGATATTACGATATGACTGAATAAAATCGACTGATGTAGGGTAGACGCACCGGTTGTGGCCATCTTAGTACCATTTGTGCCCACTTTGAATTTTAAGGACTAAAAAGACAATTTTATGTTAAAACAATATTTGTAAATAAATTTTCAAACATTTAGATTCACACAAGCAATATTTGTGGTATTACATTGTTTATAATTCTCATTAATGCAATAATTTTGACACCAAATGGCCACAACCAGTACTGTGGCCACAACCGGTACACCCACTATATTTCTGGCTCAGTAGGATGTCCACTGCTAAATATAACCCTCACTGATATATTTTAGAACTGGTTAAAAACTTTTTGCTTCCAGCAAGTTCCAGGTGAACCACGGGAAAGAACCGGAAATTAATTAGGTCGTATGTCTCGATCATGATCGATAGCAATCAGCGCTTGCCTGTCTGTGGTGGCCTAATGAATACATTAGGAAACTTTTTGACCTCAGGGTTTTTGGTACATCCTTTCTTATTTGGATATAGACTGATTTCCATTTCACCTCAATCTTTCTATCATGTCTCCTCGACATAAATCCCAACAAGAGCTCCTTTGAGGCCAGAGCTTCGTAATCCCAGTAAGCAGGGTCCGTTTTACCTGTAAGCAGGCTTAACAATTTGCAGGAAGTCTTATCGACATCATAGTTCCTGGGGGCATGTAAACTTGGTCTACAAGAGAACATCCCGGCTACTTCCTGCGCTGCACGGGAAGGACGGACGCTCAATTGCTTCTGATAAGATTGTATTACTTTTACGACGAGGGTCGCAATAGGGACGGCAATGGCACAAAATTAGGATTATGTTTATTTTATTACACAATAGACATTATTCGCGAATGCGTGATAATAGGATGTAGGCGGGGTAAACAGAATCCAATTACTGATACGAGAAGACACAATTTGAATAAAAGTTTCGGAAGTTTTGGTAATGTTGCGCAGGTTCCGGTATGACGCTTATTTGTAATACGAGTAGGGCATATGCCTTCATCTGCCAGTAGCAAAACGATTGAGTTTACAAAACAAATTAGATCACCAACGCAGTAAAGTTACAAATAGTATAATATAGTTATAAATTATAATCACTCCAGTAATAATTTAATGAAGGCAACGATGTTTATGTACTTTTAAGAACAATCTCATTGCATAAAGGCAAGGTAATAAGTCTTACAGCAAAATCAAATGTTGTTGTTAGCAATCAGTGTATAATTTTTTTTATTAGACTACGCAACAGTATATATTTGACAATTTTATAACAAACATTCTTAAAGATAATGTACACTTCACAATGTAGTCCTAACTTGCAATCAATACACGCTACATCTTAACATTAAAAGATTGAAAAAAAAATTATGGAATAATGAAAGAACTGTTATTTTTCTGCGCTAAAATTTCACGACGATACTAACTAACTTGTGCACATAATTTCAAACAAAACAACTCTAGATAAGTGCAAGAAAAAGTCTTAGCATAAGTTACTCGTAATCGTTTGTCGTAATATAGAGTTTTGTCGTACAGATGCTGAAGTCGTGCCGACAGCTGACGATGTCGGTGCGGACGGCGGGCGCGCTGGTCGGGCGGCCCACCTGCTCCTGGATGGACCGGTACGGACGACCAGCGTCGCCGCCCACCAACCGCCCCGTGCGCTCCGCCAGCAAGGACCGCTCTATACGAAGGGTATGGATAAACTTTTAACCGACTTTAAAAAAAGAAGGTTTTCAATTTGACTGTATGATTTTTGTATGTATGTTACGCGATTACTCCGCCAATTATGAACCTACTAGCTGCGCCCCGCGGTATTACCCGAGATATAAATTAGCCTATGTGTTAATTCAAGATCTCAGCTACCTCCATACCAATGTTCATCTAAATCGGTTAAGCCGTTTGTTCGTGAATAAGTAACAAACTTCCATACATACTCACAAACTTTCGCGTTTATAATATTAGCAGGATTCTGGTGTTTTTTTTTTCAAAATTTGGTCACTTACTACTACTAGTCGGTCTAAACGATTTTTATATCAGAAAACGAGACTTAATCAAATCTCAGAAGACAAGTGCCTCAAAAGATTATTATAAAAATTGGCCGCTAATTATAAGAAATAGCTTCTAATGCCTTCTAACAACATACTTTGAAAGTCATAGGTGAACGAAACTAAGTAACTGAATGAATGAGTTTATCCTTGAGGTGACTCTGTAAGCTATCTCGTCTGCAAATCAGCCTAAGCAATGGATAAGGTTTTTCGTGTAAGTGCAGCGCCAACTGAATGTTCAATTTTTCTTTTCACTGCTTCAATAATGTTATCCAATCTCTCATTCGAAATAACAGCACAAGCTGTTTCAAACATAGATATAAAATCGCCGATCCAACCGACTCGGTACAGTTCAAAGACAAAATCGATAGCTGAAAGCATCAAAAGGCTTTGTGTCCGTTGTCTCGATTGAATACCTTTTGCTTGTATTTTTATAAGCGCAATATTATGATACCCAAGGTGAATCGGTCACAGTGCTGCCGGTACTGGGGAAACGGGAAATGACTTTACGTCGCTATAAATTTTTACGTTCAATTTCTCGCTCGTAAATACTTTGCGAGTGCAGACTGGTGGGGTGCGGGTTGAATGGAGCCGTGGTAGGTATGCTAATCGCCACCATCGGCCAATGAGAGCCCCATTTGTGGGGTAATGAAACGGCCAGCGTGCCGCCTTCCTCGCTTCGAAATGACATCACAATATGGTATTGCTTCATGAATCGCCATCGTCAGGAATTACTGATTTATTAACTTTGATTACGTGTAGGTTCAACGTTAATGCGAGTTTGAATGGACCAATTTTGTTTTATGGTTGTTAGTTGTTACTTTATGTGATACTGTAATTGCCGTATGTTTTCTGAATACCTAATAAATTGTATGGAGTATGGCCGGTGAATGAGAGCTATTAGGTCGTGTTTGGCTATATAAGTTGGAAATGTGTTATGTGACATTGACGGCACTTAATAATATCGCATCCATGCTTTTACCCTCTTAGGCCCTCCGCACATGGATCTACTCAAATATGACGGAATTAATAGTAATTAGAAATACAAACTAGTTATAAACTGTATTTCGCACACGACGCTACTCACATTGCAAGGTTTCAGTCACTCCTGTTATTTCTACTACCAAATGAACACGTGCGAAAAACCTAGCAAGGGGAAATAGGTAGTTAACTTTCGGAAGCGCGAGAGAATGTTTCTTAAAAACTAGAAATAAAACTAAGTTGTTGCCGATGCGAAGGCACTATAATTAATGAATAAAATACACTGATACATCTTACAAGATAACTTAGGCATCTAGGTGGTCTTATTCGCAGACGCATAGTCAGCTCTACTGATAAGACCAGTGCTCGGTTTGTTTCTGCGAACCGGCCGCTTATCTCTAGTATTAAATTACGTGGGAACATACATCGAATTACATCGCTTAGAGTAATAGAGGTGGTGCTGTTCGATGTGAGAACATAACGTCTCCCTCCCTAAGCGAAAAATTATCGGAGCACTCGATTTTAGAGGGATTCCGATAATTTTGAATGAAAGGATTAATTTTGGTGTTCGAAACATAAAAATAATATATTATACTTAATACTACTAATCCTAATGCTATAACACTAATTATAGAGTCCGTTTATTTGCTATCAGCGAAAATTTCACTGTTCTTCAAAGCAAAGGCCACTATTTAACTTCGTCAAGTGCAATCTCTCGTATGTTGAGTGCATGTGCACTGGATATTTCTTCGACCGCGCGTAATTTTGGTAAGTTGATGATGAGTAGTGGGGTCCCTGGGTCCACTTCGGTGTAAAGACGGTGGTGCCGGATGGTCGTCCCGTTGACAGTGACATCACAGGGTCTGTTCAGCGTCACAACATGCGTTCCGCACATCTGCTGCTTTGAAGCCTCTTCGCCGCAGGTCTCTGTGAATGTTGTTTCCGATCTGGTGAATAGTATACAGTTGTTTCTATCTATTTTCTGCAGCTTCACATCCTCGAAGTGAATGGGGTGCTGCTTGCAGATGCCAGTGACGTCTTCGTATCTCATTAGTTTTTCCTAGCAGGAGGGTCCGCTGTATGGGGCGCGGTTGTCATCGTCGCAGAGAAACTCGTCTCCAGCAGCGAGTGAGCGACACGGCTTTGCGATCGGCTGATACTTCAGCCCTTTCGCCAATAGGAATGGGTACTTAGGAAATATGGCAACGGTTAGGTTTTCAGGTTTGAGGAGGATGGGTAATGTGTACAATTTAAAATAGTTATACGTAACATTATCGGTCAGAGGGATTCCCAATATAAAGGTAATTTGGTCCTTTTTGATAAAAGATTTAACATCAATAGTTTCCTTAATCTTAATTAAATTAAATTCATTGGGTACATATACCAGGTTTCTAGATTCTGCTATCAAGTTTAAATGGTATAGCGTTTCGGTGGAATTAATTATAGACTTTCGATTTCACTTAATCTAATGAATATAGTCCTAAAGCTACTTATGAATAGATTATATAGTTCTAACGCATAAGATGATATCCCTAAATTATATTCTCGGATTACAGTCTCTTTAAGGGTCCCGTTAAGCAAGCAAAAGTTGCAATAACATTACTGAAAGTAATATTAACGAGCCTGTAACTTACAAAGATATGGTTGCAACGTTCATGCAAACTTACAGCGAGCTTGAAACGAAGCCCTAACGGCCACGCTGTAGATAAACTTGCCCAGAGCTGATCTCCTAAACTTTTTAAAACTTTAAAACGTGAAGTTCCAGTAACATTACACATGAAATATATCTGAAAGTTGTAAAGTTAACTTTCCGCAAGTATAACGTTTAACATTTCCACAACTTTAAATTTGAAAGGTAATAGTAACTTGTTTCATCTATCTTGCTAAAAGGTTACAAAATATTACAAATGAAACTTGCACTTGGCTTGCATTTATTTAGTTTTTAATTGCTAGCATTTATTTAGTTGTCGCAAAGTTACATTTCTAGGTTTTCAGTTTATAAAAAAATAAAAATAATTTGTTTTTCTAAATTTTGTTGAGGCTATAGTTTTGAGTACATGTCCTAGAGGCAGGTGTGTGTGAGACTTTTCCTCTTTCCGCTGTAAGGAATGTTATAATCAAATTTACAAATGGGAATACCAATTTCTGCAAACACAACTCCACCACGATGCAGAATTTCAATGTGCGATGCTAACGCCATCTAGTTTTTCAATGTTAAGTAAGAAACTCTACAATTACATTTGATAACTTTCGAAAATTAAGTTCCAGCAACATTACTTACATAGGTAAGGTAAAT